>CM060965.1:64701786-65031786 GCA_030765045.1 Tenodera sinensis | reverse complement strand
ATCTTGTAGGAGCTACCGGCAACATGCGCATTTGGGAGCACGATTTCTCATAGTTTAGTTACATGCCTCCCCGAATGGATGCTTTTTGTTGGCAAAGATTAACATGGAGCTTTCACTTCTTATAATTATATGTTCTGTGCTTCCCCTGTTCGTTCAATCTGGACTTTGTTGAATGAAGATAAGATTCTGCGCGATCTTTTCACATTGTCATGGGTATTTACAGACACTTATTTACGAAAGTAGCTTTGAGGTTCAGTGAAAGTAATCAGGTGCTGTTATGTACCCAGTGCTACACGCTTGCAACATTTTGACGCATCAAACCAAGTTCTCTTAAAACTGAAAGCTCACCTAACCTTACCTCCGTGAAAAAATAGCGTAAGTGACCGACAGTTTTCTTACTGTACTAAACTTCAACCACCTATTCCTTTTAATGTATTTTTTAAAATCCAGTATATATTATCTTGTAGGGCAGGAGATCATTGGGGATGTGTAATAAACGTGGTTAGTAATCTTATGCAGACATTTTCAGTCAAATTCTGTACCTACATTCAAAATATTTTCTTAGGCCATTTTTAAAATTATGCCGGCATTTATGTTAAACAGTTCTCGTTAGTAAACTTCAGATGACTACAACAGTATCTTGTTCAGAAAGGTACGTAAAGCACGTGATTGCAGTTGTAGGGTATTTTTACAGACTTAAAGCAAATGTACACAATCTAACCTCAAATGTCCACCAAAATACTGAGCGCATATTACAGGTATGTATGTTGATGGTTCACATTCAATTATACAATTAAAGTAATGACAAGCTTAGCAATTAATTTTGAAGCATTCCATAAATTCATAGTCAATTAGCATTTTTGGTAATTATGCAAAACTTCACCTTCTTACAAAGAAAAAAAGTAGCAAAATGCAATTTTAGTGGTGAATTGTTTTATGTTGCTTACATTTATATCAACTTTCTTTTTTGAAAAAGCTCTGTTATAGAGTAGGACACTAAATTTGTTGCACATACCTTAACAAACAGCATAAATATTATAACTTTCTTACTCATGCACATCCATATTTCAACAAAAGATCATGTTAGCTCTGTCGTATTCCTACAGTTTGTTCACTGCTCATGGTCCCTGGGAGGAATGCAGCAAGTGAGTACGTCAGTAAACAATTCCAGATAAACATTGATATGTCGTGCTTCTGGTCGCACTTACGCACGTACGTTAGTAGTACCAACATTAGAATGTGTATTCACGCAAGATCAAAGCAAAGAAGTCACTCAAAATAGCGGAACTTAAATGTTATTTTTAGATCATGCAGTATATTTAGCTTATAAAACATAAACGATATTTTCGACTTCTCGGTTTTTTTTCCCACTGATCATTTTCTACCTCATGTGTATGTTTAAAAAAGGATAAAGGAGAACCAATATCATGGCCAGCACATTCTCCAGATCTAACTCCCTTAGATATTTTCTTTGGGGACATATTCAGATTCTTGTGTGTGAGACACTCGTTGATAGTGAAGAGGAACTAATGGCCAGGATCTATGTAGCATTTGATACTATTCGTGATATGCCAGGTATATTTGAATGATCTTGGAACCATTACTACGGCGCTATTGACTATGCTCCAAAGTCCAAGATTGGCATTTTGAACATTTTTTATAAACTTATGCATATTTCAATTCACTGGTTTGTTCTTATTTTAACTGTTTGAAGCCTTTTGATGGTGGAGAACATTTGGCCAACAGTGGTAGTAGGTATTTGAATATGTTATTGACAATAACATATTGCAGATTAGTTAGAAGATTTGATCTATCTCAGAGCACATGAATTTAGTGCCATATACCTAAATCAAGATTTACGAAAGAGTTTTGTATTGTATAGTTTAAAATTAAACAAGTACTCTTATTTCAAAACTCTGCTAATGCCTTGTAAAAATGCATTGTGACCTGTCTGGTAGAATTTCATCTACCCTGATGTGGTGTTCCATACAAGTTAATGCCCTGTAGCTCGATAGCAAGACATCAACGAACTTACATGCCAGTAAGAAAATACTCAATTATTACCTCTGAAATTATTACCCCTGCCTTAAAATTATTTGGTGGTATTATGACTAACTCTGTACACACACACACACACACACACACACACACACACACACACACACACACAATGTCGGTCTGCGTGGTTCAGTTAGTTAGACGCTGGCCTACTGTTCCCAAGGTCGCGGGTTCAAATCCGCCCATACCGATGGTTTTTAAGTGTGCTTAAAAACGACAGCTCCATGTCAGTAGATATACTAGCATGTAAAAGAACTCCTGCGGGACAAAATTCCGGCACACCGGCGACGCTGATGTGATCCTAGCAACTGACAGTGTCGTTAGACCTAAAAAAAAAAAAAAAAAAAAAAAAAGAAGAAGAAAGAAAACCACACACACATGCCTGCCTCGGTAGCGAGATGGTTAGCGAGTCTGCCTCACGTTCAAGAGGTCGCGAGTTCGAATCTCGCTTAGGGTAAGTTATTCGGGTAAGGTTTTCTCCGAGGTTTTCCCTTACCGTGAGAATACGAATGTCGGGCAACTTAAAGCTTCATGGACCTCGGGCTCATTTGAGCATCATTTCACCCATTTTTAGTCATTCATCGTCCAATATGACACAATGTTGGAGGACGTTAATATATATAAATAAAATATATATATAAAACATTTAAACACACACACACACACACACACACACACACACACACACACACACACACACACACACAGTAAAACCAGTCTTCAGTGGAACTGAACGTGATTCTCGAACATTTCCTTTAAAGAGATTTTCCATTTAACAAAAGTATGCCTAGGCTATTAAGAAAATTAAACCATGAACTTGCATAAATGGACAGAATGGGATAAAATGCACGTGCAATATTCAGTTGTGTGTATTTAGATATTTCTGCTGCAATACATATATGTTGTTGTTAGCTAATGCTGGATTTCTGACAATGAAGTCATTAATCCTCTTGCTCTCCAATATTTTTTGATATTGAAGAGAGCAATAGCAGTAATAGTAACCGCTTTTTAGAGAGCACCATATTTTTATGTTTTGGCGGTCACATCGCTCTCTCACAGCCCCCAGAATGTCTGGAGGACCACACCTGTCGTTGGTTTACGGGTCTCACCAACCTGACAATTCAATTCAAAATTGGAATTTGGGTTTGGTAGAACCAAAACCCAGGCAGTTTAGGGTTTTACCCTCTTCAGCCTAGTATTTTTATTTTTTTGTCTTGTTACGTGAGAGTTCCTTCAGCGTGTACGTATGGCAGATTATTGTAGTTATTAAGATGTGTAAATGTGCATCTTGTTTATTTTTTGTATATATACTTATATATATATATATATATATTTTGTTTATATATTTTTATTATTATTTTTTTGTTTTTTTTTGTTTTGTTTGGTTTTTTGTCTTTTTTTGTATTTTGTTTTTTTTTGTGTTTTGCACATTTACACATTTACAATGTTAAGTGTGTTTGTTAAGCCCAGGTCCCACAACATGCCGCCGTCTCTGCTTCTGCCCTCAGACGTTTTGTTTGGTGCATGTTTTTTATTATTTGTTAGCTCAGCCTTGCGTTTTAAATTATTTGTGGTTTTTTTGTTTTGTTTCGGGGGTTGATGAGTATTAGACGTTTACTAATGCTTGAAGATATTGTTCTACTTGTTCTTTCTGTTGCTCTTGGTGTTTGTCATAAATTTCGATTAGGGTTAGTAGTGGTGGATTTTCTTCTTGTTGTTCAGGAGGGAGTTTTCTCATGGTTTGTGCTGTTCTTATTAATATTCGTCTGTAGAGTCTGGTATGAGCATTGTGTATATATTTCAGCATCAGATTTGCAATGTGCTTGTCTATTGGCATTGTCCTTGCATACTCGTGGATTAATGTGTTTTTATAATTGGGGAAGAGTTTGTTGGCAGTTCGTAGGCATCTACGTTCAAACACTTGAATCCTCGCCATAAATTCACCGACCATATCCTCTGATTACCAATCAGAGGATGTATTACATGCCATGACAGGTCAGCATGTTAGGGGTTAATATTTTAGAGAAATGGAGAGGTTGGAAAAATAAAACTAGATAAAACAAGGGAAACCATAAATTCAAATTCTGTAATTGATTATGTTGTTACCAATTTAAAGGAAAGTCAATATGTTGCTGGGAATATGATAAATCACCTATTAGATCATCATGCTCAATATTTAGATATAATTAACTGTACTCTTAAGAAATTAGATGTGGCACAAATGAAAACCCTTAGAGATTTTACGGAGTCTAATATTTTAAAATTAATTAATTAATTTTACAATTAATGTAAAAATAATAACAGGGCACAAATTAGATTTCTCTTAACTCCTGTAGATGACACAGGAATAAAACAAAACACAAGTATTTTCCCCTTAAAATGTACTTTGCATATCCTTTCAAAAAACAATTCTTATTGTGCACTATGTAATATACATCAAAACATATAATGAAAGAAAAATAGCTTTGTACACAATTTATTTTTTCCAGTAGTCCAGGTAAACTTTCCGGACACATTGCTGCTTAGCTGCTCGGGATTCCACAACTTAAACTTGAGAAATCGCATCAGACTGCGTCATTTCATGATAGAGCGAATTGCTGCAGTTCCTTTATACTTTGAAGCATCCCGATAAGTCTTTAGTCTACACTCCTCTTCCAGCTCAGGGACATATACCTCTTCATCTTCCTCTGCCTTCCATTTTCTTTCCGACTTTACATATTCTCAAAAGTCATCTATATCAACTGTGTTTCAGTTTGCACATCATATCTATGTTGAGATACTTCATGGCATTGCAATTAAAAGCACCTTCATTGACGTTTTGTGCCTGAAAATTTTCTAAACACTGCATTCCGGAACTGGAAATTTGCCATTAAAAGGTGTAATTTGATTTCCACTGTGTACGTAAGACAATTTCCATTGAATAAAGGGAGTTTAGCGTCTTTTTTAACCCTAAATTCATGGGTCTATGAAATATTTTAGTTCAAGACAGATTTCCACTTAACTAGGAGCCCCTTGAAAGCAGATTTTACTCTATTAACACTTCCAATCTTCTGGAATACTATCTTTATTTTAATATCTCTCCATTAAATTTTGTAATCTCTCATGTAAAGGTTTGCAGATATGATGAATGAAAATTGGTGCCTGATGGCCAACAACCAGCAGACCACCATAAGAACTGTTTTAATATATCCTTACACAGAGTATGTTCATTGTTTCAGATATGGCATTCACTGGTAAAGTGATTCTTATCACAGGAGCAAGTTCTGGCATTGGTGCTGCTACTGCAGTACAGTTCTCGAAACTGGGGGCAAGTCTTTCGCTTACTGGTCGTAATGTAGAAAATCTGAAAAAGATTGCACAGCTTTGTGAATCTGAAAATGCTTGTGAAAATGCAGTTAAGCCATTGCTTGTGACAGGAGAACTGACCAACGAAGCAGATACCAAAAAAATCTTAGAATCCACTGTAGAACATTTTTGCAAACTGGATGTGTTGGTTAACAATGCAGGAATCCTGGAAACTGGGTCAATTGAAAATACTTCTCTAGAGCAATACGACAAGATTTTTAAGACTAATGTAAGATCCATATATTATTTAACAATGTTGGCTGTGCCCCACTTGGTAAAGAGTCAAGGCAACATAGTGAATGTATCTAGTGTCAATGGCATACGGTCATTTCCTGGACTTTTAGCCTACAATATGTCAAAATCAGCTGTTGATCAGTTTACAAGATGTGTTGCCTTGGAACTTGCTCCGAAGAAGGTCAGAGTCAACAGTGTGAACCCAGGAGTTATAATAACTGAACTGCAGAAGCGAGGAGGATTGGATGCTGAAGCATATAAGAATTTTCTAGAACGGTCCAAACAGTCCCATCCCCTTGGTCGTCCCGGGGAACCTCAAGAAGTGGCTGATGCAATTGCTTTCTTGGCTAGTGACAATGCAAGTTTCATTACTGGTGTATCATTGCTAGTAGATGGAGGAAAACATAATGTGTGTCCACGATAAAACGGCTGTTTTGTGTGTGAGAGATTGTATATATTCTTCATTAAAAAGAATTATGACAAGATCCTTGTTAGTCTTATCTTTCCAACCTTGTCCTACACAAGACTAGTATGAAAGAATAATTGATTACCAAACACCTTTTTATGTTGGTCAGTATTATTGGCAGAATTCACAAGTTTATATCATATTATTGGGCAATTTACAGTTAGCAGTGTGTGTGGGGGAAAAGACAGCAAAGTGAATTGAACCAAGGAATTTGGTAATTCCGGAAAAGAAATATATATGTATAATTTATACGTGACACAAAATTTAATGACGGGTGGCAGGAGAAGCTGGTCAACATAAATTGTGGTGTTGTATAGTTAAACACGCTGTAAAACCGGTGTTATAAATATAATTTACATCCACAAAATTTATCTGCAAACCAAGAAAGGGAATAGTAGTGGCGCGGAGGACCCGGGTTCGATCCCCGGGACCAGCACGGGGATTTTTCTCCTGCTGGGAGGTCTGGCACGCATGCACTCAGCCTCGTTAGGTCCCAGGGGGACCAATTGAGGAGCTACGTGACGGAGAAATAGCGGCCCAAAGTCGCGAAGGCCACATAACTGACCGACAGGGCTCGGGGCGCTCACCACGTCCCACCCTCCAGTACTGCATCTCACCAATGACGCCTGTAGTGGGCAGAGGTGTGGGACGCAGCGGCTGGGCGGCAAGCCAAGGCCCGTCCTGATCTGTAGCGCTAGGGGGTTAGCGGTCAGTTATCAGTCGCATTAATGTTTGTGTCTGCCATAGTAACTGTCTTCTTCAGTAAGTCTGCAGCCTTGCATTTGTTTTCACCGAGCTACCGTTGCCCGCGGTGCCTGTGGATGGCTAAGTAAACCAACTGGCGTATATACCTTTTAGAAACTCACAATGAAACATTGCAGTATAATTTTGTTACTTTGTCGGAATATTTCAGTAAACTTACACAGTTTTAAATACAAAAAGGTGGAATTTTATAAGCTCTCTCACATTTCTCCGATTCAATTAATTATATTAATACAGTTCTGTTTCTGCTTGGGCAATACTACACAGAGCATGCTGTTCACTTTGTAAAAAAAATTATTTAAATAGTAGTATGTGTATTGGTTCAACCTGCTGCAGCAAATACTCGACCGCTCAGCGAGTTGATGAAGCCGGTAAAGAGGTTCCAGAGATACCCGCCAGATGACAGGAACGTTCAACAAGATAGCTAGACGGCAGGACAGACACTTCTGCCATCTAAAAACGCAGTGGTTCTAACCATTGCCGTAACCACCTATTAGATAGCTTGGGCTTTTTACTACTCTAGCTCCCTACTGCTTAGCTATAATAGTGACTAGAGTATTCCATTCCACCCAAAATTCGACATGGAGATTTCACTAGAAATAAGGTTTTGATTTCCCTGATAAAAAGGACGCATGTATGCATGTGTGTGAATGGCGGTATGCGAGCGGCGTAACTAAAAAAGAACTTCTTATTGGTTAACCATTTCTAAACTGAAATCCAATGTTATTGGTTTGAATTTTCAAATGCTTGTACATTATTCAAGTAGCAAGTCGCTATTCGTTTTTTTTTCTCTCGTGGTATAGAGAGCACGAGCTATTGGAATTCACCAAAAGCCACCTGTGACACATTTACCCAGTGGCTCTCAGTTACCTTTGGTGACATTCCGTCCGTTCAGTTGACACCAGTACCAGCAACTGTTCCTAGAACATACGCCAGATAAAGATACCGTCGCAATTGGTGTTAATTGTAGTTCTTACGTTGGCGATACAGGTTTTATCTAACTGGTAGGTAAACTGATCGGTTTAAATGGTTGTGTAGATGCCTCACGTGTGCATATAAGCACATGTTGCTTTGGTGCCTAAAATAAATGTTTCACATTTCCTCATTGTCGATTTTACGACATATTTCGTATTAGTAAATACAGTAGGATATATTTAACCTGGAAAGTGTTGTTTCGAAACAAGATTTGCAAAGTAGAGGAAGTTCGGGAAATATGGAATACCAGTTTTAATTTCTGCCATATCTGAGGTAATAGTATTATAATTTGCGAAAGGGCATAAGGAAGAGGAAAAGAAGAAGTGCTACAATTTGACTAATTATGTTTTTAGTGAATAAATTGAACCTTTTTAGAAATTTATTACTTTGAACAAAAAATTACTATTTGTTATTAATTTTATATAAAAAGTGTGCAATTGTTTATTGGGGGTAATATGGAATAGGAAGGGCAATTTGTAGTACTACATAAATTTCAAGTAACAAATTTTCATAAGAGCTTATTTATTTCTTGCTAAAGTTTTTTCTTGCATAATGCACTGAATTGGATTGCAATAGAATGAATATAAGCTACAAAATATAGTTTGAAATTAAAAAAAATATAGTGCTGGTTTTATTTTGCATTGAACTTTTTATTTGCAGAAATCGCAAACACACTCGAGAGTTTCCTCTCCTGGTGCTCATTGTGTACCTGTATGTTACACATTAGGCACTGGACCCAAACTTGCCCTTTTCTATCTTCTGAAAACTTGCCACTACAGAAAATGCACTGTGGATCTCCATCCGAGGGAATATCTTCTCCCAATTGCTGTGACGTTTCTTTGGCATTTCTGCAGTAAAGTTTAAATGTATTACAGAAAGTTATAAAGTTATAAATTTTATTTATCAGAAACAATGCGGTATTATGCAATATTTTATATAAATGGAGGGCAATATGGGATACCAGTATTCCATATTATCCCCCACGCCATACTGAAACAGTGTCACTGCGCGAAAATAAAATAAAATGAAAACGAAAGATGTGTACAGCACAATGTTTCAACCTTTATCATAACATAATATTAGTTTACATCTATAATATACACTCACATATTTTTCATTAATATTTAGAAACTTACCTGTAAAAGTTTGAGATGATAGAGCTCAAATAATCATTCGCACTCAAACATCATAACTTCCTCTAGGTTTTACGGACTAAAAAATAAGTAAAATCTGCAATACTCCGTCCCGGCTCCTAGTTATCTATACCGAAACACATATCTACGGATTTTCACTTTATTAAACTTTCATCAAATACAAACACAATTTTACAGATATATTTTAAAATTATTAAATAAAAATATATTAAAATAATAAAGAACGATTTATAAACATTTTAAACGCTAAATAAATATTACACAACCCCGGGGCATAACAGCCCATGCTAGTCAAGACATACCACCCAACCGCACCTCTGCCCACCACGGGCGTCATGAGTGGAGCGCAGTACTGAAGGTGAGACGTGGTCAGCCCTCCGGTCCCTCCCGGCCGGTTATGAGGTCTTCTCGGCTAGGGGCCGCTACTTCTCAATCAAGTAGGTTCTCAATTGACCCCTCAGGGATCTAACGAACATGAATGCACCCCGGATCAGGTCTCACAGCGGGAGAAAATCTCCATGCCGGTGCCGGGAATGGAACCCATGTCCTTCCGCTTGGTAAGTAGCAGCGTAGCGCTGAGACGACTAAATAAAAGTTAAATACTGGAAGTCCGTATTTACAGTCTAGTTTGGTACTAATAAATCCCATTGTAAGGTTGGCAGTACTTCGATTTACTGTAATCTCTGTCATGCTAAATGTTTAGGAGCTGCCATTAAACCATGTCCCCCAGAGTATGGAGTTTCAAAGACACGCGCTGTTTATAAATCTGACTGTCGCTTTGGACTACTATCTTCTTCTTGTTACTATTATCTTTTATTATTATTATTATTATTATTATTATTATTATTATTATTATTATTATTATTATTATTATTATTATTATTATTATTATTATTATTATTATTATTATTATTATTATTATTATTATTATTATTATTATTATTATTATTATTATTATTATTATTATTATTATTATTATTATTATTATTGTTATTATTATTATTATTAATAATTATTATTATTATCATCATCATCATCATCATTCTTTTATTATCATCAGTATACCTAACTGTATAGATGTGAAACGAAAGTCTAGTCTGCATTACCTATCAACAAATAGGTACAAGAATAAACTTTAGTAAGAATGGTTTATACAACACTGAGCAGAGAAAGTAACGTGAATGCAGTGCACAAGGTTGTTTTGATTGTCGCCGCTCGTTAGTACAGCGTTACTAATAATACTGGAGAATAATAGCACTGGGAGAGTGAATACTGGCAATATAATATTATATTTAATACAATAAATGAACTATGGGTATGCACAAAGGAACTCCAGGGTGGGTTGTGAAGTTAAAAAAAAAAGACAAAATAAAATAAGGAACTTAACAATAAACATTTTTCAAACTATGTATGAAAGATTATCCTTTATTATTTCTTTCATCATTTATTAACGTACTTAACTTCAAAATCCCTTAGTTTACATTTATGGAAAAGTCACCAAGAGTAAATGGGACTACCTGCCCTATAGCCAGAAATTCAAACACATACATTTCATTTGCCATAAAATGTCTTAAACATGACATTTTAATCAATATCTTTATAATTATTGACCAGAGCAAATTAATTACAAATCGAATGAATTTGTAAAGTATAAATATTGATGTAACATACAACAAAAACATATTTTCACATACATTTTCCTATCACGACTAAACTGGAGTGAGTGAGAGTATTAGTCTATAGGTATATTCACGATGCTGTAAAAAAGATAGATTCACATATTTTGTGTTAACACACAGACAGAGCATATAATACTTGCTACTCATGAAATGGGTGAAAATGCGCATTCTATATGGAAAACCCACTACTTTTAATTATACCGGGTGACTAAATGACCCGCACATAGTATTCGTGGTAGACGAAGCGGCGTCTGGGCGGGTTTTCTCCGGTTCTCCGGTTTGCCTTGCTACTCATTCCACCAACTGCTCCATCATCACTTTCCTAATGATAAATTTCACCCACATTTCATATCATCCTCTTCCTCACTATTACACCTGGTGCTTAGCTGACCAGCCGCTTCCAGGTCTTCACTCTGTCTGGTCCATAGGTTCCTGTGCTCCCCGACAGGTGTCTGACCCTAGGCACTGTCTTGTAAGTCCTAATAGGGGCTGTAAGTCCTCGATAAGGGTAGGGTAATCCGAAGGACAATTATTATAAACACGTTGAGTGCATTTTTAATTACTGAACTGCACGTTTTATGAGCCGGATATTCTGTGCCCTGACCAACTAGAATTTTGTTTAGAAAACTATTTATTGGCTTTGATTTAAAAGTTAGGAGAAACTACATTGTGTGTATTAGCAAATTCTTCATGATCTTACTTCTTGTTTTGTAAATCTTCATTTACTATCAAATTTTTGTTTTAGGCTATCTGTATTTATTTTTAGAACCACAATTTGTTAAATATATTTTGATCAACAAAACTCCTGTTCCTACCAAATCCTTCAAACCAAAGCTTTGACATTTTATTTTCTTACTGTGGCGTAATGGTCACCATGCTAGCCTCTGGTTTTCGAGGTGGTGTTCAAATCCAGCGGAGGGCGATGGATCTTTTTGGGCGTAAAAGTCCTCTTTCGGAAGATATACTGAGGTCCCGTGTACTGTTTTATTTGTAAAAGGACCTTATACTAGGAAAAAAATGCTAAACTGTCAGCTATTTTACGTCTTGCTTCTCTGACGCGGTACTGTCTATGGGCGATGTGCTTATCACCTGCTACCATGCGTGCCTAGGACCAATTAACGACTGTAAAATTCACTCGATTACAGGAAACGTTGTTCAGTGCGTCTCTATCCAACAACAGCGTGACAGAAAATAATCTCCCATTATCCGTGTTACGTATGGGAAGCATTGCATTTCAACCAAAAATTCAATAAGAGATTTTACTAGAAAAATGTTTTGAGATTTCCTGAACCCCCTTTCTAAAATGGTATTTGTAGAAAAAGATTCATCGCGTGTGCCTGTACGTGTAGGTATACGTTGGTACGCGTGTCCGTTAAGAGTATAACTCAAAAATGAAAATTGGGGAAAACACCAAATCTGGTATTTAATATCAGCATCTTCCGGTGAAATCTCTGTATCGAATTTTTGGGTGGTATACAATGCTTCCCTTAAGAGAAAAAGTAAAAGCTTGTGTCATAACGATATTTTAATAGAATAATGACAGCATAAATTGTGCGAAGCTACCCTGTTTCTGGCATTAATGCCAGGAAATGAATGACGCAATTACCATAGCAACAATACAGCAATGACATCATCACCACCACAACAACATAATCTTCTCCAATGTGCCACTAAGAAAATCCGAAATCGTCACTCTCGCAAGTTAGTCAAAATAACGCATTTTTCGTTTCTGCATCCACAGAACTTTTCATATTCTTTTTAGTAAACATTTTTTGATATTCTGGTATTAATAAACTCTCAGCACTCTTGACTTCGTTCAAAATGTAAAAAGAAATATGGTCCATATTTTCAATAGTTTTATATTGGCTATGCTGGATTTGGCGTGTGAAATGCTTTACTTTGGTTATTAAAATAAATGTGCTGTTCCAAGTGGAAACTGCAACATAAATATTATCTCCAAAGAAGCTGCATCTAGTCTTCACCACTAGATATTATTAAGTTCAATACCAATTAACTTTTCATTGAATAATAACATTCCTAATAGCTAACCTCAAATTGTTGAAAAAACAACCATGGCTTCCTCTGATAATAGAGGTTGGCATTTAACCAAAAATCGATAGTAGTAATGCCAACGGACGAAACCTAAACAAATGACGAACGAAAATATCTTACAAATACATAACCTATCGAAACCAAGTGACAACAAAACTGTTCTTTCTCCAAGTTTATCATACTCGGCAGTTGCTGCGTCAAACCCATCTAAAGAATAAGGCATAGTTATTGAGTCCTACGATGGCATATGCATAAAAGACTACGTGCTAGCGCTTGCAAATCTGATCTCCCCTAACAACATTCGATACGTTTTGAGCATTTCAAATGGGAGAATATGTTTTTTCCTCTCTAACAAGACATGTGGCGAAGATCTAATTAGCAAACACTCTAAGATATATGTAAACAACGTATCACTGGAGATGAGACACCTCCTTAGGAGGGGAAAACAACAACAACAAAACAACAAAGGATAATATTATCCAATGTTTGTCCATTAATTCCTAACTGCATAATTGAAAACCAACTAAACAAATGTAGGTATTAAACCTATGTCTAGGATATCTCCTATCAGAGCAGGACTATCTCTTCCTGGATTCTCACATATCCTCAGTTATCTCATATCTCATGAAGATATCCAAAAAGTCCAGATACTTTACAATAATCAGAATTAATAATAGTTATGGATCACAAAAATTAATTTCTAATAACTAATTTACCCCTCAACGAATTTAAGTAAAATTCGACAAAAGCCCTTCCCCTGAAAGAAAAAAATATTTTATGTCCAAAAATCCAATTTCAACTTTCCTTAAGAACATTGGTTTGTATCTTACAGTTCTATATCCATAACCCACTAGGTTTCATTTTTCATTTTTTGATTACGAAAGGACAACATACTGGGTGTATGTGTCCTCGGATTCACCTACATACTTTTTATGTAAATCGGAAGGACACCGGGCAAAACAATGCCCAAACTCAAGGGCAGAAACCCACACTGGGGCAGAAACCTACTAAATTTGACCCCTCTTTGTTCCCTGAACTCACTGGTAGGAGAAGAAAACAAGAAACTCTGCCCCCTGAAAATATCAGTCTGTTCCCTCTTCAACACCAGAAACTCTTTCTACTAATACTGCAGCAGATAATGACCGTAAAACTACACAAGACAAATATACTGTCGCATATCCTGAATTGTCATCTGCAAATCGCATGGACTGCACATCCTCTGAACGTAATTTACCCAATCAGACATCAAAAGACCTGAAACCACAGGGATACAAAAGACCAATGTCATCTACCAGTAGTGACAGAACGTCTATAAATGCCGAAGATAGTGAACAGCACTATCTAAACTCCGAAAATACCACGCATGAAAAACATGTAAAAACCAAAAATGCTGTTGAGATACCAAAAACAGACGATTAAAATACTGAATTGAGTGCCATGTTGACACCTATAAAAAGTGACAGAAAACGATCCGGACGCCTTTCCCCTAAGCTCCTTACAAGCTTTTCCATTTCGAATAGAAGGGTAGCCTGGAGGAATGAATCGTGCAAAACTTGCATAAAAAATAAGAACCGAGCATTTTATCTCTACAAAACAAAGCCATAGATTGAAAACAAAACCAACTACAAGTAATGTAGAACGGTAGCTAGGAAGACAATCAAACAACGTAAAATACAAGCCTAGCTGTCATTTGTCGCTGTTTAACTTCACAAACTCCAGCTAAATTGATGTAGAATAAAATATAAAGAATAAAAGGCAAATTCAACCAATTTAGAATTACAACATTGAAAAATCCAACCGATGGAGCCTTTGTGAACAAAAAGCAATAAATAGCAGACACTTTTACGAATAACTTTGCCGAAATTTCGAATAGTTCCATATATAACCCTGAACTCCATCAATAGAAGGAAAACCATGAAAGCAGAAAATCACAAACGACAAATCTTAACGACAATTTACAGATACAGGAACTGTGCAACGAACTGGAAAAATGTGGCAATTCTAGTCCTGAACTAGACTCTATTCCGTACGAATTTTAAAAAGCAGCTTTCACTAGCAGTATTAAACTATCCTTTAGCGATGTATAATTATATATGAATCTCAAATGTCTTTCCCGAGCAATGACTCGAGGTCATTGTAATTGCAATAGTAAAACCAAATAAAGATAACTCCATCCCAGAAAATTATAGGCCCATAGCACTAACAAACACGATGTGTATATTACTGGGAAAATAATAAATAGAAGGCTACAGTGGTATCTTGAACACATCAACTTTTTTAACAGTGTGCAAAATGGATTAAGGGAAACCCATTCAACTGTAGACAGCCTAATAAGCCTAGAAGCTGCAATTCAGAACGCCTTTTTCAATAAACAGCACCTCATAATAGTCAGCTTAGATACTGAAAAAGCATATGACACCGTCCGAAAAGATTGTATCATAGTAAACAATGTATCAGGAAATATGATTAAATGCGTAACAAACTTTCTACAAAATGGACGAATACAATCCGGGTGAATGGAGTGTTATCAAATGAACTATAAATAATGGGGTACCACTAGGTTCAGTTATCAGTGTAACATTATTTTTAATAGCCATAAACGATATTTTTCTTGCATCTTTCCACCCATAAAAGCATGTCTTTTTGCAGACGATTTAACAATATTTTGTGCAGGAAAGAGCACCAATACAACGCAGGAATTGCTACAAGAGTCCATTCTAAGCATTCACACGTGGATGAAAGTTAGAGGTTTGAAACTTTCCATGACGAGTGCGTTTGTTTCACTAAAAGCAGAAACCAAGACTTCGAACCAAAATTATATATAGATAACAAAGTCGAAGCTGTCACAACAGTCAAAATCCTAGGCATATATTTCGATAACAGGTTAAACTGGATTCCTCACTCTAAATATCTCAAAGATCATTGTCACAAACGTTTAAACGTCTTGAAGGTTATAGTGGCAAAGAACTGGGGGGCAGACTATTATGTGCTACTAAACACTTACAAGGCTTAGATCAGAGCAAAACTTAACTATTTTTTATTCGTTGTTTAACGACGCTGTCAATTGCCAGAATTACATCAGCGTCGCCGTTGTGCCAGAATATCGTCCATCAGGAGTTCTTTTACGTGCCAGTAAATCTACTGACATGCAGCTGTCGTTTTTAAGCACACTTAAAAGCCATCGGTCTGGGCCGGATTTGAACCCGTGACTTTGGGATCAGTAGGTCAGCGTCTAACCAACTGAGCCATCCAGACCGATGGAGCAAAAGTTGACTACGGTTCCATAGTTTATAATGCTGCAAGTACATCTTCTCTTAAAATGTTGGATGTAATACAAACTACAGCTCTTCGGATAATACTTGGTGCCCGTTCCAGTTCAACAGGTAGTATACAGATTGAAACAAATGAACCATCACTTTCAATCAGAAGTGTGTGTAGTGTTTAACGCCCGCTTTTACTACTACGGCACCACAGGCGGTGACACTGATGATACATGGAATGAACATGGAGCACCGGTGGAATGAGATGGCGGGGGAAACCGGAGTACCCGGAGAAAACCCGCCCAGACGCCGCTTCGTCCACCACGAATACCACATGCGGGTCCCTGGGATCGAACCCGGGCCGCCTAGGTGGTAGGCGAGCGCGCTAACCGCTCGGCCACGGCGCCGCCACTTTCAATCAGAAGAAAACAACTCAGTTTAACATACGCTTTCAAGGTAGCAGCAACGACTGATGTGCAAAGGAAAGCTTACGTATTTCCAAGTACATGGAAGCAATATACTAACAAGTTACAACTGCCTTTCCATCTCAGGACAGAAGAATATGTTCAAGAAGTCAACGTAAGCGTTCCTCTTAAAGTGCAAATCAACCATTCTTCTGCTATTCCACCCTGGATAATCACTGCCCCTATAATCAACATGGAACTGAATATTGCCACCAAAGAAGATACACATAAAATATTTACGTCCTTCCTTGAAATAAACAAGAGACTGCTGATAATGCAAGCGGGTACTGTGCTTAATCACGTTGTGTTCCCGAAGTTTACTGCACGGAAGCCAGAGAGATACTAACCTGACAGCAGGTTTATAAATACAAATGTGAACTCGATTCTAAACCACTGCGCAGCTATCGGCTATTCGCCACGTACCTCTGTACGTATGTACATACCAACACACCTGTTTGTTAACGGCGCTGTCAATTGTCCTATCATATATATAATTCTTTTACTGCCAGTAAACCTATTGACATGGCGCCGTCGCTTTTAAACACATTGAAACACCATCGGTTGGGCCGTGTTTGAACCCGCGAGCGTAGGATCAGCAGGCCAGGTCCCAACCAACTAGCCACCCAGACCTACAGCACGTGCCTGGTGGTACAAAAGTATTCGTTACGAAGAAAAAGTTGGAATCACAACGAACCATCACAAATATCAGATTAACCATTCTGCGAATGTACACAAGCTAATTGTGCTATGTAGGCCATTTAAATTGAATAGAAAATAAGTAAGAAATAATGTTATTTACAATAAAGAATGTAAATGAATATAAGCACTAAATAACATCGATTTGATTTATTCGACACCAATTACGAGTTTTTCTATCAGCAATACTGGAAGCCGAAATCGAGATAGGTAGTGTACCTTAGAATTAGAACAAACCTCTGCCGAAGCATGGATTGGGTCTTGATCGATTTTTGAGCCTGTTCCGATATTCTACAGCCCATCTGGGAGCGAATTTCCATGGCAACAGAAATCGAAGCAAACCGAAGTCACTTTGGACACATTATAATGAGGATCACGAATGTGGGTAACTGCCAACTTTTCCAAAAGAGATGCTGAAGTCTGTGGCAACTCATTAAGGGAAACTATTAACGATCGAACTCGACAACTTCTCTGCACGTTCTCTCTCTTACTACCCTCCCTCCCCCTCTCCCAATGACCTTTTGCATCAATATATATTTTAATAAAGTGTGGCAACATTTTTCTGTAAGTTTTGATTTGGGCAATTAACAGTAACCTATATATTGTGAGTTACTCTTAAGCCAAAATGACATTTTTGTTTTGAAAGCGTGCTCTCTGTCTCCCTCCCTCTCCCTCTCTCTCTCTGTATGTGTGTGTATTATACCGGGTGGTCAAGTGCTATGTGCTATGCTTCGACCATACATTAACCAGGGATTCTAGATTATGAGTGTAACAAATATGTCTAATACAGCTATTGGCAATAAAGAACCGTTTCACCGAAAAAAAAAAATCATTTGTGTCAAATATTTGGAGCCATTTGATGAATGGATATAAATTGTTTACTATTTCACTAACTGTCGCGCAAATATTGTGTGAACAATCCGAATGAATTTAGTCAGAATTTAATGTTAACGTGACGTTGCCAAATCTCTCTTAGAAATTAAACTTTCCCAGTTGCTAGACGAATGCTGGGAATGTTAATTCCACCCCCTGAATTTCCTGTGCTTTAATTTCACTCCACCTCTCATTTCACTTCACCTTTTATCCTGGTTGACTATTTCAGGGTTTTAAGTGTTGGTGGGAGGTTCCGAGTATGTGGCAGGGAATTCGCTCTCTGTAAATCCTCGTCCTGCGGAATGTCTCCGAGTCCGGAACCTCCCTGGCATGTGTAAGCCCGCGCGGAGGGGGCGGGGGGGGGGGGGGGGGGGGAGAGGAGCCGCTTGTACGAGCCGCTACCGGTGAGTTTAAATCTGTAGCTTTTAGGGACCCTGCTCTCTGCTGTCATATCTCCTCAGGCATCCTCTCACCTCACCCTTTTCTACCAGGAAGCTCACCGTCAGGGCATAGGCACAAAAGATCTTCCATATGTCGAGGTGCTAAGTTCCTCTTCCAGCCTTGTCAAAGAGTCATAGAGTCATATGACTGACTTTTGTTCAGAAACAGTAGGGAATATACATCTGCTAATATATAATATTATCTCAACTCGATTCATTCATAATTTACTTACCACTCTTGTAACGCAATATCATCTACGTCAATCTAAAATTGGCCTATTTTCAAAATATGGTTATAGTTATAACTATATACACACATTCACAAAAGAATAAAATTACGAAGTTCAACATAACCCAATGGCACAACAGCGCATCCAGGCCAAGGCCTACGGCCCGACCCCTGCGTCCCCCACCTCTGCTCACCACAGCGTCACGAGTAGGGTGCAATACTGGAAGTGGGACGAGGTCAGCGCCCCGGTCCCTCCCGGTCGGTTATGCGGTCTTCTCGACCAGGAACCGCTACTTTTCAATCAAAAAGCTCCTCAATTGGCCCCTCAGGGATCTAACGAGGCTGAGTGCACCCCAGACCAGGTCCTTCAGCAGGAAAATCGAATGCAGGTCGCCCGCTTGGTAAGCTACAGCGCTATCACCGCGCTAAGGGGTGAGTGAATGAGTGAGTGAAGTTTAAGGGCTCGTCGACAGCTGGGTCATTTGGACCCAACCGTGCTAAGGAGACGACCAGTATGAAGTTAGAGGTCATAAATACAATCTATTGTCACGAGTCAAAGAAAACATACATTTTCTTTTCTTCTTCGTCTTCTTCTTCTTTTCTTCTTCTTCTTCTTCTTCTTCTTCTTCTTCTTCTTCTTCTTCTTCTTCTTCTTCTTCTTCTTCTTCTTCTTCTTTATCTTCAAGGATTAGGCTAAAGCCTGTTCTGGTGTCACATCTTTCCAATTCTTTCAATC
Organism: Tenodera sinensis; assembly: GCA_030765045.1. Taxonomy (NCBI): domain Eukaryota; kingdom Metazoa; phylum Arthropoda; class Insecta; order Mantodea; family Mantidae; genus Tenodera; species Tenodera sinensis. The sequence goes on along the minus strand of CM060965.1, from coordinate 65,012,363 downwards.
TTCCAAGATGCCCTATTTAGAGTAAAATCATTTATGGCTGACACAAAATTTAATGACGGGTGGCAGGAGGAGCTGGTCAATATAAAATCCAATGAGAGGCTTGCCATGCCTTCCGGCGTTGTATGGTTAAACCGCTGTGAAATTACGCTGTAAAGCCGGTGATATAAATATCATTTGCGCCCACAAAATTTATTTGCACAACAGGAAAGAAAATATTAAAGGTCAGCTACCAGCCGCCTGTGCTACGCCGCAGTATAATACGAAACAACTGTAAAATATTACTTCTTAAGGCAATGCACTGTGCAAAACTTAAAAATCCACAATTTCCATTTGAGTGACCTGAAATTCTTATACAGCATGGTAATGTAACCTGACGATCACGTACAAAGTTTCAATCAGATATTTCTACCTGTTACAGAGATATTAATGCTTATTTTCCCCAGGATTTAATTAATTTATATGTGTTAGTTAAAAATGCCCAAGTCTTAAGCGGGATTTTACATCCTACTAAGAGACTTATATTGCCATTATAAAGAACCCTACATTGGAGTTGTTTTCAATTCGTGTAAAGTTGTTTTAGAAAAGAAGGACAAGCTCTTTGCATTATAGCATTTTTCAATTGTATGTACATATATCAGGCTATGAAAATGAAGGGTTATCAAGTTCCTCCTCACCGTGCCGGTGTCTATCGCTGTACTGCTGCTTATCTGCATTAACTTTCATGAATGACATACGCAAATCTATAAGATTTTTTTTTTTTATTTCGCTGAGCATTATAACCATACGATCACGGCAGACCAATGCTATGAGGAAAAAAGCTTATCAGCAGTTCCCAAGAATTCAATATGGCCGACATTACAATAAACTGCAGACGAAATTGCGCCAAAAGCAGTACTCCAACGTACATAATAAAAGAAGTGTGTCACTTATATGTAATTTTTCATGGAGAAGGTTATAGGTAAACTCTTCTTATTCCTATCAACACTAAAACATTAAACTTTAAATTGTATAAATAAACAAATATTTATATGGGAGCAGTTCTGAGTCACCCTAAATGGATGTTCATCACTGGACATCTTACGGCTGAAATGTTGATTTGATGCTACTGATGAAATATTTATATGTATCTCTATATCTCCCGTATCTCGATTGGGATAAAATTTATGTTAAGTTGACGTTTTGCTTTTAAAGTTTACCTAAATAAGCATCTTCTCAAAAAATCACGTCTTAAAAAAAAAAAAAGCTGAGCGAAGCTCGGTCGCCCAGGTACTGTCCAATAAAACAAAGATACTATTTGTTATATACAAGGGTACAGATTTTCTAAAATGTTTTATGTCATAATGAGTATGAATTTGGAAGAATTTTGATCGGTATAGCAATTGACAGGTGTTTAATAGAAGAATCTTCCAAGAGGTATGCCAGTTAAGCAACAACTTCGGCGCATATTTTGGAAGTGTCTAAATTCTTATTTTATCATTGTCCTGACGTGTGACGTTACACTTTTTCAAACGTTGGTGCCTTTAAAATCATACGAGCGTATGCTGGAGAAATGAATGCGTTAGGACACAGAAAAACTCCCCGTTACACGATATTACTGAATGCAAGCGAGACAGCAAAGCGTAGAAATTCTTGCTAATGTTTTCCAAGTTTATTCCCTGAAATGTTTCAACTAATGTCTTAAAACTCACATGTGTATATAATCTTATAGATTGCAACTTTTACGAGTGTCGATATACAGTAAATACTTTATTAAATACATATGTGACCAAGTGACGAGGATTTAAATACTAGCATAAGCAAACAAATATTTTTCATTCTCTTGCTACTAAATGGGAAATCCATTAATTGTATATTGTGACGCCGGGCGGGAAAGGGCAGTCGGGCCACAGAATAGGCAGTATACAGAAAGGAAAGCTTGAGTCGGCTTCTTTGATCTGCATGAATCCGTTGCGTTGCGTGCTACGCCATATTGAAACCAAGTTAACGAAGCGATTGCTACTTCCTACCAGGGCTCGAAACAAGCAGCTTTACGAAACGGAACTCTTAATCTAGCCGGCTAAATGAAAACTTTTACGATAAGAAACGTTAATGAAACCGAACATATGATTAACTCAGACTAATACAATCTATTTTCCCTCCCATGAAGAAGTTTACACACTAAAATGAGCCGGAATGATACATAATAAATAATATTGGAAACTGAAGACATTCATACGTTTACAAAAGGCGCTCTGTTCTGCTGCACTTCTTTTCGCGCCCTGTTCTTACACAAAATTTCAGAGCAATTAAAATTTGAGAAAAAGAATAACGCACGAAAGCAGAATGAAACCAACAAAATTTTGTTTTCTACTTATATGTATTAACAAAGGAAGCTCTAGTAATATGAAATAAAGGAAGCTCTAGTAATATGAAATAAGTGGAAAATAGGTAGCAGTAATTAATAAGCAAGTGGCTCATTAGTTGCTTTTATTTACCACAAGAATAAAAATGCACAAAATCTTGAATCAGATTTTGCATACAATGAATCATAAAGCCTTATCATACATAGCAAAAGAAGTAAATAAAACACAAACGTAGAGCATGGTACAATAACATAAATCACAGCAGTAACTTTACAGTATGGCAAAAGTTAGGATTATTTTATATTAAGTGTTAAGGAGGTCTAGGAATGGTCTTTTTATATCATGCCTATTTGCACAACATAAAATAGTTACAATAAAACATACAGTTGCATTTATTTTATTTCACCTTTTTACAATAAAACAACAAAGACTGTGTACATTCACATGACCTATGCCAACATTACACTCTATTGCAGCATTAAAGAAAAATAGTGTTCAGGTGTGTCATGGTACTTTTGTCTTGCTTGCTTAATCTGCATTTATGAATCGACTACAGCAGCAAATAATATTATTCATAGATGTGTCACTTTTATTAATTTGTAATTTCTTTCACTTTTATTTTTATTTTTCAAATCTCTATTCACAAACTTTAATAAATAAAAATTCTCATGCTGACAAACAGCCTTATTAAATAACGTATGGGGAAATCCTTGCATAATGACTGAATTGCACATTCTCCATTAAATTAATCAATGTGTTTCCAACATTAATCTGTCATTAATCTGAGAATATTGCCAGTGAAAATGCTCTCCAGATATTCAATGTAGGTTATAAAGGTTGAACTTGGACATTTAGATTTCCAAAGGTATCCATATTCTTGTTCTCGTGTGCTTTGAAATGAGAATACAGATTTGTATAGTTAAAATTATTACTCTCCCTGTTTACCTTGTATAACTGGGTAAAGTACATTAACAATTATGCACAAATTGCGGTGATTGTGAAATAACAATTAACTTATAGTAAGTAATAAATATATATTACGATGTATACTCACCGTTGTTCATCTTTTGGAAAGTTGAAAAAGCTTATGTCCCTGTTTGCATGCGAATTATTTTTGCAGTTTGGTGCCGAACACCATTAGCCGCCTTTTCTCTTACTGCTGCTCATTATAACCACGTCGAAGCTTAAAATACATTAATACATATTTATACCTTTTGCAGTAGGCATATAAAACAATTCTTCAGTTATAGATATGCCCAGCAGCTAATATGCTCGAGGTAAAATAAACACAACGTATCCATTCGCTTTGGCTTCAACAACACAGCTGTTTACTCAGTTTACTCGCTTTCAACATGGCAGACTTCGCGCATGCGCACTAAATTTTGGCGCACGGATTTCTGCCGAGTTTCCTTTCTGTATACTCTCTATTCTGTGGTCGGGCTAAGCTACTTTACACCACATAGCAGACCGGCGAATAAACAAAGGCACTCAACCTCAGGCGATTGTTTGTGTATACGTGACTAACAACAGTGAACTCGGTAACAAAGGATTGTTGGAATCTTCGAGAGGCATCCGGCGGTCGGCATGTTTGTGGAAGTTCGAGAGAGGTCCGTGTTACATCATCCTCGCTATATAAGGAGATAAGGCGACGAGTCAGTGAGTTACGGTTACAGACAGGAGTCGGTTAGTATTTCAGTAGTGCGACACAGCTGTGTGTGTATTTGGTACTGTCGTCATGAAAGATACACCGCGTCGAGGTGAAGACGTTTTGATGAGCATTGAGCATTGAGCAGCAGCAGTGACAGAAGAAGAACTGAGGGTGGTACTAACCCGGCCTACAAGCTCGGAAGAGATAAACTTAGCTAATAGTTTTATTACAGTTTTCAAAAGATGTTAACATTCTTGGAAAATCATAATTGTAAGTTTGATTACTGTTACTTTCATATGCATTTATTACAGGTGTGTTCAATTCCTTGTGTAGGTCTGGGTGCCTCAGTTGACACTGCACTGCACTGGCCTACTGGCCAAAGGTCGTGGGTTCAAATCTGATCCTTTAAGTGTGCTTAAAAGCGACAACGTCGTGTCAATAGATTTACTGGTATGTAAAAGAAGTCCTGTGAAACGAAACTCCGGCACATTGGCAGCGCTGATATAATCCTGGCAAATGTCGTTAAGAAATGAAATAAAAGGAACCCATTGTTCATGTATTTTAAACACAGCGCCCAGTGTGCAAAACAAGATTGGACTCTTCAGAATTCTCATTTGTGTTCATCTAGACAATGTATCGCATTTAACATCTTTGGTAACATAGGAACATTAAGAAATTAATCCTATGTTTAGAACACTGCTTATCCTTCATTTTTATTTTCTCTTGTACGTATAGTATAATAGAGGAAGTACTGTATTCCACCCAAAAATTCGATGTCGAGATTTCACGGGAAATGTATGCTTTGAAGCCCCCTGAATAAAAAAAGCATTTTTAGAAAAATGTCCGCGTGTTTCTGTGAGTCTGAGTGTCTATCAGTCTGTGGACAGCATCACTCAGTCGGTTAAAAACCAAATTTGGTATTTAACTTTAATGTCTTTGAAGGATACGAATATTTTGATCAAAATTGCTTCACCCTAAACTACCCTTTAGATGGACAATTTTCGAAAATTTTGATTTTATTGAAAATGGCTCTAACGATTTTGATTAAAATGTCATATGTTTGAGATATTTTTATCACAAATGAAATGTATATCTTGAATTTTCTGGATATAACCACGTAGTCGTATTTATTCTGGATGACTTTTGTATAACTGGCAAACCGTTAGAGATAGACCAAATCTTACTATACAAAAATGTAGACCTTGATAAAATACACATTTCATGCCTTAATGAATTTTTTTGTAGAGTGAACCATTTCGGAGATATGCCTTGTTATTTCTGTGAGTTTTGGAGAACTTTTTTTCTGTCAAATGCAACATCGTTATTCAATTTTTTATATGTTAATCGTGCAAAGAGAAAGGAATGTCAAAGTTTTAAAAGATTGATTATCGCTCAATCTGTGTTCCCATACTCTTTTTGTACCCACAAGGAGATAAACAATAAGGTAACTTCTGCAAATGCTTATCTCCACTAACACGAAGAAGATATGGGAGTAAGAGTTTGTAAGAATGGTTAGTACAAGAGTAAAGAAAGCCATGTGAGTGCAACACATCAGATTTTTCATGTTATATCAGTTAAAAGTGTACGATCCCTAGTAGTGCCCTCCAAAATAGAATTACTTCACGTTAAATCTACAGCTTTAAGATGAATTATCAGTATCTGCGACACATGTAAAAGATAAGTGAGAAATAGCACGTATCAGACCAAACCCAAGGGAATTATTTTGATAGCCATGGGGAATAAATGAATCAGTGTTCAATAAATCGGGTTTTATTTCAGTCCTTTAACCCATAGCTCCGCTCGCTTTATTCTTTAACTGTCTAGTTACTTCTCTGCTTTTGTTCGGCTTTCTCGGAGTTTTACTCAAAATAGTGTTGGAGTTATCAAAACTAATGATAAAAGTGCTTTTTAATAAATGTATTCATTTACATCATATACAACGATATTTGCCAAAGGGTATGTTAACGAACGAGACAATTTGTTATATTGTATTTAATAATATTTATTGCAATTCTGTGTTTATTAAGGCTTCATTGTAGATTGACATACATTTAAACACTTTACATATTACAACAGTAATATATGTTTCTTACATCTGAGACATCAGATAGGGTGTAAGTTATATAACACTGTGGTCTAATGAGATCTATTGCGGCTACCAGCTCCCAGAAGGAAGGAATGAGGTGAAGAAAGCACAGGAGGCTGCAGGCTGCAGGCAGACGGGCCACAGAGACGTGCGGAAGTCTCTAACACTTCCTGGCTCGAAGATTCGACCCTCCGGGGGCTGGCGAGAGAGGACGATGAAAACCCGTTCAACCAGATAGCTCTCCAGTATCCGCGAAGAAATTTGGATCAAGCATCCGTGCCATTTGTCCGGAACTGTCTCACGGCACGCAACCCAAAAATATACCTGAAAGATGGGAATAAAATGGAATTAAAAGGGAATGAAGGAAAGCAAATCGTGGTATGACTAGACTACCAGATGGCAGGTTGAGAACAGCCCGAGGTGTGTCATTCGTGTACCTGCCCTTCAAGGGCTTAACCACTGTATGACGGGATTAGGATGTTATAGGATGGCTGGTGAAGAATGAGGATTGAGGGTTGTTAGGAGGTAGCATATATTTATGCTCCTCATCGATTGTTAATTTCAGCGTGCAACTACCGTTGGACACTGCTGATGGGTGGTCCAAATATGGATATTTGGCGAAACATTTTGGACTTCCAAACTACTCTTGGAAGGACTGTAAGGAGCTCAGCTTACGCTGTTGATGGGGTAGCAAATCGTGGTATTGGTAGATGAGAAACCACCGCATTCACCTATCGACTAGGAAAAACCACGAAGGTCAGAGCGAGCGCTCGACGTTAATTGAACCCAGGACTTCCTGAATATGAACCTCACACGTTACCGCGGGGACAACCCGCTCGGTTGAAACATTAACTACAAGATATTGTTCTTCTTCTGAGGGGTCTCCCAAAATTGGGCTAACCACAGAGTAAAAGTTAAGGAGCAAGACAAATGCTAGGGGTAAATGCATGCATAAAATTAAAGATAACTTTCTCCTTTATTCATTTAGATAACGTATGAATTGATCATATCGGGAGCGCCCCTTGAGAAACAACTGACTATTATATCTCGTTAAGCTGTAGATATTTTTAAGGTTCAATTTTTATCCTCAAACATAAATTCATTCACGCATTCGGAGGATACGAAATGATTCTAGTTATACAAAAGTTTCCCTGACCGAGCCCGAAGTAAAATATCTATTTCTTGATTAATTTACTTACTTTAGGATCAGCAATGCACAGGTATTCTACTGTAAGGAGAGAAAGAGAGAGATACGACTGTAGCTCAATGTTTCTAAGAAACTTTTTACAACTTGGGTGCTGATGCACAGTTTTATCCTCTATAGAAAATTAAAATAATATATAAAAACTGGTGCCTGCTCCATATGTCTGTACTGTTTCTCATGGTAACCATAAAAAAGAACAATAACGAAAATAAAAATTCCAAATTGTAATGTGCACATAAAATTCTATCTGATTTACCACGGGAGCAACAATAAGAAATCATTATCAATCCTTAAATATACATTCGTTAGCATTTTCTGAATAAAAATAGAAAACTGTTTCTATCAACTTCAGTTATGTAGTGCATTTCACAAAATACAATAATTAGCGAGATATTTTGATTTTTGATCTCGTTTTTAATTAAAAAACTTCTGCTTGGTGTAAGTAATTTGGATAGGTATACTATATTCTCAACTTCATGGCAAACGGTTCCCTAATTTCCTAGTGGAAATGGAGTATACTCGCACATATGCACAAGTTAAGCCCTTAAAAATGTTATTTTGGTTTGGACTGGTGTATTACACACTAATTGTTTACTTAGAATTAAAAACTGGCAGAAAAAGTTTGATCATTATTTATGCCTATAGGTTTTGTATTACCTACATTAAACAATTTGTTGCAGGAATAAATGATAAAATTGATAAACGTATTAAAATAGAACATGGGTTATATCTGAATGTAGTTATATACGAGTATGCTGACGATGTCGTGTTAATTTTCGACGAGGAAGGTCAACTGCAATATTCACTACATCGCCTAAATAAAATATGTGAAAAATACAATTTAAAAATTTATTTAAAGAAACAAAGATTCTGGCCTTTAAGTGTAATTACCCAGTCACAATTAAAGTAATAATACTAGATATCAGAATAGAATGGATTTCGACGTTTAACTGTTTAGATACGACAGTTTTATATGAAAAAGAAGAATATATTGACTTTAAACTTAGTATATTTTAAAATATTTGTGGAATGTGAAAAAAAACCCTAAAAACAAACCAGGAAAGAAACACAAATGAAATTTTATTATGTGATGGCGTTGTCTGTTTTATTATATGGTAGTGAAACATGAACTGTGGACATAAGGAGCTTAAAGAGAATTGAATCTGCAGAGATGAGATATTTAAGATCAGTAAAGGGAAGTAAGCTACAAGACAGAATTTCAAATGAAACTATTAATATTGAATGTGTGCCTAATAAATTAACATACGAGTATTATAGAGATAGTTGGTTAAATTATTTGGAACGAATGTCAGAGAATAGAATTTCTAAAATAACGATGAAATGTCAACCAAAAGGAATTCGAAGAGTAAGTAGACTGAGGAAGAGTCGAAAATATAGTGTGAGACCGGAACAGGCCTAAGGTCTAATACATGAGACGGAGATAAAGAAGAAATAAATGATAAAGAACATTATATAATATAAAAATGGCAGACTTTTCCTGGAATGTCTATGAATGGTAACAAGCAGGAAAATAATTTTTCTGCAACACTACAAAATATTTGTTTTATATTATCTATCCCTTCTCTAGTAGCATACACGCTAAAGCGTTGAAATTATTATTGAATTTCAATATAATATCAAATGTTTTTCTTAAACTGTGGTAACTAAAACGAAAATAATGTGCAGCAGCAAGTTTTGTTTTAATTTTCTCTATAAATCACAGTGCACAGAAATAACAAACTGCAAACTATTCTGTTGGATGAATTAAGGCTCATAGTGATACAACAATGGCTTTTTTGTTTAGGATTTTCATTGACGTCGCTGTAGTAATCGGATGCTGTGGTGGGGCTAGGATCCAGCCAATAGCCAGCGAGACTTGGTGGCGCCTTGTTGAACACCCCTCCTCCCCACGCAATCCCTTGGGCGGGTGCTCCATCACGGATCTTGGCAAGCACCCGCAGCCAGATTCTCGGAGCCCATATCTGCAAGGGCATTCGGCCGGCCCGGCCCGGCCCGGCCCGGCCCTCTACGACTAATTCCTCTCGTTTCTCAAACAATGAAATCTGCAATATGAATATCTTGCGCGATTATAGTTCCGCCTCCTTCAGCTCTCAGCAACTGACGCAATGTGAAGTGTTGCCACATCTTCCCAGATCTGGAAAGCCTCTCCAGTTTTTATACCAACTACGAGAGGAAAAAAACTTGGTGTGTAACAGTCGTACCATGTCTATTACTGAAGACTGTTCGCATCAATCTGTCACAGCTTTCTACTCTTCCCTCTTTGTCTCCGCAAATGTATCACCTACCTCAGGACTCGGTAAACTGGTCATCGTGATTGCACGAGTTATGACGTCAGAGTAGGCAACACGGCATGCACATGATGCACGGTTCGAAGGAGGGGGTTTCAAAGCTGCAGTGACAGTTGAATGGAACCTCTCTAAAACACATTTGATTTTATACATGCTTAATACATATACCTACACAGACTGAGAGGACTTTAGTATTTATTTGTCATTAATAGGGCTAGGAAGTTCATGCATTTGCATGTTATTTCATAGGGGTTAAAAATGTATGCTTTTACATTGTGTGCACAAATTACGGAATTTTCAGTTATTTAGACATGATTTTATGGTGCATATAACCGCATATTTTCTTGATTTTTGATAAATGCATATTATTTCAATATTATAGCCCCTATATTGCATATTTTAATGATTTTTATAGTTTTTTATTACTTTTCTCTATCTGTATAATATTTTTCATATTGGCAGTACTGCACATGATGCAATTCACGAAGATTTCAATATTATTGCCCCTATATTGCATATTTTAATGATTTTTATGCTTTTTTATTTTTTCATCTATATAATATTTGTCATATGGGTAGCATTTCTGAGACAATGATTCTTTCCCATTGGTAGATAGATTTGTATCCTGTACAAAGAGAATTTTTGTTATATCTCCAAAAAGAGTTAAGTTGTTCAGATCAACAGCACCTAATAGCTGACTTCCTCCTGCACCAGTGTTAACTCGATGGGGAACATGGGTCGATGCAGTTTTATATTATGCTGAACACATAGAAATAGCCGAAGAGGTTGTTAATTCATTGGACTTGAAAGATGCTTCATCAATAGAAACTGTGCAAAATATTCTGCCAGGCACTGGGTTAAAAGAGGATCTTAGTTTCATATCTGCCCATTTTTCTTTCTTACCAACAGCCATAACGGCATTGGAAGCTGTGGGATCTCCTTCGCATGAATCACTTACTGTCTTTGAAAAAACAATATGTGATCTAAGTTCGGTTCCTGGTAGCATAGGACAAAAAGTGAAAGAGAAAGTGAATTATGTAATTTCAAAAAATTCTGGTTATAAACAGATGTGCGATATTGGAGACATCCTCAAAAGAAAACCATGTTTCACCAAGTGACTTGACTCTCTCTCTCTCTCTCTCTCTCTCTCTCTCTCTCTCTCTCTCTGTGAAGCAGTTAACATCATTTAAATATGCCCCGATAACATCTTGTGACGTGGAGAGAAGTTTTTCACGTTACAAAAGTGTTTTGCGAGACAACAGACGATGCTTTACAGTTGAAAATTTGTGCAAAATGTTGGTTGTGAACTGCAATTTAGCAGTTAATACAAGCAGCGGGACCACTTCTGCTTCAACCTCTAAGGAATAAGGTAACTTTATTTATTACTTATACTAACTCGTCTTGTCTACTTATACTAACTCGTCTTGTCTACTGCAAAGGGACATTGTTTTAATTAAATAGTGCATATTTCTTGGCATATTTTCAAGTTTTTAAGAGCATATTTGCATGCATATTTCAGTGTTTTTTAGGGCATGAACTTCCGAGCCCTAGTCATTAATGTACTCCTTTACTTCATCGGGAGTGTTACGGTTTCGCATACATCTAACGTTAATTCATAAGTACTGACATACAACAGAGCACGTAGGTTTTCATCTGTCAATCGCGATCTGCTTTTACATTTTAGAATCTTTATCTTAGAACAATTTGTTCACACATAACACTAATATGCGCAGCAAATGAACGGAGAAACGGAAATGTTGTCATATTAAGTTTTCTACATAAAAGTAAACCAACCTTGTGATTTCAAAATTGAATTTGTTTGTAAATTCGTAACCTCAATTTGTAACTGTGGTTTTACATAACGACCTTTAAAGTTTTATAAACTTAGTGTAGGCACGTTGTAACCAACTTCTTCACTGGACTAAGAAACTTTATTGAATATTTAAACTTTAGTGTTGCATTTACGGACAAAAATTGGTTTTATATTATTTAAAAATACCTTAAGATTTGGTATATGTGACTTGGTTGTAGTCTTTGTGACAACGTTCATAATATAATTTAATGTTTGTCTTGTAAATACCAATCAAAGCTTTCAAACATAGCAGGCATTTCACATGCTCACCCATAGCGCAGCAAAAATAATGTTCTTCCCACTCTTCTTAGAATAGGAAGGTTCCTTTGCATTTTCGTGGTTTCGAAAGTCAGGTCTATCGATGCGGTGTCCACCACTGCTTGTTTTCATTTGAACGCGTATTGATTGCAGATTTGCCGACCCCTGTCTTACTTCAATACAACCACTCATTTGATGCTTTCTTCTACTCCAAATCTTTACAATTCATCAATCCTACCAGTATATTTCTTAGAAAATATATTTTTTCTCATTCACTGTACCAATCAATTTCGTTTTCTCTTCTTAATCAGTTTCACGCTATTCGCTGTTTATAAAATAGATTCATAAAATATTTTGTCTGTCCATTTTACACAATCCGTTTTTGTTTCCTTATATATATTTTTAAAATTTGCCCAATCGTTTTTTTTCGCCATCAGATGGCAAATCAAAACTTCTATTCCATACAGTATCTCATTCTGTACAAAGCACAACCTTAATCTCTTTCTTCTATTTCACAATTGAATATTGTTTCTTATTTTAATATTTCTCCTGTCATTGCTATCCTCTGACATTTTGAATATGAAGTCATTTAATACTATGGTACATCTAGATGATCTGAAGCTGTCCGTTACTTTCTCTGGAATCCGCGATCTGCAGGTCACGAAGACCAACATTCCGTCTTGGGGAGGTCTGGTGGTCACCCTATGCCGTGATGTTAACGTCAGCCCAGCAGTCAGGTTGGTGGACCTTGCCCTGGACTGACTTGCGATATCATCATCATTACCACCACCACCAACACCACAACCACCACCACCACCACCACCACCACCACCACCACCACCACCACCACCACCACCACCACCACCACCACCACCATCATTATCAGACCTTGCCCTGGACTGTCGTGCGGTATCATCACTATGATGATTATTATTATTGTTATTATTATTATTATTATTATTATTATTATTATTATTATTATTATTATTATTAATAATTTGTTGAATTGGGTGGAATATAAGTAACATTAATTTTTATTCACATCAGTGCAATTGAGAGTTTAAACAAATAAAACTGTGTCCAACTACCACGGTTAGAGGCGTCTATGGAAAGGGTGCTTGTTATCTATTGTGCGGCTAATTATGGAGAAATGTTAAAACATAAAACTAAGTAACGCACTCACAAACTACAAAACTGAAGTAAAGTTAAAAGTGTGTTTATGTTACAGACTTTCTCGTTTAGTGACTTCATTAACTGTTTCGATTTTCCAGTGTATAACTCACATAACTTTAGTAAGCTATTTGAAAAATGTTTGAATTGCTTTGACACTGATTTTCAAAGTAGTTTTAGAGCCTATTTTACAACCTATAGAGCCAAAACAAGCTGGTGTAAGTGCCTAACTTAGGCGCCAACAACTTAAGTCTTTAGGACCTAAAAATCCGCGATCTAGTTGAAACAGCTTAGGCGAGATGCTGAAGTATTCTCACCACATAGTCTACTATCATGACGTCACAACAGCATCCTGTGAGATACGGAGAAATGCATGTACCATGTGTCAGTACGTTCAAAGTGCGAATAGTATTTGTTGAGTGAATTTGGCCCTGAATGTCAAAGTATGGATAATTCTGAATGCGATGTTACATTAAGCGTATTCAATAAACCTTTCCAATCATGTTCATTCAGTGATAAGTTAGAGTTAGTTAAAAGGCAAATCTACTCCCTACTTGGAAAGCGGGGAGGGAGAAACAAAGTGAAGAATCAGTGCGTACATTTAGCTCTAAACTTTGAAGCCGAAATTGTGAACGCCATAATTATGGATACAATACTGCATCACATGGCGGAATTAGATAATCAGAAAATGTTAAAATTGTTACGTGTATAAATGTACGAGATCTGGGAACCTTAGTTGTGACTAAAATTGTCAAAAGGCACGAAAAGGTACAGGCAAGTCATTAGGGGCGAGCTTCAGGTAGTCGAGCGAGACCTGGAAATACCAGTTTTCCTGGAAATCGCTCAGCGCCGGTGTGAGCCGGAAAACAAGGGATGGTCGATTCTTCGAAACCCTGTCGCTAATTAGGAAGTGAAAGGTACAGAGAGCGTCATAACCCACAGGCACTTGCCTGCGAGAACCCGGAGAGAAAGGGTCGTTGAGAGTTGCCCTCCAGAACCCGGCGGGTCACTACACTCGTCGCCCACATCTTCAGTCACGGGACTTGTATTCCGGATCCTCAAATGTGAGGACACATTATAGTTAATATTAACGATTTTCTGTCTTAGTAGAGACACGGTAACGACTCAACTAATTTAATAACGATCGGCAAATCTCACGCTTTCTTATTTTGGTGAGAATAAAAGTGTTTCAACGAAGTTCTGATTTTATTCGCAAACATCCACGCATACCCTGAGATTAAAGTCGCATGCCAGAGCAGCCGGAGCAGAAGACCAGAAAGCAGCAGTCGGCGTAGGAGAGCATAGGAGGAGCGGCGAGTCGACATCAACTTTAAGGAAAAATGGTTTAGTTGTGTGGCTCTGAAACGTCGTAAGTTCTTCTGCTGGCCTTGTTTGTTGCTCGGGAAGGATAAATAGAATTTTTCGTTAACTAGGATTATTCCTCATCCTCCCCAAGGGTCTGGAAATATTAGTGAGTGTGTGAATTTTACGTAAAATTAATTCAAAGTGTTGACCCAAAGGTTAAAAACACCGTTAAGCGATTGAACACCATTTGCTGTTGAGCAATTTTTGCAAGAGGTTTGGAGCCACCGATATGACCTTCGATATTAAGGGTGACATAAATGGAACATCAAAAAATGTACCAATAGCGGATCCTAAACATCTTACTGCAGTTCAACAAGGGAGAGATTGAGAGACAGACAGTAAAAGAGAGAAAGAGAGAAGGAGCGACCTAGAGATCCGTGTACTAGTCACATTAAACTTGGAATCAACATTGCTAGAAGTAAAAGGTGGCGTCTACGGCGAATGAAGTAATATCATTTGTACAGCCTCAAAATATCAAAACTATTCCAAATAATAACGAACACTGTAACCTAACCCCGTGGTGCAACAAGGCCTGGCGCCTGGCCGCTGCATCCCCCATCTCTGCCTACTACAGGCGTCATGAATGGGGTGTAGTATACTGGAGGTGGAATGTGGTCACTCCCAGCCGTATACGGGGTCTTCCCAACTAGGGGTCGCTACTTCTCAGTCGAGTATCTCCTCAATTGGCCCCTCAGGGACCTAACAAGGCTGAGTACCTCCTGGACCAGGTGTTCCAGCGGGAGAAAATCCCCATGCCAGTACCGGGAATCGAATCCGGTTTTCCTGCTTGGTAAGTAGCAACGCTACCATCACACTAAGGATACGACTAAAATGCTTTCAATGGTTCACTAAAATAATCAAATTATTTTCAAGAAATACTGCGTCAAGAAACCATTTCGGCAGTTTGAAAAGATCCGTAATAAGCATTAAAGTGGAGCAAGAGCTACACAACATGCCTATAAAGATGCAGTTCTTGAATGCACATTATAGCAGCTTCTATCGTCATTAAATGTATAAAAAATTGTTCCACCTTTTAGGTAGCAAGTTAACAGAGTTTGTTTTAGAGGCGGCCAAGAACGAAAACTATAAATAGTAATTGTGTTCAGGAAAAGAAAGACGGCAGTGTGTCACTGCCAAGAGAGGAAACTACAGACGTCATCTTTAAGACTACTGCAAAGTCTTTGACATCATTAACAACAATTCTTCTAAAGAACTAAAGAACGTTAGAGCCATTTTTGAGAAAATCAGAATTTTCGAAAGATTTTCCCTGTAAAGGGTACTTTCGGATGGAGAAATTTTCTTCAAAATCTTCGTGTCGCATTCTTGAAAGATACTAAACTTAAATACCAATTTTTTTTTAACCGAATTTTTGTTTTTGAATTATGCTGTTCACAGACACACACACACACACACACACACACACACACACACACACAATGGACCTTTTCCTATTAATGCTTTTTTGGTTTCAGGGGGACTCAAACAACTATTTCCGGTGCAATATCGACATCGAATTTTTGGGTCCAATACAATACTTCCCCTACTTACTATACGTAGCAGGAAAAGTAAAAAAGACGAACCAACGAGTGAGTGAGTGTGTTGGGTTTAAGGGCCCGTCGACAACTTGGTCATTAGGGCCCTGAACCAACGAGAACGGAAACGTCTCGTTCTATACACGTTAGGGTTCCATAGCTAAACTCACAGTTCAAGCCACTGATGATATACTGGGTAAGTGACTAAGTATCATGTCTAATTTAAGCAGGTAGCTTTAGTTCATCCATGTTCCAAAGGCTTCATCCTAATGTGGATGCATATGTTCTTCGGCCCATAAGAAGCTTTCACACGGAAGTGTTTTAACGCTACAGAAAGCGAGAGCTGTCATGAGCAGATGATATCATTAGTGGCAGTGAAGGCAGCATTTATACGGTCCCCAACACGAGTTAAACACATATACTTAAAATGTGATAACGATATAAGTACTTACTTACAGTAAGCATTGCATTGCATCTAAAACATCTGATGTGTTGCACTCACGTGACTTTCTCTACTCTTGCACTAACCATTCTTACAAACACTTATTCCCCTATGTTCTTATGTTAGTTTGTAGAAATTATGTTATTGTTTATTTCATTGTAGGTGCAAGGAGAACAGGCTTTGGGCAATAGTCAAATGTTTTAAAGGTTTGAAATTCTGTCCTCTTTGCAAGGCTAAGATATAAAAAAAATGAATAACGATCTTCCATTTGTAGAAAGTATAAGTACTGCAAAACTCACACAAATCACTCCGCAAAAAATCATTTAGACACAAATTGTATGTTTTAACGAGATCTACAGTTTTTGATTGGTTAGATTCGGTCTTTCTCTTACGGTTTATCAGTTATTCAAAAGCCATCTAGAGTAAACAGGACTACGTGGGCTGTAGTCAGAACATTCAAAATTGACATTTCGTTTGTCATAAAAATATCTCAAACATACATTTAAATCAAAATCGTTAGAGCCATTTTCGAGAAAATCAAATTTTCCAAAAATTTTCCATGTAAAAGGTAGTTTAGAGTGGGGGAACTTTTTTCAAAATCTTCTAAAAATGATTTTTTTTTATTCAGGGGTTCTCAAAACATATATTTCCGTTGAAACGTCGAAGTCAAATTTTTGGATGGAATACAATACTTCCTCTACTTAGTATACGTGGTAGACAAAGTAAAAAATCTGATGTGTTGCACTCACATGACTTTCTCTACTCTTGTACTA
Organism: Tenodera sinensis; assembly: GCA_030765045.1. NCBI lineage: Eukaryota > Metazoa > Arthropoda > Insecta > Mantodea > Mantidae > Tenodera > Tenodera sinensis. Next base: position 64,995,382 of record CM060965.1, on the reverse strand, counting down.
ACCATTCTTACAAACTCTTATTCCTATATCTTCTTCGTGTTAGTTAAAATAAACATTTGTACAAATTATCTTATTGCTTATTTCCTTGTAGGTGCAAGGGGAATATTGGAATACAGTAGGCTTTGTGCGATAGTCAAATCTTTTAAAGCTTTGAGATTCCGTTCTCTTTGTACACGTAACATATAAAAAAATGAACAACGATGATCCATTTCACGAAAGTTCCAAGTTTTCCGAAACTAACACACATAACAAGGTATATATCCGAAATGGTTCACCCTACAAGAAAATTTATTGAGACATAAATTGTGTATTTTAGCAAGATCTACATTTTTTGTATAGTATAATTTGGTCTATCTCTAACAGTTTACCAGTTATGCAAAAGTCGTCCTGAGTAAATACGACTACAGGGGCTATAGCCAGAAAATTCAATATATACATTTCATTTGTCATAAAAATATCTCAAACATATGACATTTTAATCAAAATCGTTAGAGCCATTTTCAAGAAAATAAAAATTTTCGAAAAATTTTCCATGTAAAGGGTAGTTTAGGGTGGGGCTATTTTCTTCAAAATGTTCGTGTCGCATCCTTGAACGACATTAAACTTAAATACCAACTTTGGTTTTTAACCGACTTTTCGTTTTTGAGCTATGCTGTCCACAGACTGACAGACTGACAGACTGACAGACACACAGACACACAGACACACACACGGACCTTTTTCTAAAAATGCTTTTTTTTTATTCAGGGGGTCTCAAAACATATATTTCCGGTGAAATCTCGACATCGAAGTTTTGGGTGGAATACAATACTTCCCCTACTTACCAGTAGAGAAAGTAAAAATCGATAGGACAATACGTGTTTTGAAGCTCCTTGAACACAAAGAAAATTTGTTTTACAAAAAATATGGGTATGTGTGTCTTTATATGCGCGTGAACGGCATAACTCAAAAATTAATATTTTGTTAAACACCAAATTTGGTATTTACTTGGTTAGCGTAGTTTCGTAGTTTCAAAAAGTTATTTGTATTTGAGCTTTGAGAATTTTTATATTTCTCAGTGTGGTATCGCGAGGCAGTTGTTAAATTATTTCAAATATATGTTTATAATTATAATATGATTATTACAAGTGTTCTAAGAAATACACCGTCTAATTAAATCATATAATATAATTTATATAATTATATAAACCTAAATTGAGATATTTGTAGTGGTAATTGTGGACAGTGTAATGGACAATATTACATTAGTATTTGCTTTATTTGTGTACTTATAATTGTATTTATTAAGAGTAATATATTTTCGAATTTGTTAGTATCTTCAAGTAGGTGTGGCACAAAAGGCTTGGGGCAGAGTGGACAGACAATTCCGATAATGAATGCTTTCTGCAAGGCCATACCTTACCTATGGCAGTAGGTCACGCATTGAGGTGTGAAACAAAACTGATAGTCTGTTTGACAGGCGTTGTTCACTTGGCTGTGCTGTTACGACCATGTAAAAGACATCAGGTAGTAAACTACGAGATTGGTTTGTGGCAAAACTGTTAGACGAAGAGAAAAAACAACTAACACCTGTAGTGGATTCATATCGAGGTATTAGTTATCACGCGTTCTCCACATATACCCTTAACAGCATGTATGTGCTGAGTGACCATGACCGCAATACTAAGGAGCTAAGATGAGTAAGGAGCATATTAAAATTCCCCTGTGACAGCTCTTCAATACGGCTCCTCTCCCCCTCTGCGGACTTACACATCCCCTGGGAGGGGGGTGTCCGGGGATGTACAGAGAGCAAATCCCCTGTCATGCACGCCGAAACTTAGAACCCTGAAATATCCAACCAGGATGAAAGTTGAAGTGGAATGGAGGGTGGAGGGACAGGATCAGGATCATGGATCAAGAAGGTCGGCCACTGCAATCGAACCCACGTTTTCCCGAATGCGCGGCGCAGACCCACTACCTGAGCCATACCACTAAGCTGACAGTAGGCTCAAAGTGGTATCTCTTCCCTTCGTATCCTGCCTCTACGTACGTATATCTACTATAAAGGTGCAGAGGACTTAATTTTCGAGTAACGGTTCAAACTACGCTAGTGTATAAGCAATTTCCGTATTAATTGATGTTTATGAAAATCACGAAGTGTCTTCTTTAATAATAACCTAGACAAAAATGTTTTAGAGGGAGAAATCCACTGCAACCTGACCCCATTGCTCTGATCCCTTGGACAAAAGCTCGGGATAAAGCAAATCGGTGGAACTGACTTGATAGTAAACACATAACGTGTTTATTTCAAGCACGCAGCAGAAATGACGTGTTTAATGAGACAGGGAAAATGACAACACGCCATTTTTTCACAAGTCTAAAACAGCTTCAGAAGTGCAGTTTGAAAGGGGCTTTTTCAGCATCTGTTTCAAACTCTTTCTAAAGCACGTCATTTAAAGGGTTTTCTCAACTGTATGTTGAATTTATTTAGGGATGAATCATTAGACAAAGTGTTGAAACCTTGAACTTCTCTGCTGGTCTCTAGAGAATGTATTCATGAAAATTAAAAGCTAATAAGTTAAGGTTGAACAGAAAGCTAATTTAAAACTGATGAAGCAAATAAAATAATATTTATTATCACTGAGAATAATATATGGGAACCGATAAAGGGTCAGGACCTAAGTTACCGCAACAAGGTATACGAAGTTGCGATGTGTTGTTATGTATGTACGTAGTGGTATCAACAGAAGGAAAATGGGACATTGGCGCCGTTTTGTTTCATTTAATACTCTATGATTAAGATAATTTTAGATAAGTTAGTCTCAGTGTTACAGAACTTGGAAGCTTTATACTTGTATGTTTTCCATGGAAATGGGGATTAGCTAGTTTATCATACGGGATTATGCTACTGGATATTCGCACTATGGTAGACATACAATTTAATGGCGGCTGATATCTGATTGCTGCTATTCTCTTTCCTCCTGTGCAAATACATTTTCTTGGGCGCAAATGATATTTATATCACCGGCTTTACAGTGTTATTTCACAGTGTATTTAACTATACAACACCGCAAGGCGTGGCAAGCCTGTGATTGAGATTTGTTTAGATAGGCTCCTCCTGCCACCCGCCATTAAATGTTGTGTTAGCCATAATCATCTCGCACAATCTAGGAATCTGACACACAGACTGACACACAGACTAACACACATACATACACACACGCGGACCTTTTTCTAAAAATACTTTTTTTTGGATTCAGGGGGTCTCAAAACATATTTCCGGTAAAATCTCGACATCGAATTTTTGGGTGGAATACAATACTTCCCCTACTTACCAGTAGAGAAAGTAGAAATGCTGAAATTAAATACCAAGGTTGATATTGAACGGCCTTTTCGTTTTTGAGTTAATGTTGTTCAGAGACACACAGGCCTTTTTCTAAAAAGGGCTTCTTTGGATTCAGGTAGTCTCAAAACATCTATTTCCGGTGAAATTTCACCATCGAAGTTCTGGATACGTAGTCAAGAAATTAAAAACGTACTTTTGACTTGAGAATAGCCGTTAACATCAGTTATTTAGCCAAAATCGAAAATTACAAGAAGAGTTTCGGGCGCAACATTATTATACGCAAGAAAAAGCAGTGATGTCCGTTATCAGAAAATATTCACATTATAGTTTAAAGCGCCTTAAAGTTCCATGTTACATATGCCGGTTTCTGTATTTCGGAAGAAACAAGATGATTATGCTGTAAGGAGGGGAACCACATTTCTCGTTTCATAAACAAAATTTTATTGCTCTATTCCTTTTGTTGTGTGTTTCGTAACTCATTTACAAGAAAGGAATGGATGAAAAGTTATACCGCTTAAAATAAAGGCGTTACATTATGGGATCCGGATTTTGGGATTTTGCCCAATTGTATGAATATGCCATTTCAGAGCAGCTTATGTCAAGAGGTCATGCGTGAGCATAGTTTATTAAAAACTTCTGTACTCTGGAAACATTCTTCTTGTAAAACACATTTTGTTATTTTATACTACATTTTTGTTAACAGCAGTTAAATTATTTTTTGTGAAGTAAACATAGGTTTTCGACATACAATTAGTTTTGTAGGTAGCTTTAGTTTAGGGTTTTCCACACTGAAGCTTGATTTGATGGGGATATGTATAACGTGCTTGAAATTGTGCCACCTTCCTTCTTGTCATGAGCACATTGCTAGCATAAATTCACTGACGAGAAAGGCGCTAATTTAATCCTACTGGTGCTTAACTACAGCTGCGAAATTAATACTTAACTTACAGCATGTCAGTCGGCTCTATTTACATAGAGGTGGAGGTAAACTAAGTCAAAGAGGGCACACCTGGCATCTCAGTTGCATCTTTCGTGCATTAACCCCAGGGAGAAGTGGATGAGATGAAGGAACCGCAGGAGCTGAAGGAGCGGATAGTGCAAGCGGCAGAGACAGAGACACACATTTTATTCTTCATATAAATGTTTGTAATATGTTATGTTTTAATGAAATTTGTTAGAGTCATTTTTGAGAAAATCAAACACTTCTAAAATTATTCCATGTAAAGTGTAGTTGGATTGGGAGGATTTGCTTGAAAATATATCGTATCTTTGGGAGATACTGAATTTAAATGCCGAATTTGTCTAACTGCTCTTTTCTGAGATTTACTGTTCACAGGCACACACACTCACGCACACTACACGCACGCACACACACACACACACGCACGGAACTTTTCTAAAATTCTATTTTTGGATTCAAGTGGCCTCAAAATATGTTTCTAGTGAAATCTCGGTACTGAATCTTTGAATGAAGTGTAATACCTTCGCTACCTGCTATATATGCGGTAGAGAAAATTGAAACAGGGTTTTGTAATAATGGTTTGTAGATGAGATATAAAAGTAAACAATATTGAATAAAGAAAGACTTGTAAATGTAATGCATCATATTTTTACATACATTTTCTGGTCGTAACAACTATTTTTCTAATCCACGGCATCACCACGTTAAACAAAAAGACACAACCTTTAGCGCAGGGATACTCTGATTAGACTTCAACCAACACTTCTTCTTTTCCCCTCCCTTATGCCGTTTCAAGCGTCGGATTTCCTCAGCCGATCATGATATACTTTGTCATATCCCTAGCTAGTTGTTTAGCTTCCCTCAAAGTATTTCCTTTCTTATTCACTATTTTGTCCTCATAATTGCTCCATTCATTCTAGTATACAGCCCATGTAGTCGTTTTTAGTCTTTAGTTTTCTTAGATATTTAAATTAACACATTATAACCATTGTTCATAGGAAAGAACAGTGCTTTTGAACGGTGAAAGAATTATCAAAATAAATTTAGAGTGATTTTTGTTGAAGGGACTTGCATTTACATTGACTTTTTCACACCCAAAAATAGGTATTGCACAGTAATGGGCGATATGAATAATACCCGAAATGCATTTTCCGTCTCGCAAAGCTTGAGCTGAGATATATCTTGTTTATAAATGAATAAAAACGCTTCATCTCAGGAGCGATCTCTGCCACCTGAGATGAATCGCGGAGCAAGTCCGCTAACGAGACGTGTCTCGAATTGTATGTGATGAAACCGCATCTTCGTCTCACTGACATGCGATGGAGCTCTTAATTTCTTGAGTCTAGTTGAAAGAAAATCTCTGAATTTATGATGACTTACCAAAACAGAAAAACATGTTGACTGGCCCCGTAACTCAGTCGGTTGTTTGTGCAAGGGGTTCCAGGTTCGACTGCTAGGAGGGTCTGGATTTTTCTTTAATTGGGATTCTTCTTCATCTTCCCTGGAAGCTGAATGAGAGAGTGAAAGTGTGTTTGAATTTAATGCAATAAGTTAATCCAAAGGTATAGAAACCCAAAGTTCAAAATCACCGATAACTGAGTGAACACCAGTGCTGCAGAGTAATTGTTCCACATTAACCAAAGACCGTCCCTGCAGCGCACAGGTGGTGCGCCTACCTCAGGTGCGGGGGACTCGGGTTCGATCCGTGATGCCGTCGTGGGAGGGTCTTTTGAATTAACGTCCTCCAACGTAGTGTCATATTGAACGGTGAGTGAATGAAATGAGTGAAATGATACTCAGATGAACCCGAGGTCCATGGAGCTTTAAGTTAACCGACATTCGTCTCCTCAGGATAAGGGAAAACCTCGTTAAAAACCTTATCCGGATAACTTACCCTAAGCGAGATTCAAACTCACGATCTCTTGGACGTGAAGCAGACAGAGGTGGGCAGCAAAAGCGCAGAATAGCCGACAGAAGTAACAGGAGGAGAGAGGAAAAATTATTTGTATGTATGTATATAAGTAAAGAACTCCGTTAAAAAAAAAAAAAAAAAAAAAAAAAAAAAAAAAAAAAAAAAAAAAAAAAAAAAAAAAAAAAAAACCGGTTCATTTGGTCCAGAAAAAGTGAGAGAACTGAAAAGACGTTGAACATTTCGTATGATAGTGCAGGAAAGAGATTAAGATGTTGGCTGTAAAGAATGCGGTAATGAGAATTGTTCAAGAGCAACGCTTTCACAGACAAATGAAGACATTTGGTGAGCTTTAGAATTAAGTTGCGTAACGTATGAGGAACTCACTGACTGGAACGATTATGTCAAAAGGAAAGCTGGATCATCAGCTCATGTGGTATAAAAAGGTAGTTTCCTCCAGTCACTTCACACTTATCATTCTGCAGTACAAACATGAACATCCTGGTAAGTGGTTATTTATTATTAATTTATCATATAAGTAATGATACATTCATTAATACTGATGGGTTTAAATACATGCACTGCTTTTAGCAATATCAAGTTTGAGTAATGGAATTATTTAATCATTCACGTACTTTTTGTTGCAATCTTTGGAAGGGATTAGACAAAACACAACGAATTCATTGCAAACCTTTTATATAAAATTTGAATTGAGAACAGGTCACAAAACAAGCGTGCTTAACTGTCACAGGATTACTTCTAAGGCTCAACACAATTAATCTTTGAGATAACCATTCTTTGTTCTGCGTTCTTTACAGAGATTCTTTCTTTTCAGTTTCGTTACTATCTTTTGGTTTAATGCATGGTCTAGGGGTAATGAAATCCATCAAACTCTTTTTTTCGAAGTAAGACAAAAGAGAGAACCTAAACAGAGTAAGTTTAGTATGACATTTAAAGTTTGAAAGAGAGAGATAGACAGAGACAGAGAGAGAGAGACAGAGAGAGACAGAGAGAGAGAATCTGAATTACTTTGTCATTGAACCAACTACAGTCTCCACAGATTTAAAGCTTTTTTCTGTATTTTATGTGCACAGTCAGAATCTAAATACTATACCATTATATCCAAAAGGTCTTACCAATACACCAAATACACAATTATTTTAGTTCATTGAAACTCCAAATTATTCATTGCTTTTCCGTTGCTATCCCTTCGTACTTCCAAAATAGATATTCTGACCACACAAGCCATCTCTTTCATTCCCACTCCTAAACCGTGTCAGCTTGAGTTAACATTGTATCACCATATACTCACTTTGTGACATCCAATCGAAGCAATCTAATCTTACTTTCACGAAATGTACTCAGTGGTTAATTTTCATTAACGTAGATGTATCTTAAGCCGTCAGCTAAAGACACATAAGGACTCAGCGGGATCATATGCTGGGTAAACACTTGTGGCAACTTTGCAGAGAAAAGCAATTCATTCAATCCGAACAACTGACAAGACATTTGGCATTTAAATGTATTTACTGAAGTTACAAAATATTCTTAAATCCAGAACCTGTGATGTGCAGGTGCTTTAAGCACCATTTGGAGTATGAAAATGTGCTTATCAAGTGTAGTTTGGTGTATAGTTGGTAAAAGTGTTGTTTTAGATTTTGAATATCACTGTATGTTACCTTATGATGGTCGCAGGTTTGCCTTTTGCTGGTGACAGCCACAGCGTTGGCTGCAGAGAAGGAGAAAGAGAAGAAAACAGAAAAGAGAGGTCTTGAAGGCTTAGGATATGGAGGTTTTGGACATGGCGGAAGTGACTTCGGCGGTTTTGAACATGGGGGAAGTGGCTACGAAAGTTTCGGACATGGAGAAATCGGTTTCGGGGGACATGGATTGAGCCTTCGTGGAGAATCTCATCACGTGAAAGCCATCACCATAACCAAGGAGGTAAAAGTCCCTGTACCACATCCCTATCCCGTTCACATAGAGAAGAAAGTCCCATATCCTGTGAAGGTACCTGTTCCTGTACACGTGGAGAAGCCGTATCCAGTACATGTACCCAAACCCTATCCTGTATACGTGGAGAAGAAGGTACCATATCCTGTAGAGAAGACTGTACCATATCCTGTGAAGGTACCAGTGAAGGTACCAGTACCAGTACCACATCCAGTCCCTGTCCCTAAACCTTATCCTGTAAAGGTGCATGTCCCTAAACCTTATCCCGTGAAGGTGCCCGTCGTGGTGGAGAAGAAGGTCCCAGTATACATCAAGGAACACCATCACGAGGGAGGCCTAGAAGAACATGGTTTCGGAGGTTACGAATTTGATGGACATTCACTTGGAGGTCACAGTTTTGGAAGCAATGACTTTGGACATGAACATTTGTAATCTGTAAATGTTTTGATTCTTAATAAAATTTTCTTTGTTGAAATGAGTTTTAATTAGTATTTATACAGTAAGTTACCTATTGTAACAAACTAAATAAAAAGAACAAAAAAGGTTGTCGTCAGAAATCCTGAAAATTTTATGAATTTCTGTTGGGAAAACCTATTTTATAACGTCAGTAGCGCGGGCGGTTGTGAGAATAAGCAGCACCGTAAAGTTGATACATTTAATGGAGGCTAATACTGATCTATTTTAAGTGACTTGCAGATTGTTGACGTTGACAAATTAAATTGTTTCTGAATCTCACTATTCAAAATGTTATCTATTTAAATATATCTGCTAGCGCCTGACTTATGTAAACTTTGCGATTTAAAAATAAGTGTTTTTATAGTAATAATGTGAAGTGTATGTTGCTATTACAGAAATTTTAAGCTGGAGTGACAACTAAATCTATGCAACACGAACGCGGTCTTTAAAGCTGTGGAATGCCGATAATCAATCACAGTAGACACTTCCCTAAGACTGTAAACGATGGAAGAAAAGACGCAAATCTTAGCAATACGTGCTCTTTTATTAACATAACTCCAGCCTACGAAGCATCATCCGCCCCCCCCCTCCCCCCCAATATTCCTACACAAATTGATACCTCTTAAACTGCTAATTCATATCTGAAATGCGACTGTTGCTGTGTGACTTCCTGAAACTTCAGGAATTTAATTTCCCGTTCTACTTTTCAGAAGTCTATCCTACACTGCTGGCCAACAGCCTGAGTCTGACCTTCCAGGGATCTGATGTTTAAACTACTGGTTTTTTGGTTTACTAAACTCATTAGAATTCTGATTACCTGAATTACATTAAGGAGCTCGCCACTTCTCTCATGAAAACATTTTACATTGCCTATCCAATGACTGTAAACCATACTTATGACATTATGCATTGATGTTTACGTACGGAGATTATTTATTGCAAATATTTACCTGTCTTCTTATAATTTTTTTTAAAGTATACATCTTATCCATCAATAATTTCGGTATCAACTTTTATCCCTGTATGCAGCTAATTATATGGACTCCACTTCTTTGGTTTTAATGGCCCAAGTTCTTTCCCTCTTTATTAGTGCAGATTGCGGTGAATGGTTCCAAAACAGCGGTTTAACAAATGATATTCTTACGGAATAAACACAACCTGTGGTCAGTTCATTATGTGGGCTTTTTCATTATTAGCTGGCAGCGTGCTATTTTCATTCGAGCAGCGTAGAAAGCTTGCGGCATCTGGAAAATCCTTTAGCAGATCTGCAGCTAATTGATTACAAGTGGTCTTTCCAAGAAAACAATAATAAGTGCACAGCCTTCATTTTGTCATACGAAACGGTTGGGTATAGTGGTCTGGTTGGGTCATTGTAGCACTTTGCGATAGTAAGTGGTGTTACCGACAGTATTGGTGCGTAAACTATATATGCTAAGTGTATCTTCCAAGGAAGAAAATGCATATCATGACGTCTGGAGGTTTGGAATTCTTAACGGTGTGAAATCATCCTCCAACCCAGAAAAGGCATCTGGCGATTGAAGCGATACACTTCTACGCACCAGTGATGGCTAGCCTCATGTTGCAGGAACACGAGGTTACAATCTTTCTATATTTATGTAAATATCCTCAAATTTCATTAACTTCCTTAGTGAAAAGATGTGGGTCTGTACATTTCCGGCTTAGAGTAATTCAAGTCTAAAAATTTCCTTGGATTTTCCACAATAACTTGAGAAAAAATCTGATGTGTTGCACTCACATGATTGTATTAACCATTCTTACAAACTCTTATTCCTATATCTTCATGTTAATACAGATAAACATTTACATAAATTATCTTATTGCTTATTTCCTTGTAGGTGCAAGGAGAATATTAGAATACAGTAGGCTTTGAGCGATAGTCAAACCTTTTAAAGCTTTGAGATCCCGTTCTCTTTGCACGCTTAGCATATAAAAAAAATTAACAACGTTGTTCCATTTCACGAAAGTCTTAAATTTTCCTAAACTGACACAAATATACAAGGAATATCTTCGAAATGGTTCACTCTACAAAAAGTTATTTAGACATAAATAGTGTATTTTAGCAAAATCTACATCTTTTGTGCAGTAATATTTTGTCTATCTCTTACGGTTTAACAGTTATTCAAAAGTGATCCAGAGTAAATAGGACTACATAGGCTATAGCCAGAAAATTCAAAATATACATTTCGTTTGTCAAACAAATATCTTAAACATATGGCATTTTAATCAAGAGCCATTTTCAAGAAAATCAAAATTTTCGAAACATTTTCCATGTAAAGGGTAGTTTAGGGTGGGGCTATTTTCTTCAAAATCTTCGTGTCGCATCCTTGAAATACATTAAACTTAAATACCAACTTTGGTTTTAACCTACTTTTCGTTTTTGAGTTATGCTGTCCACAGACTGATAGACAGACACACAAGCGCGCGCGCGGACCTTTTTCTAAAATTGCTGTTTTTTGGATTCAGGGGGTCTTAAAACATATATTTCCGGTGAAATCTCGACATCGAATTTTTGGGTGGAATGCAATACTTCTACTTACCAGTAGAGAAAATAAAAATAAAAATAATTTTGTTGTTTAACAAAGCTGTCAATTGCCAGGGTGCACCAATTACGTCACCGGTGTGCCGGAATTTCGTTTCGTAGGATTTCTTTTACATGCGAGTAAATCTACTGACATGAAGCTGTCGTTTTTAAGCATACTTAAAAACCATCGGTCTCGGCTGGATCTGAACCCGCGACCTTGGGATCAGTAAGCCAGCGTCTGATCAACTGAACCACCCACACCATTGGTATGAAGCCCTGTCATTCTATGAGTTGTGCGTAGTTTTCTATAAAACAGCAAAGGTAAGATATAAATAACTTACAAATAATTCAATTATCCAATCTCGTACAATACTTGAATTTCGAAGCTTTTAATTAGGAAAAACACGCTTGAAATTTTAGTTTCAAGTTTTCCGTAAACCGATTAGGTGTTTAATCAAAGAAGCTCTCTCTACAGTACCCAATATTATCACTAGTACGCAAAATATTCTGTCTAACAGTACGGACACTGCAACACAAATTGACTGCCCTGATAGAAATCTTTTGGTCGAGAAGACCGCAAAACCGGTCGGGAGGGACCGGGGTGCTACGTCCCACCTCCAGCGCTGCACTCCACTCATGACGCATGTGGTGGGCAGAGAGGGGGGGGACGCAGCGGTCGGGCGGTAGGCCTTGCCCCAGGGTTACGTTAATACAAATCATGGCTCACTGCTATTCAGTTTACCATTACCCAAATGACCTTGGCCTGCCTGCTTTCTGCTGCCAACTTAAATATGATCAGAGCTCTTATTTGTGGTATCCGCGAACTGCAGTTGAGTTCCAACCTATCTCCCGCATGTGTGTGTCAGTGACTGAGGCGTCTGACAGTAAGGGTGACTGTGTACAGAATATATGCACCTGTGCAGCCTCTGGACCACGTATGCATCTTAGCACTGTCACCTATGATGCATGTCGCACTACCCTGATATATCATCAGCTTGTGTATCAGATTATAAGACCATTGAATTATTACCATTGAACTGTAAAACGTATAGGGATTCATCTTTCCTCTGGAACGTAAAGATAAAATATCAGCAAATTTGCAGCAAACAAATCTACATTAAATACTACGTTTGTTAAAATAACACGCCAATTACTAAGTCTGGAGCAAACATCGGACAATTTGCATGCTAACCAATAGTGTGAAAACACAACAAACACATTTCTGCAAATAAACGAAAGAAAAAAAATGATGTGTTTCATTAACATGGCTTTCTTTATCCAGGATTGAACAAACTATCTTTACAAAGACATTCTTCTAACTACCGCATATTAATCTAGAAAAATATATGCAGAAATATGTTGTTACGTATTTCCTTGTGGGTACAATGAATAGAGGAATGTAATACACTTAAACGACAATCAGATAGTGGTATCTATGTAATGGATTTTAATTTCCTTCCCTTTGCATGGCCAGTAGTAAAATCGAATAGCAACTTACGATTTGAGAAAACTATATTTGAAAACTATAAGCATTTGTAACTTAGAAGAAAAAACATTGAATTCTTTAAAATCCAATGGTACGGACACATTGAAGGAATGAATTTCAATAAAGTACAAAATAAGTACATTTTTCTTTACACTCTAGGAGTTAAAAGATGAATAGGAAGGCCAATACTCGAAAGACAGTCTTTAAGGTGGAGTAGACTTGAAGTATATCCTTGAAATTGAAGAAGATGAATAACTGAATATTCAAACCAATAATAAGCGATATCTCAGGAACTCTAATATCAATATAAATTGATGTAAATCGTAACGTACATTTTATTTGTCATTAAAATATTTTAAACATATGGGATTTTAATAAAAATTGTTAATCACCATGAATGTGGGTAGACTTATTCGTCGGGGGCGGGGGCCGCATGTTGAAATTTTGCAACCAAACAATATTAATTCATTATTCTGTTGCCAAAAACTGTAAAAGATATGAGGTATACCAATATACTATAATATAATACTTAAGTATGTGTGAGTATGAGGGGTGTGCTGTGGGGATGTGTGCGGTGGAAGGCGTGGTTAGGGGTGGGTTTATTTGATTATATTACAGGTTTCGTGTTTTCAATCTCTGTCGATAAGAATTCTCAGGGACTTAGAGCTATAAAAATGTATACAAAATTAAGAATGTTATAAGACAAACGTTGCAGTGCAGAGCCACTGTTGGCGGTACCTAATAAAATAAACACTTATGACTCTCGGTACGAAAGTATTGCCGAGGGAAATAATTAGTAAAGATATGCAGCTACTGATTAAAAATACTGCATTCTTTATTTACTTTAAAATGTGAACAACATCACTGGCAAGCTCATTTGTAACACAGACTCTATGAAATACCTATTCTTTGCATTCAAATTAAAACAATAATCTAATAGTAATTGATTGCACATTAAATTAATTTATTTTGAAGGGTGGCTCCGCTTGTCTCGCTCTTCGCGACGTTCGTGGTAGTCATTTTTGAGAAAATCAAAAATTTTGAAAATGTTTTCATGTAAAAATAGTTTGGAGTGGGCCATTTTCTTGAATATATCAATTTTTTGGGTGGAACACAACTCTTCCTCTGATGACTAAGTAATTAGAAGAGAAAGTAATATCTTATGTGTAATACATTTGCCTTCTCTATCACCTTCGGCAACGGCGCAGCATTCTAATAACATGGGTATTGATCGTGAAAGTAAGATGCATTATCAATTATAAGGAAACAATTTTGGAAGAAATATAACAAAGGATGTGCAAATTAGATTTCACAATGTTTTTTCAAAACCTATGCTATTATACGGCAGTGAAACATGGACCATGAGAGCTAAGGATTGAAGGATATAAGTGGCACAAATGATATTCTTCAGACCAGTTGAAAAGGTAACAATCAGAGACAAAACGAAAAGCAGCGAAATGAGGAAGAAACAAAATATAAATTATATTACTGATGAAATCAAGGACTATCAAAAGAACTGGCAGGGTCATATTGAAATAATGTCCATCGAGAGGCTACCAAGGCAAGCATATTTTTATCAAACCCGCTGGAAACCGTGACTTGGGTACACCAAGAAGAAGATGGAAGGATGCAATTAGCCTCGAAACGGGGCAGCAATAACCCATCCTTGAGAGGAGGAAGAAGAAGAAGTTTTACACAGGAAAACAAGAACCAAATGCATTCAATAATTGAAGGTTTTTAAATATGGTAAGATTTGATCAATTCCGCGATAGTTTTGAATAAGTGTTGTGTAATGGTCATAAATGGACAAAAGTCATTTGAATAACGATCCAAGAAGACAATTAGAATGTTCTAGAACATATTTTAACTGATTTACAAGTGTAAAGTTGTATAAATATACTAAAAAATTGTAGAAATAAATTTTGTGTCGGTGTGTGATAGGATTCCTGAATCCGTAATAGTGCAGTTGAATGTTATCCTAATTTTCTGATATCAAAAACAATGACGACGTACGTGCATTGATTTTTTTTTTTTTTTTTTTTTTTTTGTTGGGGTAGGGAGTTCAATGCAAACAAAATTTTGATCGTTTCATTAGCATTTATTGAACAACATATTGCATAGCCATTTCCTTTCTCAACATTTTTCAGCAACTGCCGAGAAAGGAAGGTAGAACAGTTCAGCTATCTGTTGGATACTTCAGAGCTACAGAATAAAACCATGGTAGGAAACTGAACTTTGTATCATGGTATTAGGAATATCACGGAATTGGGCATATTTATCCTATAGATATGAGATATTAAAACCTCACATGACTTGAATTAAACCAGGATACTGTAGTATCCACACATGTTATGTGAGCACGTGAAGGAACGCATGAGGTATGTGGTTACTGCAATCATTCACTCATCGTTTCGTTCCGCAACATGCCGGACTGACGTTTCACAAACATATTAGCGGATTTCCTGGATACGAACTTAAGTCGCATAATGGGAGGAAGTATTGTGTCCGGAACGCTCTTGTTAAAAGGAAAGCTGCATCTCTAATTCATGTCTTATAAAAACCCTGCAGCAGTAGAACTTCTCATAGTTTCTCCTCTACTGTCCAGACATGAAGATCTTGGTAAGTAAAGGGTCTCGGACACTAATATTGTGATATTATAAACTTAATGCAGCATCTCTTAGAAGACAATCTATTTTATGTTTAAAACACACAATTAGTTTCTCGTAGATTCTTATTTATGACGTTAAATCAATTAAAACATTTAATGTTTTGAAAGGATTTGGAGTCTAGGTGCTCTGAAAGCGCAAAACACAAAATATCGTTCTGGTTTAAGGCAATGTGTTGTAATTTGGAAAACTTGTGATGCGTTGTACTCACATGACTTTCTGTACCTCTCTTGTACAAAGTATTCTTACGAACGCTATTTCTTCTATCTAGTTTATGTTAATCGAGATAAACATTTATTGAACTGTTTTTGACATATTTCCTTGTAATTTCAAAGGGGTATATAGTAGGGTTGGGTGACAAGAGCTGGTCGTCGGTATGTGATGCCTTTTAAATTGAATTGTCCTTGCATGACATATTTCATAAAAGTGTACGAACTGTAAAAAGGTGTATTTGATATAAATTGTGTGCTTTAACGAGATTTATCCTTTTCGGTAGTAGGATTTTATCTATCTCTTACAATTGACAAGTCATGCAAAAGTCATGCAGAAAAGGACTTCAGAGGATACCCACTTTTCACTTTTGAGTTAAGTTGTTCGGGCGGTGCGTTCCCCTACCACCTAGGGGGCCCCAGTTCGATCCCAGGACGCCGCCATTATACTTCCAGACTCAGGGAAGGATGAGGAATAATCCGAACGAAGTTTCAAAGCTTTAAAAGATTTTATCGCTCAAGGCCTACTGTATTCTCATATTCCTTTTGCACGTATAAGGAGATAAGCAATAATTTCTGCAAATGTTTATCTCAACTAACATGAAGATGACAGAGGAATAAGAGTTTGTAAGAACAGTTAGTACAAGAGAAGATGTCATGTGAGTGCAGAACATCAGATTTTTCATTTATAGTATTGTTTTAGACTTAAGGCGGGACTTTGGGTCGCGGTATTCTCGTATTTACCTTGGCGACTGAGGGAAACCACGAAAAAACTCCAGTCAGATTGGTCGGCCCACTGGATTTGGATCTGAGACCTCCCGAATGCGACTCTTACGCCTTACCGCAGAGCCATCTCGCTCGGTGATTCCCCTTTCTTTCCCGTAATTTCATGACAAAATTGACTTCTGCTGTAAAACACTTAATGTAGCTTCAGCCGATTACACGTAACCAAGTACGCATTAACCACATTTGATATTTATAGATAAATATTTTTAATATGAATAATCTTAAGTGGATGGAAGAATAACTTTTGTTTTTATATATTAATGGTACAGATATAAAATACATTTATGAAATGGTAAAGTGAAATGGAAATGAGAAAGTGATGTGAACAGGAACGCAATTTGGGATTGCAAAAATCTTCACACACATTAACAGCTCTTTGTTGAATAAGTACAAATCTACAACATATTAATGCATTAAATAAGTAAATACTAACTTTCAGTAAGCATAAAATTGTGTAAACTAAATTTTTCCTGGTTAATGGTAAAGCAGACACAATCTATTAATTAAACTGTAGGTTTCCAGACAGTAAGTTTGGAGCGGGAATTTTTTTGAAAAACCTTCTTGTTGAATCTTTGGAAGTTCGGTGTTTATCAAATATTTTGTTTTACGAGTACAGCTACGTTGTTAACAGACAGGCAGAGGGCAGATAGACACACAATAGACAGATAGACGGACGGAAGATACTTTTTCATTCAGGGGCTAAAAAGTTGTGGCTCGGGAAATCTCAGCATCAGATTTTTTGATGGAATACAGTACTTCTTCATACTTACTATACACAGGTGGCAAAGAAAATAGAACTAAGTAAAAGTTAAGAAATGTTACTGACCACGCTTCACTATAATGAACAACAAAAACTACGAATTTGTACAAAGTAGAAAGGATAAACAAACTATAGAGATACTTTAGAATACAACCCACTTGTAGAAGATAAGTTTAAACTATTTCATTATTTGTTTAACACTTTTGCATAATGTTACATTAGAATCTTAAATTAGCATTTCAAATTATGATATTGCTGCTTCTCTTGTAGTGTACATTACAACGTTGCATTTAGAAATACACCGTCTTCTCACTAATTGCTTCTTGATTAAGTAAATAAATATCTTTGAAATTTACTAAGGTAATTACCTATGAAGGCATTTCCTGGAAAACGGAGCATCGTTATTGACGTAACTATAAAAGCACAAGCGTATTCCTTGCCGACGCCAGCGCCTATTTGATGTTCAATTTTGATAATTAAAATAAAGACATTACTTTCTCTTATGGTAAGTAGGGGAAGGATTGTATTCCACCCAAAAATTCGATGCCGAGATTTCACCGGAAATATAGGTTTTGAGACCCTCTGAATCCAAAAAGAAAAGAATTTTTAGAGAAAGGTCCGTGTGTGTCTGTGTCTGTGGACAGAATAACTCAAAAACGAAAAGTCGGTTAAAAACCAAAGTTGGTATTTAAGTTTAATGTCTTTCAAGGATGCGACACGAAGATTTTACATCTTTACATGGAACATTTTTTCAAAAATTTTGATTTTCTTGAAAATGGCGCTACCGGTTTTGATTAAAATGTCATATGTTTGAGATATTTTTATGACAAATGAAATGTATATCTTGAATTTCTGGCTATAGCCTCTGTAGTGGTATTTACTCTGGACGACTTTTGCATAACTGGTAAACCGTTAGAGATAGACCAAATCATACTATACAAAATGTAGACCTTGCTAAAATACACTATTTATGTCTGAATAAATTTTCTTATAGGGTGAACCATTTCGGAGATATTCCTTGTTATGTGTGTAAGTTTCGGAAAACTAACTTTCGTGAAATGGATCATCGTTGTTCATTTTCTTATATGTTACGTGTGCAAAGATAACAGAATCTCAAAGCTTTAAAGATTTGACTGTCGTACAAAGCCTACTGTATTCTAACATTCCCCTTGCACCTACAAGAAAATAAGCAATAAGATAATTTCTACAAATGTTTATCTTAACTAACATGAAGAAGATATAGGAATAAGGGTTTGTAAGAGTGGTTAGCACAAGAGTAGAGAAAGTCATGTGAGTGAAACACATCAGATTTTTAATTTTCAAATTGGTTTGGAATCGCATAGCTTATATAGATTTATTAGTCACCTCTTTTTTAGTTGCCAGACTTCCAATTATGCTAAATTATTCGAAAATGGAGAGAAACTCTGTAGCAAGACCAACCTGGTGAGCGGTTCGGTCTCTCGCGGCCTTATGCGGTCTTCTCGACCAGGGACCGCTACTTTTCAATCAAGTAACCCCTCAATTGGCTCCTAAGGGGCCCAACGAGGCTGAGTGCACCCCGGGTGAGCAGCAGCGCTACCATCGCGCTAAGGAGACGATCTAAAACAAGACAAAGGAAGTATTATATAGCTTTTGATTGACATTAATTTGGATTTTAGGTAGATCCTAAGTTAGTGAAAAGTGACAGGTAGAAATAACATAGAGAGAAAACATATTGTAGTTCTAAAATTCTTTTTGGCTAAAGATATGTTAGCATTCATGATTGATTATTATTAGTATAGGTACACACATTGTGTGTGGACGTTAAGTTAAGACTTCAGTCCCTTCTTATAATATTTTTGATTCGTAGACTGAATACAGCGAATGCTCTAACTTGAAACAGAGTCCTCACACTACATTCATGTAACGGCTTTTCTATCAATATGTACAAAGCTTTACGAGTTACTTTTTATCGATTCGATCAGCACACCCAGTTACTGCATGGATCCAGAAGCAAATCCAATAAATAATAAGATAAATAATATCAAGAAAGGTCATTTCATGGAGCCTAAAATATCACACGAATAACAACCCGCATAAAGCACAGAACTTATAATAGGTACTGTATCGAGCGTCATAATTTCACACATGACTCGGGCAAACTAGTAACTTTCGCAAGTGGTGGGAAGATAATTGTGTGAAATTATTGTAATCGTAATTGACGCTACAGCGGAATCATATTGGGTTAACATTATTGCTGTTGCTGCTGCTGATGATGATGATGGGCTATTTCAGTAAAACTCAATAGATCACAAAGACTCCACCCGTTAAAGAAAAATGTGTGAATAAGTGTTTTGAGACCCTTTGGCATTTTTTCGGCCGAAACCTTAGTGAACCTTAGTGAAGTCTATGGTGATAAAATGATAATATTGATATTAATAATAATGATAAACATAAGTGCATGAAATAAAGTGACAGTGAATTATGAACTAATTTCAGGTATGCCTGTTCCTGTTGACCGCAGCCGTTTTGGCTGAGGAAAAGGAAAAGGAAAAGGACAAGAAAACCGATAAAAGAGGACTTGATGGACTGGGTTATGGAGGTTTCGGACATGGAGGAAGTGACTTCGGCGGATTTGAACACGGAGGAAGCAGCTATGGAAGTTTTGGACATGGAGGAGGGGATTTTGGTAGCTTTGGACATGGTGGAGGTGGTTATGGAGGAGGTGGTTATGGTGGAGAATCTCATCAAGTGAAAGCCATCACCATAACCAAGGAAGTCAAAGTCCCTGTACCACATCCCTATCCCGTCCACGTAGAGAAGAAAGTCCCATATCCTGTGAAGGTACCTGTTCCTGTACACGTGGAGAAGCCGTATCCAGTACATGTACCCAAACCCTATCCTGTATACGTGGAGAAGAAGGTACCATATCCTGTAGAGAAGGCGGTACCGTATCCTGTGAAGGTACCAGTGAAGGTACCAGTACCAGTACCACATCCAGTCCCTGTCCCTAAACCTTATCCTGTAAAGGTACATGTCCCTGAACCTTATCCCGTGAAGGTGCCCGTCGTGGTGGAGAAGAAGGTTCCTGTGTACATCAAGGGACATGATGGAGGATACGACTTCGGTGGTCATTCCTTTGGCGGTCACAGTTTTGGAGGTTATGGCTTTGGACATGGTCATTGAATAATATACTTAGTGGTTTTTACTAAGAAATAAAAATTGGCGTGAAGAAATTCTTTGTTGATTTTATTTTACCTCTTGTGTAACATTATTTTACTTGACAATGAAAAGCGTTGGTTCATATTGATTCAAATATCGAGAAATGCAAATTAAGTATATTTAATGGTATCAGAATCAAGAGAAAGTAGTCTGCCTAAAATATCTTGCATGATGTGTTCCAACCTATTGATAATGTGGTAATTAAAATATCTCAATGTTGGTAATATTGTTAATCAGTAATCATGTAAGAAAAATTGCTTCTGCTTCTAACCTATGAATGACAAGGCAGATGTTGAATATAACTAGCCCTGGGGCGCAGCAGCCCTCTTCGGACCAAGGCCTACCGCCCGGCACTGCGTCTCCCGCCTCTGCCCATAACGGGCGTTGCAATACCAGAGGATAGGACGTGGTCAGCGCCTCGGTTCCTCCCGGCCGGTAGAGGCGGTATTTAATACCAGGAGGTCTGCAATATGCATTGCTATAGCAATCACTAGTATAGTTTTGTATTTCCAAGAAGATTTTATGTCCCCACTGCACAGAATCACAACTGTCTCCCTTAATATCTGATCGAATGATGCGGTCAGCAAACTTTTCATTTGTTCTAACCACAGTCTTTCCAACTGTTGTTAGCCCTTAGATGTTTACTTTTCATACATGAAGGCATAATATGTAGTGTCAGAGATGAAAATACACGCCATTGTATTACCTATATAATTTAAGTATCCGAAAACGATAATCGCAACAGAATTTGTATACAGCCATGGAGATGGGAAACGTCATCGTGATATGTACTTAACACTCTGTGTATGGTCTATGATCTTAAGGGCTAACTTCCTTCCACTCAACGATGATTGGAGGTGGAGGCACCAAGAGGGTGGGGTCCATTATCTCCGATAATAGGAATTGGTGAGGGTAGTGGTGAAATTTACCTATGGAACACGTTGGGATACTTCTCATGAGCTAATCAGAAGAGAATACTTGGATAAAATCGCCAAGAGAGAGAGAGAGAGAGAGAGAGAGGAGAATCGAAATCACTGTCCCAGCACGAGACCATTGAACAAAACCACTGAGGTACCCCTCGTCTCAGACGGAAGGAAACTTAATTTGTTAAAATCATATTTGAATGTAGGTCTCTAAAATGAGAGTACGAGGGCGGAATTGAAATCAGCTGTTAATCAATATTTGATATTAAAACAATTGCCACTGTTGCCTTCCCCTTTCGTTAAAGGGTTTCCATGTAATCTCTATGCGGGTTATACACTTTTCTGTAACACCTTGAGGAGTATAGTTTCTTTCTCCAGACAGCACAACGACCGCTTTGTCGCCATCCTGGTCTGTTCCCCAGATAGACAAGGGATCCTTCAACTTCCAATATAAGCCGAAATCGCAGAGGCAATGTTGAACATAGGCGCCGACTTGTCATACATTTGAAGGGGGGAAGTATTGTGCAATGCATTTAGGTATTAATAAAAGATTTAGTTCAATTACCAAAGTGAAAGGTACTTAGAGTTTGAAGAAAAATAATGCTACGACTGTTGAATCTTATATTTCCTTTTTTCCGTTGAAAGTGTTGCGCCTCGGTTAATTACTACCGACACGTTAAGTCGATTGGTCGTTAAGTCGATTGGAATCGTGAGCTGCAGGTCTGCAGTTCAAATCTTGCCAGGATTGTGCTCGCTGACTGAGGTTTCTTTCAGGTTTTCCTCAGTCTTCATAACCAGCAAATACCGGTGAGATACCCTGAATTTAGGCTTTCAAGGTTTCTTTCCCAATTATTATTTATTTCTTGTATCACCATGTCCAACTGCCTTGTGCAGTAAAAGCGGGCGTTACATAGAACTAAAAAGTTCATTCCAGTGTATATACTCATGTACCACTAAATGAATATCTAAGTTCGTAATTCTTCAGATGACAGTGACGACACCAGTACCGTTTAGGCGAAAACAAATAATTTCAAATATCGGCAGGCAGTGAGCAATGAATTCGCGACTTTGATGTCTCAGAGCAATGCCTTCTACTGATATAGGGTACAACAACAATGTGACAGTATGACTGAACGTTTCATACGCAATCATCTGGCTTTCCAGATTTTTGTTTCTCTCGTGTGGAATTTTTGAACTGGAGGGTAGGTCAATGCAGTATTAATACGGCATTTGTAATCTCAAATAAATTGCATTTCAACCACAAGCTACTTGAAGTTTCACAACGATGTGCTGCTCTGGATGTGTAAACACAGCGTTAGAGGCACCAATAAGCATCACTCTTATTTGCTGCAATGACATATTGTATTGCTCGAGCTCAGCATAACCTTTGCTTGTATCAAAATCAGTTTTGAACCCAGAAATGATGGTACGGTTTAGTGATAAATAATTACTACGACGCCTCATTCGTAGTTATGCATGCTTTAGCGAAAATTTTATATATTTTTAGAATAACTTGCTTTAAATACGTGAATTGGAAAACCATTGTAGGACATCAAATGAAGTTATTCACTGCTGTAGAAAGTAGAGAGGAAAATATTGTCGGCCATTACCAATTCCTGCATGAGAAATCCTTTTCAGCTGGTTTCTATGTGCAGTAGTAGCCACTCATAATGAAATTATAAATGCCTTGAATCCCAACGTTGATATAATAGAGTACGAAAGATGTAACGCATGTGAAGAGGGAATAGAACGAGGCACAGAAATAGAGTCATCGATGGTGGGACAATCAGTTAATTTGTTATGCATGCATTTCAAGTAAACATGCAGCGAAAACAACAGCCCAGTGGCTGTAAATGGCAGCAGTGAATGAATAATAACTAGGTCAGAGAGAATAGCAAGTGTTTAGGTAGAGAGTAAGCACCAAATATCGCTAGTGAAACAAAAGAGCAGTCGAAGTGGTGTCATCCTGGATTTTGAGGTAGGGCAATTCAGTCAAATGGGAGCTCTACACGCCAGAGAATGTGTCTTGCTCTCCGGTGCAGTGAGGAACAGGGCGAGAAGTGTAAGGGGAAGTTATTGTTAAGGAAAATTTAGTGAGGGAAACGGAATACATGCAGTAGAGTGGGTAGAACAGGCATGGGCAACAGAGGAGAGGCAGCGATTGAGCTTACCTAACTCACCCCACATTCCCTTGCCGAGTGACGAAGGTTGTTTTGATAAAACAAGCGCACCACCTGGGCGATAGTAATAATTTCTACTCTGTTATTTACTATTTTATGTATATTAAAATATTTTGCATAGACTATTATTAAGCCACCTTAAGAAAATTACATAATCTTCAAATTTATAACCTTCCTTTAACTTATGCACCTAGTATTTTTACGATTGCCTTATGATTAACATGCTAAATTGTTTTTCTTTCACAATAAATAAAGCAGTAAAGTTTCTTTGCTATTTAGCCTTAAAATATTTTAAAACTATTATCAACATAATAAATTGTTTGGTTTTAAACTCAATATTATCTTCAAACTCTGAAATACGAAATATGATGGTTTATAATTAAATAAATGAATAAGAAGCTAAACCCCTAAAAAGTGAACTCATATCGTCCCTTTTATATATTTACGAATACGAGTATTCAGAAAGTGTGTTTTGAAATTGCAAATAAATATCTGTAAGCTCACCAAAGTATGCTTTATGCTTCGATCAAAGTGGCGGTTAATATTGTAACGGTTTGTGTCTGGAAATTGAAATTCACATACTCAACTTTCCTGTTCTTGTAACTTACATGAACTTCTCTCTGCCACTATTTTTGAAACAGATGTCCCTACGAAGCCGAACTCGCCACTAAATAAGACATGTCGGAAGCAAAGATAAAGCTAAACAGCAGTGAAGGGGATGGATGACCTATGGAGTGAGGCAAGTATAGTGGCTCTTTTGAGCCGATTTTTCCCGTCTGGTCTAGAGTATAACTAGTCCAGCTATATCAAGACGCAGGCTCATGAACCAACCTTGGCTCACCCTCTC
This sequence comes from Tenodera sinensis, assembly GCA_030765045.1. NCBI lineage: Eukaryota > Metazoa > Arthropoda > Insecta > Mantodea > Mantidae > Tenodera > Tenodera sinensis. Next base: position 64,971,178 of record CM060965.1, on the reverse strand, counting down.
TACAAGTTAGTGGAGTTTGTATCTACCGGCACACTCCTTCACTTACTGTGAATGTCATTGTTCTCGTAGTAAACGGTGGCGGAATGACGCTGCTGTCTAAACCCTCCATATCTTACAAACATGAGTTCAAAGAGGAGTGGGTGGACAATTTTTTGTTGAACAATAGAAAGGTTGAAGTATGAATTTACAGTTCTCAGATTCAAAGATTTTAAAAGCTTGGGAAGTGACTTTCTTCTTTTTGCCAATGCCTCGGCAATGGAACCAAAATCAGCATCATTGATTGCGGTTGCCTCTGGAATTAGTTACATTACAAAATGAATAGTTGTTTAAAGTATTTATAAATAGCGTTTAGAAATCGTATATTTACGAAACTATAGATGTGTCTAACTAGAAATTACAAAGAAATATTGCCTGATGCTTTCTTATAGCACAGTATTTTAAATTATTATCGTATAGAAATATAGCTCTTGTAAAGTATACTCAAACATAACCAATTTAATACGTACAATACAATTTTATTCTTAACAAACATCAGACATTTGTCATATGAAACTACAATAAATCCAATGAAATACACACGTCGTTTGCCTAAACTTTGAGAGTGAATCCAGCTGTAGATCCAGCGACTGTCGCAGTTCAATACCACTGTCCAATCACTGCAGCCTGATTCTTAGACTCACGGCGATTAGTACACACGTGATTTAAAAACACGATGCATTAAGAATATTCTGCTCTCCGTACCATTCACCAACGGCTTCCAGGCAGCGTCAACTCAAGCAGAAACGGGCAGTGGGCAGAGTCAGCATGTTCTGTACTAGTAAGCGGGCATCGTGTTGCTGTTGTTTCTTCAAGTGCAGCAGTGGCGAATGCGCGTAACTGCTTTAAGTTGACTTCTGAATTATGGGAATGTCAAGTTCTCAAAGTGGTGCTATTTCATCTATTCCTCGCCTATCTATTACTGTTCTCTTTGTTTGGGAAGAACGGTATCTGCATATATATACACACACATAGGTGATACAGCGAAATATTTAGGGTGCGGCAAGGTTATTCAAACAATTAAACGATATAATCTACTTGACGCTACACTATTCATAGTACTATGGTTATAAAGGAGTAGAACGTGATATGGTGATAGGTTCAAAGACACTATATTTACTGTACATTAGTTTAATTGGAAGTTATTGATCTGAAATATGATCGGCAAATCAAGAAAGCATTTCTTCGCGAAAACATTTTACTTAAAATCTCCTCAGCCCAAAATTTTACAGCTGCACAGGCTCGCTGGTCATATATTAAGCATGTTTGGATCTACTTACCTGCGTGAGTAGCTTTATTACTCCAAACATTGCAAAGATAATTCATCAAAGGGAAATGGGCAGAAAAAGTTTGGTCTCAACCACAAAACATTTGTAAATATAAAATGTAATACAAATATGCATATTGAGGCCATATTTCATTAATACTCATGGACAGACGTTCGACATTTTCTGTTTGATGCCGTGATGAATCGAATGCTGTGATAGCGAGTAACCCTCAGGAGCCCTCGCTAAGGACTGGCTGCTAGAATGTCCCCAGGTAGTGTTCCTTTCTCGCCGTGACAATGCTTGCAGTGGGATATTTCTGGGACCTCTCTGATAGGGCATGGCCAAAAATTTTAACAACTTCCTCCCATTCCCGTTGCTCGGTATATTAGGCCTAGTTGGGCACCTTTTCTTTTTTATAAAGAACTGACTGGCTAACCGATGTTGCACGGGTAGCTTTTCAGAGTAACGATTTAATTAATTTAATTTGTCTTCCTACCGGAAGACGGTAAACTCCTACACGGTTATCTGTCTCAATTTTTTGTGTAAAGCATGATTACTATGCATATGTCAAGTCCGCACAGCCGATATCAAAACTCCCGCACGAACTGTTATTGGTAATTACACCGGTTATTACTAAGGTCCTGTCATTTATGTGAGACGCTTACAATACCCGGTGCTGAACAGTCACTGAATTATTGTAAACTGCGAGTGAAAGTGGTCAACCCGATGGATACCACGAAGCTGCATGTGCTTTGTTGCTCAACTTACCTTCTGAAGCATCAAGGGTTGACGTCCGTGGTGCATTCGTTTTCATACAACGAAAGACAGACGAATTTATTTACTAGTTAGCGCTGAGTTACTTACCGGATGGACACGGCCTACCCTGTTATGGTTAGCTAAATGGGGAAAAAAATCTTATTGTTGTCAGTGGGGATACATTTTATTTCAAGTATGATTTCCGTAGGTGGTACTGGTTAAAAATTGTGCCCAGTGAAGTTTATATTTATGGAATTTCATGCTTGGATATATAATGCTCTAAATCTAATTGTGAACATAACCATAATCCAGAAGTTACGTTCAACGCCAGAGCGTCTCCAATGAATTGAAAAGGAAAATGAGCACGGACAATTCTTCATCAGGTGACAAAAGTGACTGTGAAAGAAATCTCTCACCATGAAAGTGAACTATCATTGACAAGAATAGACGTTACCTGTATTCTTTGCAACGTACGATAACTTGTCATTATCTGGAGTGCATGAAGCTGTCAGTATGTATAACTTGACAACTGATCGAATAGGCTTCCTACGTGACAAAGATGACGTAAATAATGTTATATTTTCTCGTGATACAAATTTACAATTTCTCTGTTCATTCCCAATTCAATGCCTACTTTCATCGCTATCATCGGAGCTTTTTCAAGTTTAGAAGCACCGTTTCACAGTTTTAAGTGCAAACCTAAATAAAGATCCGAAGCAGTCATCAACAGTGCTCATCAGATGAATCAACGGTTGAACTAAATATACACTCATTTCATGTTTGCATCAACGATACTTCTGAAGGAAATATCAAGATTTGAATTTGTTAAAATTGCTGCATATTTAAATAAAATTAGAACACAGGTGTCCTGTCATTTTAATTGTCGACTTAGCGAAACATTTCAACTACACCTATACATTTCACATAGTCAGTCTTCAGAATGGTAAACAGGGAAGCAAAATGCTAAGCTGATCCATTATGGAAGAGATTACTAATTTATACTGCCGGAGTTTACCCAGCCTCTGGGGCGGAGTTTACTTTATCTGAAATAAGATTTACTTGGCCGTGCTGGAGTTTACCGTTTTTGTGACTATCTTAACCTTCACCCGACAGTCTTCCAAGTTCCGGAAATGCTCCATAGAATACAAGTACTCTTTGGCAATGAAACAGTCATCGGTTGGTACAGTCGAGTACTTGGTAAGATTACCTTGGTAAGATAATCACAGCAGGTTCTGTAGTTATTTAATAACATAAAAGCTACATCGTTTTCATATAAGAACTCCTTAACATGTACAATAAAATGGAAGTGAAACTGGCGAGTATGAAGATTCCCTACTCTCAGGCAACCAAGTTAGCCGCGTCTGCAACCATCGAAGTTATTAATAGTTATTAATAGTAAAATATCAGCTGTCTGATTTAAAATGTTAGCTGGATATATTTTTATGTCATTATAAAATTATTTAATAAACCCCGACAATGATTATGATCATAACATACAAAGGAAATAAGCAAAACTAACTTTCTCGAGAGTTATTAAAGTATGTTGGCATTGACATTGCATGCGTACAAAACCGTTATGAACATATTCAATTCTCTTTTGTTTTTCTGTGTCTTATTTACTAATTCGTGATCATGTAGGTATAGCTTGGAATGAAGTATCAGCGGCATTTATCTTATTTTACATGCATTTTCTGTGGAGTAGCAACTATTTTATATTCATTCCCCGGCAGTCTCAACTAAAAGTAAATGGCTTCTTCTCAAGTGTTTTCTTTTGTAACCCCAACGTGTTCTTATTCACGTACACAAGAATCTTGTTTATTGGAACTAGGTGGGAGTGGTGGTAATCTAAAATAAATTATCAAATAAATACAAACTTTGAACGACAGTTAAATATGGATCACTGCAGAAGCAGAAGAAAGAATAATCGAAAGCCGTCCAGATGAGACGGAATTTGCTATCAGAACTGTCATGATACATAATGTCACTTTTGTTGTTCTATGTCACTAACCATGGTAACAGTACTTACTAGTTTGAAGTGTGCGACCGACGGAGACCTCTACGCTACCTGAGTCCTAGGTATTTATTAAAAGGACGCACATTTTTTGTGGTGAGAAAGTAAACAGAAGTCATTCTGGATAAACCCAAAATCCGGTTTAATGAGAGTTGAATAAACAGGATGACTGAGTCGGAGACGGTGAACTCCATCACGGTCAAGTAAAAGTTGCATTCAGGAAATATAAACTCCGTCACAGAGAATGTGTAACTTCCGGCACAAGGAATTAGTAAACTCCTCCATCATGACCAGCTGCGTATTTTCCTTCCCACCTTACCAGCCTGAAGAATCGCTATGCGAAATACACAGGTATGGTTAAAAATGATCCCTAAATCAACTATTAAAATTACAGCATGCGAAATTGAACAGGTGTGGTTAAAAATGCTTCATTAAGTTGACAGATAAAATTAGAGCATGCGTATGATGTAATTTTATTTAAAAATGCTGGTCTCTTAACTGATTCAAATCTTAGTATTCGTATTTCCTTCAGAAAGCATCGTTGAAGCAAGTTTGAAATGTGTGTATAATTAGTTACTGTGTTTTATTCTAGACTTCCGGTTTACAGTCATTCCAAGGTCAACGTGGCACGTGACACGCAACCAAGGGGGTAGAGCATCTAGTCCTATTAACGGCTCTTGGGTAAAATACCACAAAGTGTTAGTAAAATAAGAGGTAGTGTGCGAGCAATCCACAGACAAAACTAATTAATATATCCATAAAAACGAACTTGAAGTTAACTAAAAGTTAAAGAGAAGGGTAAAGAACTGAAAAATCGAATTGGATACACCGAAAATCTGAAACTCACTACATGGAGGATTACTGGAACACCTAATGCATTTAATTCAAGTCCTGTATTTCGGAACTAATCTTAAAATTGGAGAAATTGATCAAACTAGCGATAAATTAAAGTAGTTGTTGGCTAATGCTAGATTTCTGATAATGAAACCATTAGTCCTCTTGCTCTCCACTATTTTACATTCAATGATGTCACATTGATGATTGGACAGTGCTGAAGATGATCTTGATCCATTTCCTCTTGAAGATCACATATGGGACAAAGTGAGCGATGACATTGATAAAATAAATCAAGGAGTCAAGTAGGGTTGCCCATTATCCAAGCATTGCTTAGTGTTTACATTGACGAAGTCATTATTGTGTGAATGATAAACTCGATTAACCAAGATTTTTTGATTAAATGACGCAGTCTTGAGTGCAATGTTTGCAGATGATTATGTGATTTTATATTGGAGACGAATTAAAAATTGCAGCTCTAACATTAAACACCTAGAAGTTATAATATGAGCATTTCAGCCAACAAAAGTAAAGTAATGGAAGTTTTAGAGACAACCCACAAAATATGTGAAATAACAGTTAATAATAAATGAGCAGTTCAGGTAAAATTTCGAATTGTTTAGGAATATCCCTCTTCTACCAGCAGAATTACATTAATTAAAAATAAATGCATTGAATAACATGTGAGCACATAGAAACCTTGTAAAAACTACCACACAGCTAAAATTCGATAAAACTATGGCAGTACCAGCACTAATCTATTTGTATGAAAACTGGCCAATCATTAGATCAGACAAAAGAAAACAGAAACAGCTGAAATGAAGTTCCGCATTTAGTAGCAGGTTACAGGTTATTAAATAAGAAGACAGTGAAGAAATAAGAACAGAATCAAACATGTCCAGTTTGACAAAAAGACTAAAAGGCTTAAAATTTAATTAACCTAATCTTAAGGAAAGGATACCAGCCAACAGATTTAATACTCCACTAAAAGTAAAAGTAAAATGCCTGTTTACTAATCATTACATAGATTAAGAAATTCGACTTCTTAATACAGAAACAGGCCAGAGGCCTAAATCCATGAAGTAGGAGCAGGTTACTCATGCTATATATTTCATGATAAAGTTAAAAATATATTTATTTCCACATAGTTTATTTCATGATATTGTAAAAATATATGTTCCCCGCAAAGTTTGTGATAATCATTATGATTGTCATTGTGACAGTTATTATAATTGTTATTGTCATAATCATTCTATCAATCTTACTATAGTACAAAATACATTTTAATGATCTTCCCCATAGAACTTCGCCGCTAGTACATATAACCATAATGTACTGTTTTTGACCTGATATTTTCTTTATCTAAGTTGTAATGGCAGAAGAAAGTGGGTTATTGGTATCATTGGTTTAAAAAGGATTGAAATTGCTGGTCTAATAGTCGATCTTCATCACAAAGTAGCTGAAAGAAGACTGGTTACACCTATGTTCGCCAAAAAAGGTGTCTCAATATTTATATTCAAGAACCTTTCATACATGGCCCCTTAGAGATTAACTCACCCCATTTTCAGCACAGAAACATTTAAATACAATATGTTTGCTAAATGGAATGACTGACAGTTTGTGACCAGTTCTAAAAACTATGTTCATTCGAACAAATTCCGAAAACATATGTACAAGTAATATAAGATTTGAAGGATTGTTGCAAAGCAAAGTGTACAACAAATTTGATAGCTGGAACTTTATTGCAGCGCGACCATATATTAAAATGTCTCTCATACATATTTACAATTTTTAAAATTAAATCTTCTACCTGATCTTGTTCCATCATGGACGATAATATCACATGTTTATAAATAAATAACAGTAAAAGGTTGGTTGTGGGTTTTTTATATATAGGTTACTATTTAATACTCATTATGTTCTATTATATTATATTGTATATATTATATAATATGCGAAAGCATGCGGAAGATTAGGATAAGAATATTGTAAATCACCCACTTTTGTATGTTCCAGCTGGATGGATATAGACATCTATATTAATTATTCCCTAATTCTCCACAATGCAATACCCATTTCTAATTTCACAAACACACATGCATTGGCACATTTCCGCAATACAAACACAAGTTGCACAATACGTACACAAGCGTCTCTGCCTGGAACGGTCCTATTAGAAAGGAAAGCTGCATGTATGTACGCACCATATAAAAAGTTGGATGCATTCTAACTCTTCACAGTTTCTTCTCTACTCTCCAAACATGAAGATCTTGGTAAGTACACCATTACCATTGTACTTTAACTTCTTATATCTCCTGTACAAAACTTTGGGACGAAATGCTTTTCTGTGCTTTGGTACTGTTTGAAAGCATTACTATGCTTTCTCTACCAGTATATAGAAGGTAGAAAATTATTGCATTCCACCCAGAAATTTGGTACCGAGATTTCACTTGAAATGCACGTTTTGAGGCCACCTGAATCCATTTTTAGAAAAAGTCCTTGAGTAGCATAGCTCACAAGTTGAGATAAACATTTGTACAAATTATCTTACTGCACGTTTTCTTTCACGTGCAACGCGAATATTAGAATGCGGTAGGCTTTGAGCGATAGTAAAATCTTTTAAAGCTTTCAAATTCCGTTCTCTTTGCATGGTTAACATATACAAATGAATAGCGATGTTCTATTTGACAGAAGTATAAGTCCTCCAAAGTTCACACAAATAACGAGGATTATCTCCAAAATGGTTAACTCTACAAAAAGATTAATTTAGACATGTATTTTGTAGTTTAGCAAGATCTACATTTTTATATAGTAATATTTGGTCTATCTTTTGTGGTTTAACAGTTATGCAAAAGTCATCCAGAGTAAACAGGACTTCATGAGCTGTAGCCAGAAAATTCAAGATATACATTTCATTTGTCATAAAAATATCTCAAACATATGGCATTTTAATCAAAATCGTTAGAGCTATTTTCAAGAAAATCAAAATTCTCAAAAAGATTCCATGTAAAGGGTAGTTTAGGGTGGTGGAATTCTCTTGGAAATCTTCGTGTCGCATCCTTGAAAGACATTAAACTTAAATACCAACTTTGGTTTTAACCGACTTTTCGTTTTTGAGTTGTGGTTTCACCAGACTGATAGACACACACACAGACAGACACACATGGATCTTTTTCTAAAAATGCCTTTTTTGGTTCAGGGAGGCCTCAAAATATATATTTCCGCTGAAATCTCGTCATCGAATTTTTGGGTGGAATACAATACTTCCTCTGCTTCACTAAACGTAGTAGAGAAACTAAAAAAAAAAAAAAAAAAAAAAAAAAGTAATGTTCTGCAGCTCTCAGCACTTTGAACTCCGATCTCATTTGAACACCCAGTGTTGATTAGTTCATTCAATGTCTCTCTATAGCGACGTAGCAAAAAAGAAAACGGAGGAAGAGCGGGAAATATATAAATTGTATTTTACACTCTGATACCTCCTTATATCATTAGTATCATTAATAATATCATATTAATCATATAATTAATGATGATGTCGCCAATACGTTGAAATATAACAACATACTTTAGAGTATAAAAATAGCACCATGCCTATGCGTTGTTATTAGAACACTCCAGTGCTGATCATGATCATATAATAAAGATATGAAATAAAGATGAGACTTCTTCTATCGTATAATTATCTCGCCAAATTCATCTCGTAAAAACCTCTAGTTTTGTTACAGTATTTTAATTTTACTTTTCAGCTGAGCTTGTTTTCATTGAGTAATTTTTGTCTGAACCTTCAGTATAATAATAATAATAATAATAATAATAATAATAATAATAATAATAATAATAATAATAATAATAATAATAATAATAATAATAATAATAATAATAATAATAATAATAATAATAATAATAATAATAATAATAATAATAATAATAATAATAATAATAATAATAATAATAATAATAATAATAATAATAATAATAATAATAATAATAATAATAATAATAATAATAATAATAATAATAATAATAATAATAATAATAATAATAATAATAATAATAATAATAATAATAATAATAATAATAATAATAATAATAATAATAATAATAATAATAATAATAATAATAATAATAATAATAATAATAATAATAATAATAATAATAATAATAATAATAATAATAATAATAATAATAATAATAATAATAATAATAATAATAATAATAATAATAATAATAATAATAATAATAATAATAATAATAATTATTATTATTATTATTATTATTATTATTATTATTATTTATTGAGCTAAATGAAACTTCTATAAAATTATCTAGTACTACAGGTCTTAGGGTAATTTTACGTATTTTGCTTTATGTCAGTTCATTTAATTCTTTTCAGGTTTGTGTTTTGCTGCTGAGTGCAGCCGTTTTTGCTGAGGAAAAGGAAACAGAAAAGAAGGAAACGGAAAAGAAGACCGACAAAAGGGGTCTGCACGATTTGGGTTATGGGGGTTTTGAGCATGGAGGTGGATTCGATAGTTTTGGACACGAAGGTGGCTATGAAAGCTTTGGACATGGAGGAAGCAGTTATGGCAGCTTTGGACATGGAGGAAGCAGTTATGGAGGCGGTTTTGGTGGAGAATCTCATCACGTGAAAGCCATCACCATAACCAAGGAAGTCAAAGTCCCTGTACCACATCCCTATCCCGTCCACGTAGAGAAGAAAGTCCCATATCCTGTGAAGGTACCTGTTCCTGTACACGTGGAGAAGCCGTATCCAGTACATGTACCCAAACCCTATCCTGTATACGTGGAGAAGAAGGTACCATATCCTGTAGAGAAGGCTGTACCATATCCTGTGAAGGTACCAGTGAAGGTACCTGTACCAGTACCACATCCAGTCCCTGTCCCTAAACCTTATCCTGTAAAGGTACATGTCCCTGAACCTTATCCCGTGAAGGTGCCCGTCGTGGTGGAGAAGAAGGTTCCTGTGTACATCAAGGGACATGATGGAGGATACGACTTCGGTGGCCATTCCTTTGGAGGTCACAGTTTTGGAGGTCACAGTTCTGGAGGATATGGCTATGGACATGGTCATTAATGTATTCACATGTATACCTGAAAGAAAATAAATTATTATTTTTCAAAAAAGTTTACTGGAAAGGTTTATTTGATATTTCTAAAATCCTTATTAAACAGTATTTTTTTTTTACTGGAACAGTTTTGTAGACTGTGTGAATCGTGGGCGTTATTAGCAAACAATGATAATTTCATTTGTGGCGTAATTGTTAACCTCAAATGTTTAATTACCTATTACAAATTTATTAAACTGATATGTTCCTCATATAGTATAAGATGTGATAACCAAATTCCTTATTATAATTACTCGTGAAGTGAATTACTGGTATTCATGATAAATGGGTTAAGTATTTACCTAAGTGGTCTATAGGACGTCACGAATGTTTAGTCTAACAAATGTAGGGCAGAATGTTTTAAATTGAAAAAAGAGAAGAAAAAAGCAAACAAGACAAATAAATAATGCTGGGATCCAAATAAGGACCAAGATATTTTACTAAATTTTTTTTTTCTTGCAGCATATTTTTTGTTTCTCAGCTTCTCTCGTATTTAATTTAACCCAGTGGCAAAATACCTGACGTACTACGCTCTCATGATCTTCCCTAGGGAATAACAATTCACGCAGATGTCTTTTATAGTATCTAGGAATACCGTTCAAATGAAACGTGATCTTATTTACACTAAATGTTTACCCAGAAATTCAAATTAAGCAACCTGAGGCTTGTTGGATATAAGGTGTGGATACAATTTTAATTGTTAATTCACGTGTCTGTGTTACATTAGCCAGTGATAAATAAACATAAAAGTCTGACTAATGACCTGGTATAGGAATTTTTAAGCATTCGTCCAGAACGTAATGGAAATAATGTTCAACTCTTACTCTCCCGTCGCTTGTTGACAGTTGCTGAAAGCTCTCGCCAGACCGTGTTTACCTGCCGTTAGTGGCCCTAGTCCGTCCTTGTTTACGTTGTTTTTATTATCATATGGTTTGAGTGTAGATAACTTGAATACAGTTGCTTAGGTATTCTTGTGCCTGCACAGTACTTTGTCAGTGCAACTCATTTATATTTTATGTGTATCCCTTATGTTATATACAGGATAGAAGTAAAATGATCCGCCAGACTTTAACAGCGAATTTCTCATGTTGTGAATAACAAGAAAGTCTAGTACCAAAATGTTGAAAAGTTTATAGTTTTTTTAGAAAAAATATTTTTATTAAAAAATTTATCATCGCCTGACTCAAAAAGTATTCATTGAAGGTTCTTGATTTATGGCTATGCTCATAGAAAATTGAATAAACAACAACTTTTTCCTTTGGCATATTTCAATAGATTCAACGGTTTTTGTGTAAATTAAATTTAAAAAAACAACAATTTATTGCAACAAAAATGCAACATACATAGGCTTTGGGATTCCGTTCTCTTTGCACGGTTAACATATAAAGAAATCTGACCTGTTCCACTCACATGACTTCCTCTACTCTTGTACTAACCATTCTTACAAACACTTATTCCTATATATTCTTCGTGTTAGTTGAGATGAATATTTGCAGAAATTACCTTATTGTTTATTTCCTTGTAGGTGTAAGGAGAATATGGGAATGCAATAGGCTTTGAGCGATAGTCAAATGTTTTAAAGCTTTTAAATTCCGTTCAATTTGCACGGCTAACATAAAAACATGAATAACGATGGTCCATTTGACAGAAGTACAGGTGTTCCAAAACTCACACAAATAACAAGGCATATCTCCGAGTTGGTTCAGACTTAAAAAACATTTAGACAATCTGTGTGTTTCAGCAAGATCTACAGTTTTTGTATAGTAAGATTTGGCCTATCTCTTACGGATTACCAATTATGCAAAAGTCATCCAGAGTAAATAGGACTATATGGGCTATATCCAGAAAATTTAATATATACATTTCATTTGTCCTAAAAATATCTCAAACATATGACATTTTAATCAAGATCGTTAGAGCCATTTTCTAGAAAATAAAAATTTTCCAAAAATGCTCCATATAAAGTGTAGTTTAGGGTGAAGAAATTTTCTTAAAACTCTTCGTGTCGTATCCTTGAAAGACAATAACCTTAAATACTAACTTTGGTTTTTAACCGAGTTTTCGTTTTCGAGTTATGCTGTCCACAGACTGATATACAGACACACTCACTCTCTCTCTCTCTCTCTCTCTCTCTCTCTCTCACACACACACACACACACACACACACACACATACACACTCACTCACACACACATACACGGACCTTTTCCTAAGAATGCCTTTTTTGGATTCAGGGGGTCTCAAAACATATTTGCGGTGAAATTTTGATATGGAAGGTGGAATACAATACTTCCTGTACTTTACTATACATAGTAGAGAAAGTTAAAAAGAGAGAGTGAGAGTGAGAGAGAGAGAGAGAGAGAGAGAGAGAGAGAGAGAGAGAGAGAGAGAGAGAGAGAGAGAGAGAGAGAGAGAGGGGGGGGAACCGAATAACCTATTCGTTTTTGAAAAATCTTCTGCGTGGCAATCACATGACCTTCCCTACTCTTGTACTAACCATTCTGACAAACGCTTATTCCTGTGTCCTTTTCGCGTTAGTTGAGATAAACATTAGCAGAAATTAAATTATATTATTGGTTATTTTCTTCTAGGTGCAAGGAAAATATGGGAATATAGTAGGCTTTGAGCGATAGTCAAATCTTTTAAAGCTTTCAAATTGCGTTCTCTTTCAACGGCTAACATATAAAAAATTAATAACAACGTTCTACTTGATGGAATTGTAAGTTTTCCAAAACTCACACAAATAACAAGGAATATCTTTGAAATGGCTCACTCTACAAATACATTTATTTGAACATAAATTGTGTGTTTTAACAAGATGTACATTTTTGTATAGTAAGATTCGGTCTATCTCTTACGGTTTACCAGTTACGAAAAGGTCATCCAGAGTAAACAGGACTGAATGGGATATAAATAGGAAATTCAAAATATACATTTCATTTGTCGTAAAATATCTTAAACAAATGGCATTTTAATCAAAATAATTTTCGATAACTTCAAAATTTGCGAAAAATTTTCCATGTAAAGGGTGGTTTTATGATGGAAACATTTTTTTCAAAATCTTCGGGTCGCATCCTTAAAAGATGTTGAACTTAAATACCAACTTAGGTTTTTAACTGACATTTCGCTTTTGAATTATGGTGCCCAAAGGTTTACAGATTGACAGACACTGACGCACAGACACACGCACAGGCGCGCGCGCACATACACACACATACACACACACAAACGCGCGCGGATCTTTTTCTAAGAATTATTATTTTTTTTTTTTTGGATTCAGGGTGTCTCAAAGCATATATTTCTGGAAATCGCGATATCGAATGTTTGGGTGGGGTACAATACTTCCTCTAATTACTATATGAGTAGAGAAAGTTAAAAAGTATAGGTATTGGTAAATTCAAACAAATAATAAAGAGTATCTCCGAAACGGTTCAGTCAAAAGAAAAATGAAGTATTTCACATGAATTGTGCGTTTTAACGAAATCCAAATTATTTGATTAGAAAGGCTTGTCTGGCTCTTACTGTTCACCATTTATGCAAAAATCATCCAGAATGAACAGGCCTTCAAAGAACATTCCCGGAAAATTCAAGGTATGACCTAGAAATGCCATGGAATCGCCTGTTTGTGTCCGTCGCTGGATACTGACTGTCTGCCACTCCGAGTGAAGGAATGGAGTGGGAAACAGCCGCTCATTACGTAAAGTTCTCCAAAGACAGAAATTTGGGCATCGCTGAACTATAATCTTTAATCGAATATAGTACGGCTATTCTAGAATGAAATTAAATAAAATATGCAAACAATATTTGTTTTATCACCTATGTTCTTGAAAATGAAATCACCATTGTGGCAGCCGTCAGTTCTACGCTTAGCAAGCAAATGGAAGAACAATCTAATCATCATGATAGTAGGGATGAGAGAATAGTTGTCCTTAGAACAAGCTAAAAAGACAGCACGCAATAAAGCCCATCTTTTCAACAACATCATTCATTTGAAGATCGGCACTATTTACTAAATATTGTTATTGATATATAATTTGAAAATAATTGTAATGCTGGTGTTATAAACATTTTTAAAATCATTTGTACCTCTATAATATTCACATAAGTCAAAGCTCTCGATATTAAGGTGAGTTAAACCATAACATGCATTGATTAATGATGACACAATTTATGTCGTAGCCTATTAATCACTGCATATATTATTTACTGTTTAGTAATAAACTGACGTTTCATCGGTTCAATTTCCATTCTCGCAATATTATAACAAACATATTAGGTATAAGATTAACGATAGTAATTGGCCAATATCAAATATGTGACGTCTGAATAGCCTTGGAAATCTTCGGTGTCTGACTTAAATATGAAATGTGATGCTTAACCTACTAGCAACCATACATTTTAGAGTAGTGCCTGCACACAAGGACACATAAATACTTTATTGACTTATTTTTTATTTAGGAGACTTCAAAGGAAGTTGTTGTACAGAACTCTTGGTATTGAGATTTTCGATGGAACATTGTCACTCTTTTACAAAAAGGAGAAAGACAGGGAGTGAGAGAGACAGAGAGTTCACTGCAATATTTACAATATATGGAGGAGCACTAAAGCATATTCTGCAATTTTAAGCAACTTAAAACTATAAACCTTAATCAATTTTAAGCAAATTGATTTTCTATGCTCCGTGCCTTCATTCACTTATTACTACAAAGTATCTTTCTGAGGCTTCATTGAAAACTGATTTAAATGACAGCGTTGGCCATTGTTCAAATGGCTTTTCGCTTAACATCTCAAAAGAGTTCTCAAAATTTCACATAGACAAGTGCATCCAGTTTTTAATTGTTTTATTTATTAGACATCTTCAACTTTAATGATCACTTCACAAAGAGCTCATCACTGAAACTTGTTTAAATGTACATTTTAACATCGGTTTTGTTTCTATTTTTTGAATAAGTCACACTCATGTTCACTTCCCGTTTATACTCTAGATCCTGGGAAGGAATGTCTAGTCAAGACCGAGGGGGAATGAGGTATCTCTAGTCAACAAAGTGACCACCGAGCACAGAGCTAGTCAATTGAACACATTTGAAAATGGGGCTCTCTATTTAAATTCCAATGCTAAAATTACAAGATACAGCTTCAGTATAAATATCTGTCTCAGTGCCATTATTTTTCAGGCTAGTATCTAACAACAATTTCTTTGTTTTAAAGAAATGAAAATCTGGTTTATCTGTTTCTCAAGAAGGGAAGTTACACTAAATACAGTCCATAGTTTGAACAACGAGCTTTCTTTCATTCTTCCTTCCTTTCTTCCTTCCTTTCTTTCTTCCTTCATTTCTTCCTGCCTTTCTCCCGCTCTCCCTTCCTCTTTTCCTCCCTCACTCACTTCCTTCCTTCCTTCTTCCTTTTTACTTTCTCTACTGGTAAGTAGGGGAAGTATTGTATTCCACCCAAAAATTCGATATCGAATTTCACCGGAAATATGTTTTGAGGCCCCCTGAATCCAAAAAAAGCATTTTTAGAAAAAGGTCCGTGTGTGTCTGTGTGTCAGTCTGTCAGTCTGTCAGACTGTGGACAGCATAACTCAAAAACGAAAAGTCGGTTAAAAACCAAAGTTGGTATTTAAGTTTGATGTCCTTCAGGGATGTGACACGAAGATTTTGAAGAAAATAGCCCCACCCTAAACTACCCTTTACATGGAACATTTTTAGAAAATTTTGCTTTTCTTGAAAATGGCTCTAACGATTTTGATTAAAATGCCATATGTTTGATATATTTTTATGCCAAATGAAATGTATATCTTGAATTTTCTGGTTATAGCCCCTGTAGTCGTATTTACTCTGGACGACTTTTGCATAACTGGTAAACCGTCAGAGATAGACTAAATCATATTATACAAAAAATGTAGATCTTGGTAAAATACACAATTTATATCTCAATACATTTTCTTGTAGGGTGAACCATTTCGGAGATATTCCTTGTTATGCGTGTGAGTTTCGGAAAACTTGGAACTTTAGCGAAATGCAACAACGTTGTTCATTTTTTTATATGTTAATCGGGCAAAGAGAACGGAATCTCAAAGGTCAAAAAGATGTGACTGTCGCACAAAGCCCTGTATATTCTAATATCTCCCTTGCACCTACAAGGACATAAGCAAAAAGAATATTTGTACGAATGTTTATCTTAACTAACATGGAGATATAGGAATAAGAGTTTGTTAGAATGAAGTAGAGAGTAGAGAAAGTCATGTGAGTGTAACACATCAGATTTTTTCTAATTCGTCCACAATGCAATACCCCATTTCTAAAGACGAGTTGCATAATACGTACACAAGCGTCTCTGCCTGGAACGGTCCTATCAGAAAGGAAAGCTGCATGTATGTACGCACCATATAAAAAGTTGGATGCATTCTAACTCTTCACAGTTTCTTCTCTACTCTCCAAACATGAAGATCTTTGTAAGTACACCACTACTGCTGTTCTTCATAACCTGTAAAAATATTTTGTGAGGAATCCCTTTCTGTATTTTGGTACTATTTAAAATGACATGTTTGTTTTATTCTACCAATACATGATACAGAGAAGCTATTGTAATCTGCCCAAATATGTGGTACGAAGATTTCACTCGAATTGCACCTTTTGTGGTTCTCTGCAGCCAAAACATGTTTAGAAAAAGACCTTATGTCGTATGTGTCCCAGTGTCTTGAACAGCATAACTCGTAAATGACTATTTAATTTCTCTATCTCCAAAGGATATTATACAAATATTTCAAGAAAAATATCCCCACGTCAAACTACCCGTTACATGGAACATTTTTCGAGAATTTAGATTTTCTCAAAATCAGCTATAACGATTTTGATTAAAATGGCGTACATTTAAAACTTTTGTCATGACATATGGAATGGGTATTTTGAATTTTCTGGTAGGAACCTCTGAATTCTTTTCATTTTGGATTATTTTGCATAACTGCTAAACCATAAGGAATAGATAAAACCTTACCACACAACAATGTAGATCTCGTCAAAGCACAGTGTTACCGTTAAATATACTTGTTAGTAGTTACGTAGCTTTACGTAGCTTTATAATACTTGTTAGTGGTTATATCCATTTTTTATATATTTCTTGTTATTGGATTGAATTGTCGAATACTTATAATTTTCCAAAATTGGAAATCGTTATTCTTTTTTATGTTCTGTACACGCAAACAGAACGGAATGTAAAAGACGTCACCTAGCGATCAAGTTCTAAAGCTTTGACTATTGCATAACACTACTGTATTCCCCTATTAGTACTGTGCTTACCCACAAGGAACTATGTAATACATCTTCTTCTACAAACAGTTGTACGAGTTGACATGAAGTAATTAGAAGAATAAGGGGTTTTGAAGTTTCTTACATTAGTGCATATATAAAGCTTGTTATTACATATTTTTTTGTGAATCTTAGTCTAAAATTATTATTTATTAAGCTAAGTGAAACTTCTATAAATGTCAATGCAGTAAATTCTTTCCAGATTTTTGTTTTGCTGCTGAGTGCAGCCGTTTTTGCTGAGGAGAAGGAAACAGAAAAGAAGACCGACAAGAGGGGTCTGCACGATTTGGGTTATGGGGGTTTTGAGCATGGAGGTGGATTCGATAGTTTTGGACACGAAGGTGGCTATGAAAGTTTTGGACATGGAGGAAGCAGTTATGGCAGCTTTGGACATGGCGGAAGCAGTTATGGCAGCTTTGGACATGGAGGAAGCAGTTATGGAGGCGGTTACGGTGGAGAATCTCATCACGTGAAAGCCATCACCATAACCAAGGAAGTCAAAGTCCCTGTACCACATCCCTATCCCGTCCACATAGAGAAGAAAGTCCCATATCCTGTGAAGGTACCTGTTCCTGTACACGTGGAGAAGCCGTATCCAGTACATGTACCCAAACCCTATCCTGTATACGTGGAGAAGAAGGTACCATATCCTGTAGAGAAGACTGTACCATATCCTGTGAAGGTACCAGTGAAGGTACCTGTACCAGTACCACATCCAGTTCCTGTCCCTAAACCTTATCCTGTAAAGGTACATGTCCCTGAACCTTATCCCGTGAAGGTGCCCGTCGTAGTGGAGAAGAAGGTTCCTGTGTACATCAAGGGACATGATGGAGGATACGACTTCGGTGGTCATTCATTTGGAGGTCACAGTTTTGGTGGATATAGCTTTGGACATGGCCATTAATGTATTCACATATATACCTGAAATAAAATAAATTATTATTTTTCAACAAAGTTTATTTGAAAATTTGATTTTAACATTTGTGAAACTTTTATTGAACACTGACACAAATAACAAGGACTATCTCCGAAATGGTTCACTCTAAAAAGATTTATTCATATATAAATTGTGTGTTTTAGCGATATCTACATTCTTGTGTAGTAAGATTTTGTGTATCGCTTACGGTTTACGAGTTATTCAAAAGTTATCCAGAGTAAACAGCACTACATATGCTATAGCCAGAAAATTCAGAATATACATTTCATTTGTCATTATGTTAAACCTGTAGCATTTTAATCAAAATCGTTAGAACCATTTTCAAGGAAATAAAATTTTCGAAAAATTGTCCACGAAAAGGGTAGTTTTGGGTGGAGCTATTTTCTTCAAAATCTTCGTGTCGTATCCTTGAAAGACATTAAACTTAAATACCAACTTTGGTTTTTAACCGACTTTTCGTTCTTGAGTTATGCTGTCCACAGGCTGCCCGACAGACACACAGACTGAGAGACGCACACACACCTGGACCTATTCCTAAAAATGCTTTTTTAGGATCCAGGGGGCCTCAAAACATATATTTCCTGTGAAATCTCGACATGGAATTTTTGGGTAGAATACCAGTAGAGAAAGTAAAAAATGCTTGCCATTGAGTATACATTCCGCACGATCTACACCGATATTGGAAGAAATTAAACACAACTGATGCGATATTGTCAATTCTAACAGAATTAAGAAGACAAGAAATTGCGATTTTTTAAATTTTAATTTACACAAAAACGGTTGATTATATTGAAATACGCCAAAGGAAAGATATTCAATTTTATATGAATATAGCCATAAATTAAGAACCTTTAGGCTTGGTCTTATAAAGGAGGTTTTAACTCGCAGTTAAAAACACTTGCCTAAATAGACCTAACACTTTCACGTGTAGACGACCATGCCTTCTTAAACAGATGCAGACTTACGAATCAGACCTAACCTCATTACATCAAATTTGAAACCGATACAGAAATCAACGGGAAAGTATAAACCACAATATATTTTAATGTTAGGTTGATGTTAACACAACAATACAGCTTTGAAAATCAAGTGTAAATAAAAAAAATTATTAATAATTAATCCATGCATTACCTAAACATACGACCCAACAAGCTTACATGAACATAACATTAATAGAATTGCCTGTTGTCTGGCTTCCTTCCGTAACCTAATTTAACGTTACACTTCATTTTTATCGTGAATGGTCATAATTCCAGAATATTTTAATTTTTTTTCTAAGCAGGCGCGGGCACCTGTGGTGTAAGAAGATGATGAGCGATCGTCTTCTTTTCTTGGCATTCCTGCATACCAACTTAAGTACACAGCACTTTAGTTGTATGTGTATGTTCTGTGAGTTTAGCTAACCAAATGTTTATAAAACGGCGCCTGCGGTTAAACTTTTGGTTTGGTTTAACTAATCTACCAGTCGAACAACGTTTATAATACCGAACCTTAATTAACGATAACTTAGCCAGGTGATAAACTTTATTTGGATAAAAGTTGTTTTTTTGTATAAAACCATAGACTTTGCAGCCTTTTAGTACTAGACTTTCTTGTTGCTCAGAACAAAAGAAATTTACTGTTAAAGTCTGACGAATTATTTCACTTCCACTCTGTGTAAACAATAATTATTTTCTAATTTGTGTTCCTTAAATGGAATCATTGTGTCAGCTGTCAGTTTTCGGCATACCTACTAACTGAAAAAACAATTGAATAAATTACAGAATAGTGTTACCAATAGTGGAAATGAGAAAATACTTATCCTCAAAATATGCGAAAATCAGAATACAATAAACGCCATCTTTTCAACATAATTCATTTGAAAATTGGTAGTATTTAGTAAGGATTGTTATTGAAAAAAATATTTTCAAGCCAAATGTAATTATAATGTTGTAAATATTATTAAAATGATTTACACCTCTATAATGTTCACACAACGCTCTCGACTTTAGTCGTAACGTGCGTTGATTAATGAAACAATTGTATGAGGTAGCTGTCGTGGCTTGTTAATTAGGGTTAGGAAGTTCATGCATTTGCATGTTTTTTCATAGGGGTTAAAAATGTATGCTTTTACATTATGTGCACGAATTATGGATTTTCAGTTATTTGGACATGATTTTATAGTGCATATAACTGCATATTTTCTTGATTTTTGATAAATGCATATTATTTCACTATTATAGCCCCTATATTGCATATTTTAATGATTTCTACGGTTTTTTATTATTGTTTTCCATCTGGATAATATTTTTCATATTGGTAATATTGCACATGATGACACAACTCACAAAGATTTCAATATTCTAGTCCCTATATTGCATATTTTAATTATTTTTATGGTTTTTTATTATTTTTTCCATTTGTATAATATTTTTTACATTGGTAGTATTGCACATGATGATGCAACTCGCGAGGTGGCGAGAACTAATGCTGAGTCATGTTGTCATGCAGTGAATCCCCTGTTTCATCCTTTCATTATGTGTATGCTCGTAGAAAATAATCAGTGCATTATCTGAGAGGTTTATAGTAGCAAAGATAAAGTGCAGGTCAACGTTTTAAGCAGCACGATTATAGCAACGCTTGCCTGCCCATCAGTAGTAGTGTAGTGGTCTTCAAACGTAACAGTGTTGTGAGCTGGTTCCCACCAAATTAAATTAGGCGTATAAAATGTTAAAAAGCTCTTCAAATGCCGAAAATTAAACCAACTCCGAGTGCTAGATTAATTAAGTTACAGAACGAGTTTTCGGGTGATTTAATATCTACAGATAATAGGGCACTGTTTTGTTGAGCGTGTGAGAAACATGTAGGGAGTGAGAAAAGATTTCAAATAGGTCGGCACATAAACACAGCAAAACATAAGGAGAATTTAATCAGAAAACTCGCAAACAGAGAACCTGTTCAAAAACAGCTAGTAGAGTGTTTAGGAAGTAGGGTTACTGAATTATATGACTTCTGTTAAGCATTTTTAGCTGCTGGTATTCCCTTGTTCAAAATTAATAATCCGACATTTAAAAACTTTCTTGCCAAGTACACTCGGCAACATGTGCCTGAAGAAAGTACACTGCGTAAGACTTAGGTTGGACATTGTTATAATAGTGTATTGCCAAATATACAAAATGAATTAGCGGATCAGTTTGTGTGGTTGTCTGTTGATGAAACCCCTGATTCTGAGCGCCGTTCTATTGCTAATATAATCGTGGGTGCCTTAAATAATGAACAAAAGATTACACCTTATCTTCTTAATGTGTGCGAATTGTCCGCCACTGACAATGTAACTGTAACCCAGTTTGTGATGGACACTTTGAAATTACTATGGCCATGTGGAATCAAATATGCCCGGTTACTTTTATTTGTTACTGATACAGGTCCTTATATGCTAAAATCAGGACAAACTCTGAAAGGTACTTTTCCTAACTTATTTCATATAAGAGTCATTCCACGTCAAATCGAACAAAATATGGCAAAAAATGACCTTGTTCTCTCAGATTTTCTTGAATTCTTTTTGGTGTTTTGGAACAAAATATATTTGACCCGTGTTTCTTCATTTTATATAAAACAATTTATTTTGGCAGATATTAATTTTTGAAATGTCCCAAAAATCGCGCGCTCCTCACTCTTCGATCAATCATACCTCCGATTGTAATGAAGCAAATTACTTGATCTTTGGCTGAAATTAAAGATAGATCGCAGTATTTCGTGAGGTATTTATTAGAAAATTTTATTAATTATTATTAATATTATATTTTATACGATCAAAGTTTTAGTTAGATAATAACATAAACTTGACCATTTAAAAATCTGGAAAAAAAACCCTAAAATACAATGAAGTTTATTCAATATTCTCAGAAAAAATCAGAATGGAGTCTCTAATAGTTCAGTTGTAATTAACTTTGCAAATTAGTGCAGCGGAGTCGCGAGGTAGCGGTAACGCCTACTGTAACCTCGCACAAATTGCCACCTTCCATTACGGCAACTGTCCACTGCTTAAGGTTCCATGAATGTTACAACAGTACAGTAAGGAGAACACTTCTAGCTGACACTATTATATGTACACTATTAACATCTTCAAATGTTTTTAAAATATGCATTTTAAACTAATGGTTCCATACAACACACAGCTTTACCTCCTTCTTCGAAAGAAAATTGTTTCACTAAAGCTTCAGTTTTTGACAAAGGAATGAAGGAGTGTAATTTTAAAGCACAGCTGGACCCTTCGTTCTTGGCCCCTGACCTTGACTGGAAGTCCTGTTGGCGAATCCATAGCTTTTGCATGTTTCATCAGCTCATATTGTATAATTCTGTGAATGAAACCATGCACAACATGGGGTGGGAGGGGGAAGGTAGTGATGTCTGCATGATCCGAGACAGTCTTGCTAATTCAAAGGTACTTTTTAGTGCAGTGTTAGTTGAAGACATGGATCTTTGCGATAAAGAGTGAATATAGTGAATTTGTGAGACATTGATTATGGCGTAAATCAATTATGCCACCTGTACGTTCTAAATTAGGGACCAAAACATTACACAGTCAGAGTAGAGAAATTATTTCAAATGTATGGACGTACATGAAGGAAGAAGCTAAAAGCAAAGAACTGCTTACATCAGATTAAAAAAAAAAAAAAAAAAAAGAAAAAGAAGCAAAAGTTCAAAAGCATGTATCAGATGCCACAGGAGTATCAGAAAGAAGGTACATTATGGAGATATTTTTCTGTATGGGCTGTACTGCCTTAGTAAGAATCTGAGTAGCATAGCTGACGCGGCAATTCGCAGTCTGTCTGCAGTCACCTGGCTTGTTACTCGTCCGTGCGCGCTTGCAGGCCTCCAGAAAAAAAATTGTAGCGAATGCACTAATGCAAGCTCCATAGTCTTCAACATCTTATTTTATAGATAAAATGTCAGGGAATACGTGTGTATTTTGTTTAGATTTTTAACACATCGATTTAAATTTTATTTTTGGTTTTACAAAATATACCGTCAAAAAAACAGTCCAAAATTTATGTGTAATAATGATTGATCGAAAGTTGTTGAAAGTGTTATATTTAACCTTTCCAGTGCGCCAAACCCCAACTCTCAACTCTATATGAACTTAAGAGTAATAAGTGATTTTATATTACGGTGCGCGCAGAAATTGCTTAGTTTCTAATAGCCATAACTAAGCAAGTAATTTAAAAATACGAAAATAAAAAAATAGGGGTCTCCTTATTTGATGCCTATTATTCATAAAAATTTTTTGAACCTCCTACGAAAAAGTCGTGTTTTACGGGTGTTCGATTTGACGTGAATTGACCCATAACTTGTTTGGCTCACGCTCTTCATCGCATTTCTGAGACAATACGCGATTCTTTCCCGCTGGTAGATAGATTTGTGTCCAGTACCAAAAACATTTTTGTTAAATCTCCTAAAAGAGTTAAGTTGTTTAGATCAACAGCACCTAATATCAGACTTCCACCTGCACCAGTGTTAACTCAATGGGGAACATGAGTCGCAGTTTTATATTATGCTGAGCACATAGAAATAGTCAAAGAGGTTGTTAATTCATTGGACTCGAAAAATGCTTCATCAATGGAAACTGTGCAAAATACTCTGTCAGACACTGGGTTAAAAGAGGATCTTAGTTTCATATCTGCCCATTTTTCTTTCTTACCAACAGCCATAACGGCATTGGTAGCTGTAGGATCTCCTTTGCATGAATCACTTACTGTCTTTGAAAAAACAATATGTGACCTAAGTTTGGTTCCTGGTAGCATAGGACAAAAAGTGAATTATGTAATTTCAAAAAATTCTGGTTATAACCAGATGTGGGATATTCGAGACATCCTCGAAAGAAAACCATCTGTCACACCAAGAGACTTGACTCTCTCTGTAAAGCAGTTAACATCATTTAAATATGCCCGATAACATCTTATGACGTGGAGAGAAGTTTTTCACGTTACAAAAGTGTTTTGCGAGAGAACATACAATGTTTTACAGTTGAAAATTTGTGCAAAATGTTGGTTGTGAACTGCAATTTAGCAGTTAATACTAGCAGCTGGACCACTTCTGTTTCAACGTCTAAGGAATACGGTAACTTTATTTATTATTTATACTAACTCGTCTTGTCTACTGCAAAGGGACATCAATCGTTTTAATTAATAGTGCATATTTCTTGGCATATTTTCAAGTTTTTAAGAGCATATATGCATGCATATTTCAGTGTTTTTTAGGGCATGAACTTCCTAGCCCTAATTATTACAAACTGCTACTTTGTTTAGTAATAATCCGTTCAAATTACATTCTTGCAAAGTTACTCGTATAACCATTTCAGGTAAGTGATAAACGATTGTGATTGGTCAGTATCCCATGAAGTCTTATACGTTATTGGTCAATACCAAATATGTAACGTATGGAAAGTATTGGAAATTTTCGCCTGGTATTTTGAATGACTTAAGTGTGAAATTTGATATTTAACCTACTCGTGGCTGCACATACAGAATCATGAATGCTTTATTTATTTATTTTTTATTTACGAGACATCAAAGCATGTTATTTCAATTAAATCTTAGTATTGAGATTTTCAATGGAGCGCTATCATTCCTTTAGGGGAAACAGAGAGAGATAGATAGATAGACAGACAGACAGACAGACAGACAGACAGACAGACAGACAGACAGACAGACAGACAGACAGACAGACAGACAGACAGACATACAGACAGACAGACAGACAGACAGACAGACAGACAGACAGACAGACAGACAGACAGACAGACAGACAGACAGACAGACAGACAGACAGACAGACAGACAGACAGACAGACAGACAGACAGACAGACAGACAGACAGACAGACAGACAGACAGACAGACAGACAGACAGACAGACAGACAGACAGACAGATAGATAGATAGAGAGATAGATAGATAGATAGATAGATAGATAGATAGATAGATAGATAGATAGATAGATAGAGAGATGAACAGAGGCCATTCTGATATTTACAACATATGAAGCAATACTAAAGCATATCTTTATTAGGTTTTATTGCAAACTGACTTAAATGACAGAACTGTCCATTATTCAAACTGCTGTTTTCATGTAAGAGTCTAATAAAAATTATCAGAATCGTTCACACGGGCAAATTCATCTATTTTTGTATTGCTTCGGAGCCTAATGGCCTAGCTGTCGATGGACCCTTAAAGACTATACACTCACTCGCTCACCGCATTGTTTCATCCTGTAACTTTAATGGTCATTGGAGGCATCGACTTGAGAAACACATGATTAATGGTGTTGAACTGTAGGTATATTTTAATATTAGTGTTATATACATTTCATTTTCACTTTCTATTGAGGTACACTCCAGACTCTGGGATGGAATGTCTAGTCAGAGCAAAATTCCCTCACTCAGAGGGGGGACTGAGCTATCTCTAGGCTGAGAAACCAATAAACTTACTACGAATCACAAAGGCGTTTGTTAAACACATTTGAAAATGGGGCTCTCTGTTTATTTAAATTCCAATATTAAAATTAAACAGCTTCAATGTAAATATATCAACTCCAGACTTTTGCAACCTAGTACCTAGCGATATTTTCTTTGATTTAAAGATATGAAAACTTGTTTTATCTGCTTCTCAAGAAGAGAACACACATTACATACATTTTTTCATTCATTTCTCCCTGCTTCCTACCCTTTTTCCCTTCCACATACCCTTCCTACCTTCTTTTCCTTCCTTGCTTCCTTCCTTTTTTCCTACCTTGCTTCTTTCCGTCCTTGCTTCCTTCCTTCTTTCTTTCTTTCTAATTCGTCCACAATGCAATACCCCATTTCTGAACACAAGTTGCATAATACGTACACAAGCGTCTCTGCCTGGAACGGTCCCATCAGAAAGGAAAGCTGCATGTATGTACGCACCATATAAAAAGTTGGATGCATTCTAACTCTTCACAGTTTCTTCTCTACTCTCCAAACATGAAGATCTTAGTAAGTACACCATTACCATTGTTCTTTAACACCGTATGTCTCCTGTACAAAACTTTTTGAACAAAATATTTTTCTTTATTCTGTTACTTTTTAAAAACGATGTTTTTGCTTTCTCATTGCTGAAAAGGCATTACGCAAAAAATGTAACACCGAAATTTCATTTTAAATGCAGGTTTTGTGGTTCTCGGAATCCAAAACAAGATTTTTAGAGAAAGTCCTTGTGGGTTTATGTGGCCATCTATCTTGAACGGTATAGCTCATGATTGAAAAGTCGGTTAAATTACCAAACTTGCTATTTAGGTTCTCCATCTTCAAAGGATAGAACACAAATATTTTCGAGAAAATTCCCCCATAATCAGATGCTTTACATGGAACCTTTGTCGAAAATTTAGAATTTCTCAAGAACACCTATAATGATTTTAATTAGAATAACACAAATTTAAGATTTTTCGTGAGAAGTGAAGTGATCTTGAATTTTCTGGTAAGAGCCTCTCAATTCCTCTCAATTCTGGATTATTTATGCATAACTGGTAAACCGTAAGAAATAGATAAAATCTTACCGCACACAAATTGAGATCTTGACAAACACATCGTTACTGTCAAACAAATCATTTTCAACATATTTGTTGTTATTGATTTGAAGTTTCAAATAATTATACTTTTTCAAAATTGCAAATCGTTATTCTTCTTTATGTAGGACGTAAATAGAAAACAGCGTCATAAGGATATTAGATAGCGAGCAGGTTTTGAAGGATTTGACTATCGCTTAACTATACTGCATATTAACTTTACTGTATCAATATTAAATAAAAGTAGTTCTTCATTGGCTCGCTATGATGCTTTCAAACGATAATGTATTATTACTACTATTAATGCTACTGCTACGAGTAATATTAATTGACAGTATTGTTGGCACCCCCTGGCACGATTACCTGATATTTTGGGGGACTCTCCTTCCAGTTTCGTTGAAATGAATTGCATATACTCATATCAGGAACTCTCCTCTTATTTAAAAACATTAATGTGCAACTCTCAAATCTTTGAATGATTCTCTATATTTGAGTTGTTATAGGTAACGTTGAAGTAAAAAAGAAAAAGGAAGAAGAGACGGACAAATAAAAATCGTACTTCCCCATTCTAGTTCGCTTGATTTTCGCCAATGCGTTACAACGTAACAAAATACAACCATGCTTATCCACTATTATTAGAAGTTACATTAGTGTATCTCTCAGCTCACTCATAGTTACTGTTTACTTAACTATTTAAATGACGGTTAGATAAGATCCAACAATACACTGCTTAAAATCAATAAATGGTAATTTCATGTTTCATTTGTTTTATTTCCACTCATCTGTTGTTATAGCCTCAAATATTCTGTAGTCTTTATTAACTTCAGGTATCTACTGATTCGGTTAAACATGAAATAAAAACGAATAAGATAGTTCTATTTCGCATATAAAAATAAAATAGCCATATAAATGCAATGTTGATCATGATCACATGATATAAATATTAAGCAAAGACGACACTTTCTTCTAATATAATTCATTGAACACATCCCGTTAAAACCCTACTTTCCTTTTTAAACTTAGTTTTACTTTTGAACTCAGTTTGTTGTTATTAAGTATTTTTCCACAGCCTTCACTCTAAAATTATTATTTATAAACCTAAATTAAACTTCTATAACATTATCGTGTACTACTGCAGATACTACATGTCTTAGGATAAAATACAATTTTGTCTGTTTTCCCTTATGTCAATTCACTCAATTATTTCCAGGTGTGTGTTTTGCTGCTGAGTGCAGCCGTTTTTGCTGAGGAGAAGGAAACAGAAAAGAAGACCGACAAGAGGGGTCTGCACGATTTGGGTTATGGCGGTTTTGAGCATGGAGGTGGATTCGATAGCTTTGGTCACGGAGGAAGCAGTTATGGTGGCTTTGAACATGGAGGAAGCAGTTATGGTAGCCTTGGATATGGAGGAGCCGGTCCTGGCGGAGAATCTCATCACGTGAAAGCCATCACCATAACCAAGGAAGTCAAAGTCCCTGTACCACATCCCTATCCCGTCCACATAGAGAAGAAAGTCCCATATCCTGTGAAGGTACCTGTTCCTGTACACGTGGAGAAGCCGTATCCAGTACATGTACCCAAACCGTATCCTGTATACGTGGAGAAGAAGGTACCATATCCTGTAGAGAAGACTGTACCATATCCTGTGAAGGTACCAGTGAAGGTACCTGTACCAGTACCACATCCAGTCCCTGTCCCTAAACCTTATCCTGTAAAGGTACATGTCCCTGAACCTTATCCCGTGAAGGTGCCCGTCGTGGTGGAGAAGAAGGTTCCAGTCTACATCAAGGGACATGATGGAGGATACGACTTCGGTGGTCATTCATTTGGAGGTCACAGTTTTGGAGGTCACAGTTCTGGAGGATATAGTTTTGGACATGGTCATTAATGTATTCACATATATACCTGAAAGAGAATAAATTGTTATTTTCAAAAAAAGTTTATTTGAAAATTTTATTTTAACATTTATGAAAACTTTATTGAAGAATATATTTTAACTGATCCCTTTCATAGAACGTAAGATTCATCTGTGTAAATACTGGGCTATGTTGGCGTACAAGGATAACGAGGTAATTTCAGCCGTGGCTTAGTTGTAAATCTCAAAGGTTCAATGTCTAATTTACAAATTTATTGAATTGAAATTTTCGTCATATAATATAGGCTGTGATAAGCAAATCCATTCTTATATGCATCCATTTAATGAAATACTGGTATCTGTAAGACATGTGTGAAGGTGGTCTCTCGGCAGAGGTCACGAAAGTTTAGTCTAGCGTAAGACGGGATGTTGCAAAATGAGAATATAATCTTTGGATCCAAATAAGGACCAAGATATTTTGCTAAGTATTCTCAATATTTTCCCTTCCAACACATTTTTCGTTCACTAAGTTATTAGGACTAAAACATTTGGTATTCTTTGGTAGTTTTAACGCCCTCTTTTACTACATGCGGCACCGCAGGTGGTGACGATGTTACACATGGAATGAAGATGGAGCACTAGTGCCATGAGATGGTGGAGGAAAGTAAAGAACCCGGAGGAAATCCGTCCCTGCGCCTCCTTGTCCATCGCAAATTCCACATGCGATCACCTGGGATCGAAACCGGACCGCTTCGGTGAGAGGCGAATGGTATAACCACTCGGCCATTGTGAATTACTTGTAATGATAGAGCTGGGAGTGGGTTACATCCTTTGTAGAATTAATAAATTCAGTTTCTCTCTTCTGTTCACCAAACTGAATTCAATGACAAAAAGTCTGATGTGCACCACTCTCATGATTTTCCCTACCCCTTGACATTTTACACACGTTTCTTGTATGGTAACTAGAGATACCATTCAGATAAAATGTGATGTATTACACTAAATGTTTACTTAGACATTATAACAAATTAAGCAAGATGGAGCTAGTTGGATATAAGTTCTAATGGGGATACAATTTCTAATGTTAATTCACGTCCCTGTGTTAAACTACTGATAAGTAAACAAAATCTGATTTGCAACACTAATGACCTGGCATAGGAATTTCTAAGCATTCATCCAGAAAGGACCTACTGGAGTTAGAAAGGGTACCAACTACGCCGCCATCACATTGTTAATTCACATTTACTGATAGAGGTTGTGATATCGTATTTTATCTGCCGTCAGTAGTCCTTGACTACTGTTTTGCTCTTGTTATTGTCATACGGTTTGAGTGTAGATAACTGGAAGCCAACTGCTTTAGAATTCCTATGACTGATACAAATTAATTATTTTTCGTAAATTGTATATTATAGTGAACTCTGTATTTTCCTTAATATTTCTTTTTTATCTTTTTGTTTGGGTTACGAGAAAATTATACACGTTCACCTCCGTGGTGCAGGGTTGGAATGCCTCATATTCAATTTGATCCCGAGTTCGAATCTCGATTAGGGTTTCTTCCAGGGCTTACCTTCATGTTCAGAAGTCGAAAGCAGGGTAGCTCTAATCTTCCATGGATGCCATGCTCATTTGAGTAACATTTCACCGTTTTATTTACCAGGGTCCTGTATAACCTAGGCAGTTAAATGACGTCAATTATATATTATAAGAAAACATAAAAAATAGTGATAACAGATTACAATCAGTATAAGGAGACCTTCAAAAGCATCCTGATTGAAACATTCAAAAAACTGGTAGAACTGCCTAAGCAATATGGCCTGATGATAAATATAGATAAAACGAAACATTTAAAGTGCACTGCAAAAAAAGAAAAGACTTTAGATATTATAATAGAAAATAAAAAATTAGGAGTGGATTCTTTTACATAATGGGTCTATAATCAATAATAACAATGATATAAAGAATGAAGTAAAAGAAAGAATAAAATTGCTCTAGGTAATAGAGCGCTCTATGCCAACAAATTTCTATTTAGGAGTAAGTTAGCAGGTATGTAAAGTCAGCAAAAATAAGATTATCCAAATCCATCATCAGACCTATTGTAACATATGCGTGTGAAATCTACGTAGACCCTTAACGAAGCAAATAAACAAAAGCTAATGGTATTCGAAAGAAGGATATTACGTACTATATTTGGAGCAGTGAAACAAAATAATAATAATAATAATAATAATAATAATAATAATAATAATAATAATACATTATAATAACAAATTAAATGAATTAATAAAAATTAATATATTATTAACCACATAAAAGTTTTAAGATTAGGATGGTTTGGTCACATAAATCGGACCCCGGATGATAGAATGGTTAAAAGAATACATAAATGGACCCCAATGAAATCAAGATTAAGGGACCGTCCCAAAAATAGATGGTTAGATAATGTACTTGGTGACGTTAAGCATATGAATATAAAAATATGGCCTGTTTGCGTACAAAATAGAAAAATATGGAAACAAATTGTTGAGAAGACCAACATTTTTGTGAAGTTGTAGTGCCTTAGTATGAAGAAGATACGGAGAACTTCATAGGTTATTTACAACAAACTCAAGGTATAGCCTATAATTTTCATGCAGTGTCTTAAACATTTAACTGTATAGTTGTTAGTCTTTTTTGAGGAAATAAGAGTTAATACAATAACTGCACATCAAGCTTATCACAGGCAGTCCCATGAGAGATCACGAGTTCGTGCATTCCATTTGCGAATTTATGTGTTGAAACTTGTAACCTTGAATTGGACTTGATAAGACTATTCTAGAATAAAATGAAATAGGTTATATAAAAAATAATTATTTTCCCACTTGTGCTCCTAAAAGTGTAATTATCATTATGTCAGCTGTCAGTTCTCGGCATACGTACTAAATGAAACAAAAATCAAATCAATTATGGAATGCTGTGTTACCAATAGTAGGAATGGGAAAATACTTACCCTCAAAATAAGCTAAATGAGAACATAATTAAGATTGTTTGACTGCATACTTCCAACGTGCGGCCTACCTACCCATTAAAGAGGTCTGCCAATACCCGCGGGTATAAGATAATAGTGTTTGGTCAATACCCCAGGGAAGTTGTACGTAAATGATCAATATCAAATATGCTACATATGCATAGTCTTGGAAATCTTTGCCTGTTATTATTGAACGGGCTCTAACTTAAGTATGAAATTTCATATTTAACCTACCCGCGAGTTTTCATTTCTATTTATGCCTGCACACCGGACATATACATGATTTTTTTCTTTATTTGCTTATTTAAGAGGCCAAAAGAATGTGTTTCCAGTAAAATCTTGCTAGTGAGATTTTCCATGGAACACCATTGTTCGTTTACGAAAAAGATTGAGAGCGAGTGAGAGAGTGACAGAGAGAGAGAGAGAGAGAGAGAGAGAGAGAGAGAGAGAGAGAGAGGAGGGGGGAGAGGTCATTGTGATATTTACAATATACGGAGGAATCTTAAAGTATATTCTGCAGTTTTAAACAACTTAAAATAGTACGAGGCCTACCTTCACTTTATCAATCCAAAATACCTTTCTGAGGCTTCATAGGAAACTGCTTTAAGTGGCAGAATTGCTCATTGTTCAAAATGCCTTTTTCATGAAATGCCGTTTGCTCAAAATCATTTACATAGACAAATTTATTTTTGTATTGTTTCATTTATACTATCACCCTTAACTTAAATGGTCATCGGAGGCCTCGATTGAAAAAATACCCCATTAATGAAACACGTTAGACTGCGCATTTTAACATTACTTTTTTCATTTTTTAAATAAGTCAGACTCATTCATTCGCATATTTATACCTACTCAGACTCTGAAAAGGAATGCCTAGTCCAACAAAAAGTACCCCGCTCTCCTTCCCCCTTCCTAATTTTGTTCCTTCCTGCCTGCCTCCCTTCCTTCCTTCTTCCTTTCTCTCTAATTCCTCCACAATGCATTACTCCATTTCTAAACACAAGTTGCATAATACGTACACAAGCGTCTCTGCCTGGAACGGTCCTATTAGAAAGGAAAGTTGCATGTATGTACGCACCATATAAAAAGTAGGATGCATTCTAACTCTTCACAGTTTCTTCTCTACTCTTCAAACATGAAGATCTTGGTAAGTACACCATTACCATTGTTCTTTAACTGCTCATATCTTGTGTACTGACCTTTTGGGACGAAATGCCTCCTAGATGAACATGTTACTGTATACTTAACTGACAGTATCCATAATAATTCAATTCCAAGGGTATACAGCTTAAAATCAATAAATAATAATTTCATCTCCTACGTTCATTTGTTTTATTTCGGCCCATCTGTTGTTATAGCCACAAATATTCAGTAGTTCAGATATCTACTGGTTTGGTTCTACTTGGAATAAAAAGAATAAGTTCTGTTTCGTTAATAAAAATAAAACAAGCATGTTACTACATGTTTATCATGATCATATAATAAAAATGTAAAGTAAATATGTAATGTAATGTAATTATCTTACAGAATACATATCGTAAAAAACTATTTTTCTTTGGGTAACTAAAGTATATTTTCTAACTCAGCTTATTGTTATAAAGTATGTCTTTCTGAACTTTAGTCTAAAATTATTATTTGTAAATCTAAATTAAACTTCTATAAAATTATCGTTGTGCTACTGCAGATAGTACAATGTCTTAGGCTAAAATACAAGTTTATGTGTTTTATGTTATGTCAATCCTCTCAATTATTTTCAGATGTGTGTTTTGCTGCTGAGTGCAGCCGTTTTTGCTGAGGAGAAGGAAACAGAAAAGAAGACCGACAAGAGGGGTCTGCACGATTTGGGTTATGGCGGTTTTGAACATGGTGGTGGATTCGATAGCTTTGGACATGGAGGAAGCAGTTATGGCAGCTTTGGACATGGAGGAAACAGTTATGGCAGCTTTGGACATGGAGGAAGCAGTTATGGCAGCTTTGGACACGGAGGAAGCAGTTATGGTGGAGAATCTCATCACGTGAAAGCCATCACCATAACCAAGGAAGTCAAAGTCCCTGTACCACATCCCTATCCCGTCCACGTAGAGAAGAAAGTCCCATATCCTGTGAAGGTACCTGTTCCTATACACGTGGAGAAGCCGTATCCAGTACATGTACCCAAACCCTATCCTGTATACGTGGAGAAGAAGGTACCATATCCTGTAGAGAAGGCTGTACCATATCCTGTGAAGGTACCAGTGAAGGTACCTGTACCAGTACCACATCCAGTCCCTGTCCCTAAACCTTATCCTGTAAAGGTACATGTCCCTGAACCTTATCCCGTGAAGGTGCCCGTCGTGGTGGAGAAGAAGGTTCCTGTGTACATCAAGGGACATGATGGAGGATACGACTTCGGTGGTCATTCCTTTGGCGGTCACAGTTTTGGAGGTTATGACTTTGGACATGGCCATTAATGTATTCACATGTATACCTGAAAGAGAATAAATTATTATTTTTCAACAAAGTTTATTGGAAAGGTTGATTTGACATTTGTGAAACATTTATGGAGTAGTATATTTTTCACTGATCCCTTTCCTAGAACCTAAGATATCTCTGCGTGAATAGTGAGCTTTATTAGTAAACAAGGATAAGGAGGTAATTTGATGTGTGGGATTATTGTTAAAGCTTTGGTGTCTTATTTGCAAGTTTATCAAATTAAAATTTTCTTCATATAATATAAGCTGTGATAACGAAGTCACTTATAATCAATCACTCGTGTAATGAATAACTTATATTTACAGGAAATGGTTTAAATATGTTACCAAAGTGGTCTTTAAGAGAAGCAGACGAAAATTTAGTCTAGCGATATGTAGGAGAGAATGTTGTAAAATGAAAAAAATTAGTGTGCGGACCAAACAAGGAACAAGATATTTGACTAAGTACTCTCTTTTTTCCCGTTCAACACATTTTTCGTACAGTAGGTTCATATCAATATTTAGGAGCAAAACATTTGGTGTTAATTGTAGTCATAGAACTGTAGGGGAAGGGAAGAATTAACAAATTATCAGTTTCTCTCTTAGGTTTGCCAACTGACTCTAATAGTAAAAAGTCTCATGTTCAAAGCTTTCGTGATATTCCCTATCCATAAAATATTCACACAGATCTCTTGTATAGTACTTAGGAATACCATTAAAATAAAATGGCATGTTGAGTACACTAAATGTTTACCTACAAATTGTACCAAATTAAGTAACGTAGTGCTAGTTATACATAACACGCGGGTGCAATTTTAATTGTTAATTCACGTTCCTGTGTTAAGCGAACTAATGAGAAGTAAACCAAGAAGTGTGATTTGCAACGTTAATGACCTGGAATGGAATTTCTTAGCATACATCCAGAACATAATGGACTTAGGGACGTCGTAGGTAACAAACCATGTTGCCATCCCATCTTTTATTGACATATACTGACAGGGCTCATTGGATGGTGTTTAACTGCCATTACTGCCCATTAATTCTTTTTATTGTCATATTGTTTGAGTTTAAATAACTTGATTCCAACTGCTTAGGAATTCCTATACCTGAACAATAATTTTTCAGTTCAGTCGTGTATATTTTATGTGTATGTATAGTGTTCAAATAAAATGTGATTCTTTTATAAATAAAGCTTTTCATTAAAAATTTGTTAGCGCGGCGTATTGTTTTCTTGAACACTTATAGACTACAGATTTATATACACAATTTACAATGCACAACCTAATTTATCCCTTCTTTTCACGTTAATGACAATGCACATGCTATGTTTGAATATTAGAGTTTGTTATAAACAGGAGTAGGCAGGAAAGGAATCAGCTGTTCTGTATGGAGATCTTGGGGTAAACAAGTTCATATTGCCCAAGTTCTCTCTCTCTCTCTCTCTCTCTCTCTCTCTCTCTCTCTCTCTCTCTCACACACACACACACACACACATTTTAAGAAAGGGTTATATCCGCAATGAAATTATTTTTCGCAAGTTGTATGTTCAGTGAACTCTACATTTCATCTGCAATAGTAAAACAAGAGAAAATGGATGAATTATTTGTCTACGTCAGTGATTTTGAGAACTCTTATAAAAGCTTACATGAAAATGGCACTTTGAACAACGACCAATTCTACCATTTAAATCACGTTTCAATGAAGCCATAGAAAAATGCTTTGTAATGATTGTAAAGTAGGCAGGAAGCGTATCATTAAATTGCTTAAACTTTAAGGAAGTCTAAAGTTGCTTAAATTTGCAGAATATCGTTTGGCACTCCTCTATATCAGGACTGAGCAACTGATGCTCAGAGAGCGCAGATTGCTCACGACCTTGACTGGTAACTATGTTAAACAGCTAAAATAAGGAAGGTCGCAGCATTGCAAATATCACAATGAGCTCTTGCTCTCTCTTTCCCTCTCTCTCTCTGCCTCTCTCTCACTTGAAGGAATGATAGTGTTCCATCGAAAATCTCAATACCAAGATTTCACTGGAAATACATGCTTTGGGCTCCCCTAAATAAAATATAATCAAGTAAAACATTCATGTGTCTTTATGTGCAGACATAAGTGTAAAATGAAAAGTTGTGAGTAGGTTAAATATCAGACTTCATACGTAAGGCAGACGCAGTTCAAAAATACCGGGTGAAGATTTCCAAGACAATCCCTACGTCACCTATTGACATTCGCCAGTAACGTATAACATTGCGTGGCATATTCACCAATCAGTACCGTTTATTTTGTGTCTAACATGCTTATAATATTGCGAGAATACAATTTGAATGGATGCAACAGCTATTACTGAACAGAATTGGCAGTATGTAATAATTAATAGGCTAGTCATGCAGTTGTGTCATTAATCACAGCACATTACAACTTAATATCAGGAGCGTTCAGCGATGAATTGATATTTTAGAGGTATAAATCTTTCTTATAAACCTTATAACATTATAATTACATTTACCTCCAAATTACATTGAAATAATAATCCTTAGTAAATAGTGCCAACTTTCATGTTGTTAAAAAGATTTGTTGGCGTAGGGATGTGGCGACCCCATCGCCCGGTCTCTTAGACCGCAGCCAGCCAGCCGAGCGATCGCCGGGATAAGCGATCCCCTATGCAATAACAATGGCCTCTATGAGGGCGAAAGATCAAGCATAGAAGGCACCCCTTCACCTTTGGGAATTAAAAGGACCAAGAAGAAAGGGACGAGCAGAAGGGTTCCATAGTGCAGTCAGACAACCCATCTAGGAGAGAAAACTCCGAAAAGAAACCGGGAAGAGGACTCTCGTTAGTCGAAGAGAAGACAACCATCTAAGGGAAGGACACCCCAACAGAGAAGCCCTGCTTGACCATAGCCGAGGTGGCAGCCCCACCATTGGTCTTATTGTACGCCGTATTCGTAATGCGGCTAGAGAACATCTTAATTAGTGGTAAGCCTCAGAAATATAGCCGGTCCGCCAATAATGGTTTTCGACCACAGCAAGGAGAAACGAATTGGAAAAGCGGAAGAATTAAAAATAGGGACGTGGAATGTGAGGGGAATAGCAACGGAAGAATCAGAATTGATTGGAGAATTAGAAGAACTGAAATTAAATATAAGTATAATCACCGAAACTAAAACGAAAATGAAGGGAACAGATGAAATAGGAAAACACGTAATGATTTATGGTGGAGTAACAGCAAAACAACGAGCAGCAAAACGAGTAGCTATTATAGTTGACGAAAAATGGAGCACAAGAATTGAAAGTTACGCTTTTATTAATGAACGAATGTTAACCACAATTTTTAAAATACCTAGAAGACAATTAGTAGTAATTGGGGTATATGCTGCAGAAGAGGACAAAAAAGAAGAAACCGTAGAATTTTATGAAAAACTACAGAAAGAAATAAACAAATATAAAAACAAGAATTTAATAATTGCAGGAGACTTGAATGCCAGAGAAGGGAATCAACCTATCTCCAAAATTGTCGGCATTTATGGAGAGAGCCATATTAACGAAAATGGAAAACAGCTAAGAGATTTTGCTTTCAATAATTTAAAAACCACCAATACATTTTATAGATCAAAAGATATCCATAAATACACGTGATGTGCCAGAGGGCAAGGATCGTTGATTGATTATCTGATGATAAATGCAAAATTAAACCCACAAATAAAACAGACAAGAGTGTATAGAGGACAAGACATAAACTTAGATGACTATTTGGACAAGGGAGAGAAAAATTATGGTAAAAGAAAAATTAAGAATAGAAGAAACATTTTACAAAATTAATCTATTACAAGATCTAAGCATAAGACGATTATATGAAGACAGACTCAAAAATGTATTGAAGCAAATACAGGAAGATGATGATGTAGAAAAAGAGTGAACTAATATAGAAAAAGCTATTAAAAAGACATATAGAGAAGCAATTGGGAAAAGGAAAAAGAATCGAAGAAGAATGGGATTAAGAATATGGAATGAAGAAATAGAAGAATCTATTAAAAATAAGAAAGCACCATATAAAAAATTTCTCCAAAATAAAACGCCTGAAACAGAAGATCAATATCACACACAAAGAAACGCAACGAAAGCAATCATAAGAAGAGCACAGCAAGAATCCTGGGAGAATTTCATTAGTGAAGTTGAACATGATTTACATGGTAGGCAACAGTTCGCATATAAAGTCATTAAAATGTTGCAGAAGGATGAGAAGGATAGAGCTAATATTAATAATATTACTAAAAAGAATAGATAAACCATTATAAAGAACTATGGTACGAGACAGAAGAAAACATAGAAGAAAAACAGGAAATGGAGAAACTGATAATTCAGAAGAGGAACTGAAACATGCGATGGAGAAAATGAACAACACAAAAGCCCCAGGAACTGACTGTATTAATACGGAGTTATTAAAATATGGAGGAGAAGAACTACACGCCAGATTATTGAAGTATATAAATATGTGTTGGCAAAGTAAAGTAATTCCAACATCATGGTATCGAACCAATGTATTACCAATTTTCAAGAAAGGCTAGCGAAATAAATGTTCAAACTACCGAGGCACCAGTCTCCTGAACACTGTTTATAAATTATGTACTAAAATAATTAATACCTGATTAGAAAGAATAACAGAATCATTATTGTTAGAAAATCAAAGTGGTTTTAGGAAAGGACGTAGTTGCAAAGATAATATTTTTTCGGTGAACCAAGTAATAGTAAAAAGAAGGGAATTTAACCTTCAGACACACATAGCCTTTATAGACTTAGAAAAGGTATACGACAGAGTAAAGGTACATCTGTTGTGGGAAGTATTAGAAGAGAAAGGATATCGCACACATTTAATACAGGTATTAATATATAAAGCAACTAGAATGAAGATTACGTTAGTAAATGGACGATTTTCAGAAGAAATGAAAATTAATAAGATGTCTCCGCAGTGTTTTAATATAATTATATATGAGCGAAATTCTTAGAGAGGTAAATGGCAAAATTCCTTCAGGAATAAAAGTAAATAGAAATAATACAATAAACATGCTATTATATGCTGATGATATATTAATTCAAGAAACAGAAAATGATTTACAGAAAAGTGTTTTTCAAGTGGGGAATGTATTAAGAGACAATGTTCTCCAAATATTAACCAATAAAACGAAAATAATGGCCTTTCAAGGAAAGTACCCTCACAGGTCCAAAATAGTGATAAATAACATAGTGCGGGAACAAGTACACAAGTTTAATTATTTAGGATGCAATATAACATATTAGAATACACAAGACCTAAATAATAAAGTAAGTAAATTCCAGAACAGCTGCGGAATATTAGCAAGAACATTAAAAAGAAAAACTAGAAAAGAAACAAGCTTAAAATTTTACAAAACAGTGGCGATTCCAACGTTAACATATGGTTGTGAAACACGGACGTTAAAGAAAAAAGAATGGGATAAAGTAAGTGCAGCAGAAATGGGATACCTTAGAGCCATAACAGGATGTACAATACTGGATAAAATGAAAAATGAAGAAATAAGAGAAGAACTAGGTATTTGCCCAATAAATGATAAAATAATTCAATATAGGAAAAGCTGGAGAAATCATTTACAAAGAATGGACAATACCCGATACCCAAAATGGCATACAATTACCAACCACATGGGAGGAGAGATGTTGGAAGACCGATGAGAAGGTGGAGAGAGACTTGAGGCCGGAACAGAAGTCTCCTAATCCATGAAGTGTTCTTGATGATGATGATGATGATAAAATGATTTGTGTTCTATTGTTAGCTTATTTGAGAATAAGTATTTTCTTATTCCCACTATTGGTAACATAGAATCCTAATTAATTCAATTAATTGTTGCTTCATTCAGTAAATATGCCGAGAGCTGACAGCTGACACAATGATTATTTCATTCTAAAAAGCAGAAGCGACAAATTGATTATTGTTTATATAACCTATTACATTTTATTCTAGAAAGCCTTATCAAATCCAGTTCAAGATTACAAGCTTCTTACATAATTTCGCAAGTGGAATGCACGTGCTTGTAACCTCTGATGAGATTGCTTGTGATAATCCTCCATCCCAAAGAAAGCTTAATGTGCAGCTACTCTGTTACTATTTGCTCAAAAAAGACTCTTAACAACTATAAGTACAGTTAAATGTTTAAGACACTGACAAGATAGGTTATATCTTGGGTTTACTATAAGTAGCCTCTGAAGTTCTCCTTATACTGGTTGAAATTAGTTTTCTTTATATTTTTTATCGTTTCTTATATATAGTGAGGTGTCGTTTAACTGCCTAGGTTATATAGGACACTTAATAAATAAAACAGATGCAATATTGCTCAAATGAGCCTGGGGTCTACTGGAGCTTAGAGTTACCCTTGTTTCGACATCTGAGCGTAAAAGCAAGCCCTGGAAGAAACCTGATCTGGGTAACGTACCTCAATAGGGATTCGAACTTGGGATCGAATTGAACATGAGTGGAGACACTCTTTTTCGAATTTCGTGGAATGAGTTATAATTGTCCTGTTTTTTGCCCTATAAGGCTTGTATTATCGCTTTAATTTTGCAAAATCTTTTTTAAATTCACGGTAACATCGGGTAAACATTTACCATGATTCCCCTTTTCCCTGTTTTTTACTCTTACCAGGAACGTACTTCAGGTTCATCTATCTTATTTATTGGGACATAGGCTTTCAGTAGCATCGTAGTATTGTCCATTACAAATTCAGTTTTTTTTTCGCTTTCTTATGTTTTTTCTGGTGAATGTTCTATGGATATCTGGCATTTCTCAGGTGTATGTAATTTACATTTCATTTGTTCCTTTTTTAAAGCAGTTTTTGATACGATGTTTTTTTCGTCCCTCCGTATTCGAACTTCACAAAACTTGCACATTAAAATATTGCTCTCTGTCAAATATGAACCTTCATTAGCAAACTCTTTCGCCCTGCTGTACACGGTAACTTGTACATTACAAGTAAAGGAAACAATGGAAAGCCTAAGTGCAAAGCGTTTAGTTTTCCGAGAATTCCCTACCCTTCTCTACTTCCCAACACAGATCCATCTCCTCATGCTCAGTATGGTCAGGTTTTTCTAAAACAAAAAGTAAGTTGCCAAGAATCTAGTCTATCAATGGCTATACACACCATCGCTTCACTAATGACAGAATGGCCAACTTCGAAGAATGTAAAACCGACCTTAATCATCACTCATTACCTCACTATTTTTGTAATTGAGAGTTTTACTTTATACTTTTTTGCAATTATTTAAGAATTCACAGGAATGAACTTTAAAGAAAGTGAGAATTAATTATTATACTCAAATCGCTAGAACTTCGCGTTTTCTCAAAATAAGGCAATTTCACTCCCACCTGCACCTATCGCCAAAATAATAATATTGATTTATTGATCAGTATCGCATAATTCGGAAACATAATGGGAAATCGCTTTCATACAACGTTTGTCGCTTTTACCCTTAACGCGAAAAAAGTGTGTCCCTAAACAAGAGGCTGACACCAATTTCACACAATGGGAACTTCTATACTTGTTTTACTGTATAC
This sequence comes from Tenodera sinensis, assembly GCA_030765045.1. Classification (NCBI taxonomy): domain Eukaryota; kingdom Metazoa; phylum Arthropoda; class Insecta; order Mantodea; family Mantidae; genus Tenodera; species Tenodera sinensis. The sequence goes on along the minus strand of CM060965.1, from coordinate 64,929,451 downwards.
TTGTCTTACACACGCCTAGTATGGAAGGACAATTAATATTGTAGATGGTGACAATAAAAGTTTAGGACTTAAGTAACACAGTAAGTTATGAATTTGAGATCTCCTCGCTGTTTACCGGAAAAAAAATCCAGTGAGTTGGGAAAATTAATGTCGTTTCGGCATGTTGCCATGGTAGCTCCGTGGTTAGAGCAACCGGACAGAGACCGGAATATCCATGGTTCAAATCCCAGCTATGGCATTGAATTTTTCAGTCTCATTCTACCCTTTCCATTGATTGAAGATGACATTTTAATGGAAGGGTGTCCCTAGGTAGTATACAAAATATAAGCAGCAGTTTAAATGGGTATGCAAAATCACGAGAGCGGTGAACAACAGACTTTTACAATTGAAATCAGTTTAGCAAACATATGAGAGAAACTGTTAATCTATTAATTCTGGAAGGATGTAGCTGAACTCCATATAAAATGTTTTGTTGCTAATTATTGATATGAATTTACCAAACGCAAAAAATTGACAATATTAAAACATCTCAGTCCCTATATGGATCCCAGCACTATCTTTTCTTTTACAAAATTCAGTCCTACATTTTGTAAGACTAAACATTCGTAATCTCCTTCTGGAGAACACTTTTGTAACATACCTAATCCATTTCTAATGAATGGGAGTAATTCATTACAAGAGTGATTATAATAAGGGATTTGGTTATCACAACTTGATCTATATGTAGAAAATTTCCGTTTAATAAATTAAACTTTTGAGTTCAACAATCACACCACAGCTGAACTTACCCGTTGTCGTTGTTTGCTAATAAAGCCCAGGATTCACACAGAGGTGTCTTATGTACTATAAGGGTATATCAGCGAAAAAGATACTATTTAATAAGGGATTCTGAAATTCAAATAAACTTTTCCACTAAACTTTGTTGAAAAATAATAATTTATTCTCTTTCAGGTATACGTGTGAATACATTAATGACCATGTCCAAAACTATATCCTCCAGAACTGTGACCTCCAAAACTGTGATCTCCAAAACTGTGACCTCCAAAGGAATGACCACCGAAGTCGTATCCTCCATCATGTCCCTTGATGTACACAGGAACCTTCTTCTCCACCACGACGGGCACCTTCACGGGATAAGGTTCAGGGACATGTACCTTTACAGGATAAGGTTTAGGGACAGGGACTGGATGTGGTACTGGTACAGGTACCTTCACTGGTACCTTCACAGGATATGGTACAGCCTTCTCTACAGGATATGGTACCTTCTTCTCCACGTATACAGGATAGGGTTTGGGTACATGTACTGGATACGGCTTCTCCACGTGTACAGGAACAGGTACCTTCACAGGATATGGGACTTTCTTCTCTACGTGGACGGGATAGGGATGTGGTACAGGGACTTTGACTTCCTTGGTTATGGTGATGGCTTTCACGTGATGAGATTCTCCACCAAGGCCGGCTCCTCCATATCCAAAGCTGCCATAACTGCTTCCTCCATGTCCAAAGCTGCCATAACTGCTTCCTCCATGTCCAAAGCTGTCATAACTGCTTCCTCCGTGTCCAAAGCTATCGAATCCACCTCCATGCTCAAAACCGCCATAACCCAAATCGTGCAGACCCCTCTTGTCGGTCTTCTTTTCTGCTTCCTTCTCCTCAGCAAAAACGGCTGCACTCAGCAGCAAAACAGAAACCTGAAAAGAATTGAGTGAATTGAATTGACATAAGGAAAAATACATAGTATAGTATTTTACCTCTAAGACGTCGTATTATTTTGTAGAAGATTTATTTAACTTAATAAATAATAATGCTTTTAGACTGAAGGTTCAGAAAAAATACACTTAATAAGAACAAGCGATTTTAAAACAAAAACTAAATTACCAAAACGAAGTTAGGGTTTCTAATGTGCTGTATTCCGTAAGAATATTAAAATTACTCTAGAAGAAAGTGTCACCCTTGCTTTATATTTTTATCATATGAAGCAAAGATGAGCAGTGGAGTGATCTAGCTGTCGACGGGCCCTTACGCTATTTACTCTCTCTATTTTTTGTGTAGTAAGATTTTATCTATTCCTCTCACGGTTTACCAGTTATGCAAAATAAATCTAGAATGAAGCGGCTCTTCATTTTAGAGGCTCTTACCAGAAAACTCAATATACATCTTCATTAGTCATGAAAAGATATTAAATGTATGGTACGAAATTTTAAAAGGTACCAAAACGTAGAAAGCTATTTCGTCCCAAAACCTTGATGCAGGAAAAATGAGGAGTTAAAGAACAATGGTAATGGTGTACTTACCAAGGTCTTCATGTTTGGAGAGTAGAGAAGAAACTGTGAAGAGTTAGAATGCATCCAACTTTTTATATGGTGCGTACATACATGCAGCTTTCCTTTCTGATAGGACCGTTCCAGGCAGAGACGCTTGTGTACGTATTATGCAATTCTTAGTTTAGAAATGAAGTAGGTATTGCTTTGTAGGCTAATTATAAAGAAGACAGGAGGGAAGGAACAAAGAAAGGAAGAAAGGAAGGAAGAAAAGCAGGAATTAAGGGAGGGAGAGAGAGAGTGAGAGGGAAGAGGAAGAGAGGGAAGAGGGAGAGAGAAAGGAGAGAGAAACGAAGGAAGAAGGAAAGACAAAATCTTGCTCTATCAAAAATGTAGATCTCGTTAAAATACACAATTTGTGTCCAAATATTTTTTTTTCTGTGTAGTACACCATTTCGGAGATATCCCTGGTTATTTGTGTGAGTTTTGAAATACTTAAGCTTTCGGCAATTGTAACATTGCTAGACAGCACCGCATTAATAAAACCCATAAAACTGTACATTTGACATTGGTTTTATTCTCAGTTTTACATTCTCTACCACTTATAATAAGTAGAGGAAGCATTGTATTACACAAAAAATTCGATGTCAAGATTTCAGAGGAAATGTGTTTTGACACCCCCTGAATCCAAAAAGAACATTTTTAGAGAAACGTCCATGAGTGTGCCTCTGTGTGTGTATGTGTTTCTGTGTGTGTATGTGTGTGTATGTGCGCGTGTTTATGTGCGTCCGCGTCTGCGTGTGTGTGTCCGTATATCTATGAACAGCGTAATTCAAAAACGAAAAGTCGGTTAAAACCAAATCTGGTATTCGGGGATTTGATCCCCTGTGGGAGGTCTGGCACGAGGTGCACTCAACCTCGTTAGGTCCCGGGGGGACCAATGGAGGAACTTCTTGATGGGTAAATAGCGGCCCCAGGTCGAGAAGGCCGCATAACTGGGCTCGCGGCGCTTACCACATCCCACCCTCCAGTACTGCACCCCACCAATGACACCTGTAGTGGGCAGAGGTGGAGGACGCTGCGGCCGGGCGGCAAGCCATGTCCCTTAATGGGCTGTTGTGCTAGGGTTATCTTTTAAGGGTGTAACATGAAGATTTTGAAGAAAATTCCCGCACCCTAAACCACTCCTTACATGGAATAGTTTTCGAAAATTTTGATTTTCTCAAAAATGGCTATAACGATTTTGAGTCAAATGACATGTAAGATATCTCTCTGGCAGATCAAATGTAGCTATATTTTGAATTTTGTGGCTATAGCCCATGTAGTGCTGTTTACCCTTGATGATCAAATGCATTTTTCGTGGAGAAGCTTTTCGGAGATATTTCTTTATGTGAGTTTTTCAGTACTTAAACTTTTCTCAAAAAGGAAGGTCGCTATTCACTTTTTATATCTTGGCCGTGCAAAGAAAGTAATTTCAGAGCCTTCATAAAGCGACCAATTTTGACTATCGCTGAAATCCTACTGCATTTCTATATTCCCCTTGCTCCTACAAGAAAATTAACAATAAGGTAATTCTGCAAATGTTTATCTCAAATAACATGAGAACGATAGAGGAAAAAGAGTTTGGAAGAATGGTTAGTACAAGAGTAGGGAAAGTCATGTGAGTGCAGCACATTAGATTCCTTATTGTAACTACAAGTACACCTATATTCTGATTACACCTTAGAGAGTCAAATAGAATAACCCGTGTAATAAACAAGCTGAAACCATGAAGAAAAACCAAGGCGAAATTGGAACAATTACGAAATAACAATTACTGAATTCTTTATTTTTGAATAGGTGACTCTCGTACTCACTCCCTATTCATACATTCTACTTGCAATGTCCAGTAAAAGAAAAGCTCCCCGCTCAGAGGTATCTCTAGACTGAGAAACCAGTAAACTGACCACCGATCACAGAGGTAGTGCATTGTACACGACGAAAATGGGACTCTTTATTTATTTAAATTACAATACAAAAACTACAAAGAAGCAACAGATCTGTATCAGTGCCAAGATCATGCAGCCTAGTACCTAGTAACATTATCTTCATTGGAAAGGAACGAAAGTCTGCTTTACCTTCTTCTCAAGAAGGGAAGGTATACTACATAGAACTTCTATAGTTAGAAAAATGAGCAATATTTCTTTCCTTCCTTCCTTGGTTCCTTCCTTCTCTCTCTCTTCCTTCCTCACTTCCCTACTTCCCTCAGAACTTCCTTACTTCCTTCCTTCCTCCCTTCCTCCTTCCCTCTTTTCTTCATTTCCTCCCTCCTTCCTTCTCTCCTTCCCACACTCCATCCTTCCCTCCCTCCTTCCTCCTTCCCTCCCTCACTTTCTTCCCTTCTTCCCTCCATCCCTTCCCACCTTCCCCCTTCCCACCTCCCTGCCTTCCTCCCTTCCTTCCTTCCTTGCTTTCCTTCTTTCTCTTTATTTTTTCTTTCTTTCTTTCTTTCTTTCTTTCTTTCTTTCTTTCTTTCTTTCTTTCTTTCTTTCTTTCTTTCTTTCTTTCTTTCTTTCTTTCTTTCTTTCTTTCTTTCTTTCTTTCTTTCTTTCTTTCTTTCTTTCTTTCTTTCTTTCTTTCTTTCTTTCTTTCTTTCTTTCTTCCTTGCTTTCCTTCTTTCTCTTTATTTTTTCTTTCTTTCTTTCTTTCTTTCTTTCTTTCTTTCTTTCTTTCTTTCTTTCTTTCTTTCTTTCTTTCTTTCTTTCTTTCTTTCTTCCTTGCTTTCCTTCTTTCTCTTTATTTTTTTCTTTCTTTCTTTCTTTCTTTCTTTCTTTCTTATTTTCTTTCTTTTTCTTTCTCTTTCTTTCTCTGTCTTTCTCTCTCTCCTTCTCTTTCTCTTTCTTTAACTCTTTCTCTCTTTCTTGCTTGCTTTCTTTCTATCTCTCTTTCTTGTTTCCTTCCTTTATGCCTCTTCCCTCTCTCCCTGCCTATTCCCTCTCTCACTCCTTTCATTTCTCGCTCTCTTCCTTCCTCCATTTCTTTCTTTGCTCTTCCCCTCCTGTTTCTTTGTAATTATCCCGCAAAGCAATACCTTATTTCTAAATAAGAATTGCATAATACGTACACAAGCGTCTCTGCCTGGAACGGTCTATTAGAAAGGAAAGCTGCATGTATGTACGCACCATATAAAAAGTTGGATGCATTCTAACTCTTCACAGTTTCTTCTCTACTCTCCAAACATGAAGATCCTGGTAAGTATACCACTAGCATTGTTCTTTAACTCCTTATATTTCTTGCATCAAGTGTTTGGCACTTTTTTGCGTTTTGGTACTTTATAAAACACTATATTGGTTTCTCTGTCAGTACACAGAAGGCAGAGAAGGTATTGCAGTCCATCCAAAAACTGCTTTAACGATTTTGATTAAAATCTTGTACCATACATTTAATCTTTTTTCATGATTAATGAAGGTGTACCTTCAGTTTTCTGGTAAGAGCCTCTGAAGTACGCTTCATTCTGGATTTCGTTTCCATATTTGGTAAATCTGTAAGAGATAAAGTCCTACTGCACAAAAAACGGTAGAGAGATTGATTAGGGAGCAAGGGCTCGTCGACAGGTAGGTCACTCCAATGCTAAACTTTGCTTTATATAATAAACATATGAAACAAGGGTGACACTTTCTCCTACAGAAATTTTACTATTCTCCCGAAATACAGCTCGTTAGAAACCCTAACTTCTAGTTTTAAAATCGCTTGTTCTTATTAAGCATACTTTTCTGAACCTTCAGTCTAAAAATATTATTCATTAAGCTAATAAAATCTTCTATTAATTATCGTTGTACTACTGCAGATAATACAACGCCTTAGGAATAAAATACAATGTTATGTATTTTGCCTTATGTCAATTCAATTCCTCAATTCTTTTCAGGTTTGTGTTTTGCTGCTGAGTGCAGCCGTTTTTGCTGAGGAGAAAGAAACAGAAAAGAAGACCGGCAAGAGGGGTCTGCACGATTTGGGTTATGGCGGTTTTGAGCATGGAGGTGGATTCGATAGCTTTGGACATGGAGGAAGCAGTTATGGCAGCTTTGGACATGGAGGAAGCAGTTATGGCAGCTTTGGACATGGAGGAAGCAGTCATGGCAGCTTTGGATATGGAGGAAGCAGTCATGGCAGCTTTGGACATGGAGGAAGCAGTCATGGCAGCTTTGGATATGGAGGAAGCAGTTATGGTGGAGGTGATTATGGTGGAGAATCTCATCATGTGAAAGCCATCACCATAACCAAGGAAGTCAAAGTCCCTGTACCACATCCCTATCCCGTCCACGTAGAGAAGAAAGTCCCATATCCTGTGAAGGTACCTGTTCCTGTACACGTGGAGAAGCCGTATCCAGTACATGTACCCAAACCCTATCCTGTATACGTGGAGAAGAAGGTACCATATCCTGTAGAGAAGGCTGTACCATATCCTGTGAAGGTACCAGTGAAGGTACCTGTACCAGTACCACATCCAGTCCCTGTCCCTAAACCTTATCCTGTAAAGGTACATGTCCCTGAACCTTATCCCGTGAAGGTGCCCGTCGTGGTGGAGAAGAAGGTTCCTGTGTACATCAAGGGACATGATGGAGGATACGACTTCGGTGGTCATTCCTTTGGAGGTCACAGTTTTGGAGGTCACAGTTCTGGAGGATATAGTTTTGGACATGGTCATTAATGTATTCACACATATACCTGAAAGAGAATAAATTATTATTTTTCAACAAAGTTTATTGGAAAAGTTGATTTGAATTTCAGAATCCCTTATTAAATAGTATCTTTTTCGCTGATATACCCTTGTAGTACATAAGATACCTCTGTGTGAATCCTGGGCTTTATTAGCAAACAACGACAACGGGCAATTTCAGCTGTGGTGTAATTGTTAAACTCAAAGGTTTAATATAATATTTACAGATTTATTAAACGGAAATTTTCTCAATATAGATTAAGTTGTGATAACCAAATCCCTTATTACAATCACTCTTGTAATGAATTACTTCCATTCATTAGAAATGGATTAGGTATGTTACAAAAGTGTTCTCCAGAGGGAGATTACGAATGTTGTAAAAGAAAAGATAGTGCTGGGATCCATATAGGGACTGAGATGTTTTAATATTCTCAATTTTTTCGGTTTGGTAAATTCATATCAATAATTAGGAACAAAACATTTTATATTAGAGTTAAAAATAGCACTGGGGGTCAGTTTATACCCTTCCAGAATTAATATATTATCAGTTTCTCTCATATGTACACTAAAATGAATTCAATTGTAAAAGTATGATTTTCAGCGCTCTCATGATTTTCCATACTCATTAAAAGCTGATGCATTTCTCTTGTATAGTACCTCTTGTATGTTTCCAACTCACTGGCATTTCTTCCGGTAAACTACGAGGAGATCTCAAATTCATAAGAATGGCGACTTACGGTGTTACTTAAGTCCTGGTCTTTTAGTTGAAACATCTACAATATTAATTGTTCTTCCATGCCATGCCACTTCCATTGTGTGAAGTTAGTGTCCGCCTCATATTTAGGGACACACTTTTTTCACGTTAACGATAAAAGCGACAAATATTATGTATATTAAAGCGATTTCCCATTATGTTTCCGAATTATTTGATTTTGACCAACAAATCAATATTATTATTTTAGTGATAAGTGCAGATCGAAGTGAAATTGCCTTATTTTGGTAAAAGTGAAATTCTAGCGATTTGAATACAAAAATTAGTTCTCCCTTTCTTTTCCGTTCATTTATGTGAATTGTTAAATAATTACAATAGTGAAGTATTGGCTGATGATTTATGATGGTTTCACATTCTTGAAAGTTGATCATTCTGTCATTAGTGAAGAGATTAGCATTCTGAGCAATGCATCCTTTTTACCTGACCATACTGAGCATGGGGAGATGGCTCTGTGTTGGGAAGTAGAAAAGGGTAGGGAATTCTGGGAAAGCTAAACGCTTTGTACTCAGGCTTTAAATTGTTTCCCTTAAGTATGACTGTATTTACTTGTTGATATGGGATGGACAGCGAATGTTACGGTGTACAGCAGGGCGAAGGTTAGCTAATGAAGGTTTATATGTGACGGAAAACAACATTTTGATGTGCAAGGTTTGTGAAGCTCGAATAGAGTGCGAAGAAAAAGGCATTGAATCAAGACAGTGGTTTAAAAATAAGTAAATTTTAAACGTAAATTAAATACATCTGGAAAATGCTAGACATCCATAGAGCGTTCACCAGAAATTACAGAAAAAATCCAAAGTAAAAAACATATAAAAAAAAAAAAAATTGTAACGGACAATACTGCAATGCTACTGAAAACCTACTTTCCAGTGGAAAGGATAGATGAACCTGCAGTAGGTAGTGGTTTCAGAAGTACGTTCCAGGTAAGAGTAAAAAACAAGTAAAAAGCGAATCATAGTTATTTACCATGAATTAAAAAAATATCGCAAAATTAAAGCGATGATACAAGTCATATAAAGCGAAGAAACAGTAAAATTAGAACTCATTCCGATAAATTCTAAAAAATTAATGCGAAAAAAGAGTACCTCTGCTTATGTTCAATTGGATCTCCAGTTCGAATCTCTATTGGAGTGAGTTATCCAGATGAGGTTTCTGCCAGGGCTTACTTTTACGCTCAGATGTCGAAAGTAGAGTAGCTCTAAGCTTCAGTAGACCCCAGGCTCATTTGAGCAATATTGCATCTGTTTTATTTACTAAGCGTCCTATATAACCTAGGCAGTTCAACGATGCCGCACTATATATAAGAAACGATGCAAAATATAAAGAAAACAAATTTCAATGAGTATAATAAGAACTTCACAGGCTATTTACACTAAACTCAAGATATAACATATAATGTTCATGTCCGTGTCTTAAACATTTAACTGTAAATAGTATTTTTGAGAAAATATAAAGTAACAGAGTAACTGCACATCAAGTTTTGCTTGGGGACGGATGATTATCACAAACAATCTCATGAATGGTCACGAGCACGTGCATTTCACTTGCGAATTTATGTGATGAAACTTGTAACCTTGAATTGGATTTGATAATGCTTTCTAGAATAAAATATATAAACAATAATTATTTTGTGGCTTGTGCTTTTTAGAATGATATCATTGTGTCAGCTGTCAGCTCTCGGCATCCTTACTAAATGAAGGAACAATCGAATCAATTAGGATTTTCATGTTATCAACAGTGCGAATAAGAAAATACTTACCCTCAAAATGAGCTAAAATAAGAACACATTAAAAGCTTTCATTTCAACAACCTAATTCATGCTAAAATTAGCACTAATCAAATTGCGTAAGATTTCACGGCCAGTGTGATAAAATACAACACACCCACCGCAATATTTCTCCCCTCTTCCTTTCTGTCTTAGCGAGAACATCATTATTTTTTTATTCGATCCAAGTTCACAAAGCCACTGTGAGTCCGTAGTAACGCGTTTCAACGCTCTCAGCTAACACAGAGTACAGCAATTCCGTGTGGATTATTAAGCTTACTTTGGTAAGCAAAGAGCTCAACACTGGCATTGTTTTTTTGCTTCTGGTCCGCTATTTAATCAAAACCCAATAGTAACATATTCTCTGCAGAAGTAATAACGCTGAATTTGCAATATTTACGGCTAATTTAGAATGATTGCTGAAATATCGTTTTTCAAATTTGCAAGGTGAGGTAATGGCTACCATCCCCTCTGAACAGCGAGGAAGCATATGCATATGACAAATTTCATTCTCATACCATCTATTTAGGAATGTCTCAGAATTAGGTAAACTCTTCGCGCAGGTCTCACTAAAGCTGGGTATTTAGTTTTATGAAAGATATCTCATAATATTCATTATATTTATCTTCGATGGAAAGTAAGGCAGCTTAGGAATCTGAATATATGTAACAATTTTTCTTTTGCGAATACACCAATCAACTGCTTGTTGAATGGAAAAGATTTCTGCACGGCAGAGATGGTTGATTGAAAATGTGGCTCGCTATTTATTTAAATTTCAATACTAAAGTTAGAACGAAGCAACTTCGATGTCAATATTTATATCACTGACAGCCTCTTGAGACCTTGTACGAATCATTTTCGTTGTTTGAAAGAAACGAGAGCCTTTTTATCTGCTTCTCAAGAAGAGACATACACCTATGCAATTCCTATAGTTTGAACAAAGAGCTTCCTTCCTTCCTCCTCCCTCCCTCTCTCCTGTTTTCGTTCTAATTCGTCTGCATTGCAGTGCCCCATTTCTAAACACAAGTTGCATAACACGTACACCAGCGTCTCTGCCTGGAACGGTCCTATTAGAAAGGAAAGCTGCATGTATGTACGCACCATATAAAAAGTTGGATGCATTCTAACTCTTCACAGTTTCTTCTCTACTCTCCAAACATGAAGATCTTGGTAAGTACACCATTACCATTGTTCTTTAACTGCTCACATCTGCTGTACAGAACTTTTGGGACGAAATGCTCTTCTGCATTTAGGTACTTTTTAAAACAGAATTTTTGCTTTCTCTACCACTACATAGCAGGTAGGGAAGGTATTACCTTCCAGCCAAATATTTAATACTAAGATTCCACTCGATATGCACGTTTTGAGGTTCTCTGAATCCAAAACAACATTTTTAGAGGCCATTATAGAAAGTGTTTGTTTTCGTGTGTTTTGAACAGCGCAGCTCAGAGGAAGATTCGTTTAAATTACCAAACTTGCTATTTAAGGTCTCCTCTTCAAACAAAGGACATACATATTTTTAAACAGATTGTTCCACGCTAAAACACGTTTTACATGGAACATTTCTCGAAAATTTATTTTCTCAAAATCAGTTCTGACAATTTGGATGAAAATAGTATAGATTTGAGATTCTTTCTTACCAAATGAAATGTAAATATATCTTGAATCTTGGGTAATGCCGTCGGAAGTCTCTTCACTCTAGATGAGTTTTGCATAACTGGTGAACCGTAAGAGATAGATAGATCTTACTGCAAAAAATGTAGATCACGTCAATGCACATTATTAACGTCAAGAAGGCTTTCTGTGGAGATAATCATTTTCGACATTAGCTCCAGGTTATTGACTGTTGGTTTGGTTCAACCTGGAATGAAAAGGAACAAAATAGCCATATTTAGATGATAAAAATAAAACAAGCTGGTTACTACGCGGGTGACCATGATCAAATATCACAAACATGAAGTAAAGTTGACACTTTCTTCTAACGTAATTATCTTACGGAATACATCGCGTTACAAACCCTAGTTTCCTTTAGGTAAATGAGTTTCACCTTTTAACTCAGCTTGAAATTAAGTAATTTTTTCTGAGAGCCTTCAATATAAAATGATTATCATTTATTAAGCTAAATGTAACTAGTTTAACATTATTGTTCTACTACTGCGTGTAATAGATGATCTTACGATTAAAATACAATTTTATATGTTTTCTCTTATGTCAATTCACTTAATTATTTCCAGGTGTGTGTTTTACTGCTGAGTGCAGCCGTTTTTGCTGAGGAGAAGGAAACAGAAAAGAAGACGGACAAGAGGGGTCTGCACGATTTGGGTTATGGCGGTTTTGAACATGGTGGTGGATTCGATAGCTTTGGTCACGGAGGAAGCAGTTATGGTGGCTTTGAACATGGAGGAAGCAGTTATGGCAGCTTTGAACATGGAGGAAGCAGTTATGGCAGCTTTGAACATGGAGGAAGCAGTTATGGTGGAGGTGGTTATGGTGGAGAATCTCATCACGTGAAAGCCATCACCATAACCAAGGAAGTCAAAGTCCCTGTACCACATCCCTATCCCGTCCACGTAGAGAAGAAAGTCCCATATCCTGTGAAGGTACCTGTTCCTGTACACGTGGAGAAGCCGTATCCAGTACATGTACCCAAACCCTATCCTGTATACGTGGAGAAGAAGGTACCATATCCTGTAGAGAAGGCTGTACCATATCCTGTGAAGGTACCAGTGAAGGTACCTGTACCAGTACCACATCCAGTCCCTGTCCCTAAACCTTATCCTGTAAAGGTACATGTCCCTGAACCTTATCCCGTGAAGGTGCCCGTCGTGGTGGAGAAGCAGGTTCCAGTCTACATCAAGGGACATGATGGAGGATACGACTTCGGTGGTCATTCCTTTGGAGGTCACAGTTTTGGAGGTCACAGTTCTGGAGGATATAGTTTTGGACATGGTCATTAATGTATTCACATGTATACCTGAAAGAGAATAAATTATTATTTTTCAACAAAGTTTATTGGAAAAGTTGATTTGAATTTCAGAATCCCTTATTAAATAGTATCTTTTTCGCTGATATACCCTTGTAGTACATAGGATACCTCTGTGTGAATCCTGGGCTTTATTAGCAAACAACAACAACGGGTAATTTCAGCTGTGGTGTAATTGTTAAACTCAAAGGTTTAATATAATATTTACAGATTTATTAAACGGAAATTTTCTCAATATAGATTAAGTTGTGATAACCAAATCCCTTATTATAATCACTCTTGTAATGAATGACTTCCATTCATTAGAAATGGATTAGGCATGTTACAAAAGTGTTCTCCAGAAGGAGATTACGAATGTTTAGTCTTAAGAAATGTAGGACTGAATTTTGTAAGAGAAAAGATAGTGCTGGAATCCATATAAGAACTGAGATGTTTTAATATTCTCAATTTTTTTTCCGTTTCGTAAATTCATATCAATAATAAGGAACAAACCATTTTATATTAGAGTTAACAATAGCACTGGGGGTCAGTTTATACCCTTCCAGAGTTAATATATTATCAGTTTCTCTCATATGTCCACTAAAATGAATTCAATTGTAAAAGTATGGTTTTCAGCGCTCTCACGATTTTCCATACTCATTAAAAGCTGATGCATTTCTCTTGTATAGTACGTCTTGTATGTTTCCAACTCACTGGCATTTCTTCCGGTAAACTACGAGGAGATCTCAAATTCATAAGAATGGCGACTTACGGTGTTACTTAAGTCCTGGTCTTTTAGTTGAAACATCTACAATATTAATTGTTCTTCCATGCCATGCCACTTCCATTGTGTGAAGTTAGTGTCCGCCTCATATTTAGGGACACACTTTTTTCACGTTAACGATAAAAGCGACAAATATTATGTATATTAAAGCGATTTCCCATTATGTTTCCGAATTATTTGATTTTGACCAACAAATCAATATTATTACTTTAGTGATAAGTGCAGATCGAAGTGAAATTGCCTTATTTTGGTAAAACGTGAAATTCTAGCGATTTGAATACAAAAATTAGTTCTCCCTTTCTTTTCCGTTCATTTCTGTGAATTGTTAAATAATTACAATAGTGAAGTATTGGCTGATGATTTATGATGGTTTCACATTCTTGAAAGTTGATCATTCTGTCATTAGTCAAGAATTAGCATTCTGGGCAATGGATCCTTATGAGGAGATGGCTCTGTGTTGGGAAGTAGAAAAGGGTAGGGAATTCTGGGAAAGCTAAACGCTTTGCACTCAGGCTTTAAATTGTTTCCCTTAAGTATGACTGTATTTACTTGTTGATATGGACGGACAGCGAATGTTACGAGTTTGCTAATGAAGGTTTATACATTTTGATGCACAAGGTTTGTGAAGCTCGAATAGGGTGCGAAGAAGGAGACAGTGGTTTAAAAATAAGCAAATTTTAAACGTAAATTAAATACATCTGGAAAATGCTAGACATCCATAGAACGTTCACCAGGAATTACAGAAAAAATCCAAACTAAAAAACATTAAAAAACATTAAAAAAAAAAAAAAAAAAAAAAACAGAATTTGTAACGGACAATACTGCGATGCTACTGAAAGCCTACATCCCAGTGGAAAGGATAGATGAACCTGCAGTAGGTAGTGGTTTCAGAAGTACGTTCCAGGTAAGAGTAAAAAACAAGTAAAAAGCGAATCATAGTTATTTACCATGAATTAAAAAAATATCCCAAAATTAAAGCGATAACACAAGTCATATAAAGCGAAAAAAAACCAGTAAAATTAGAACTCATTCCGGGAAATTCTAAAAAATTAATGCAAAAAAAGAGTACCTCTGCTTATGTTCAATTGGATCTCCAGTTCGAATCTCTATTGGAGTGAGTTATCCAGATCAGGTTTCTTCCAGGGCTTACTTTTACGCTCAGATGTCGAAAGTAGAGTAACTCTAAGCTTCAGTAGACCCCAGGCTCATTTGAGCAATATTGCATCTGTTTTATTTACTAAGTGTCCTATATAACCTAGGCAGTTCAACGATGCCGCACTATATATAAGAAACGATGCAAAATATAAAGAAAACAAATTTCAATGAGTATAATAAGAACTTCACAGGCTATTTACACTAAACTCAAGATATAACATATAATGTTCATGTTCGTGTCTTAAAAATTTAACTGTAGATAGTATTTTTGAGAAAATATAAAGTAACAGAGTAACTGCACATCAAGTTTTGCTTTGGGCGGATGATTATCACAAACAATCTTATAAGAGGTCACGAGCACGTGCATTTCACTTGCGAATTTATGTGATGAAACTTATAACCTTGAATTGGATTTGATAATGCTTTCTAGAATAAAATATATAAACAATAATTATTTTGTGGCTTGTGCTTTTTAGAATGATATCATCATTGTGTCAGCTGTCAGCTCTCGGCATCCTTACTAAATGAAGGAACAATCGAATGAATTAGGATTTTCATGTTACCAACAGTGCGAATAAGAAAATACTTACCCTCAAAATGAGCTAAAATAAGAACACATTAAAACCTTTCATTTCAACAACCTAATTCATGCTAAAATTAGCACTAATCAAATTGCGTAAGATTTCACGGCCAGTGTGATAAAATACAACACACCCGCCGCAATATTTCTCCCCTCTTCCTTTCTGTCTTAGCGAGAACATCATTATTTTTTATTCGATCCAAGTTCACAAAGCCACTGTGAGTCCGTAGTAACGCGTTTCAACGCTCTCAGCTAACACAGAGTACAGCAATTCCGTGTGGATTATTAAGCTTACTTTGGTAAGGAAAGAGCTCAACACTGGCATTGTTTTTTTGCTTCTGGTCCGCTATTTAATCAAAACCCAATAGTAACATATTCTCTGCAGAAGTAATAACGCTGAATTTGCAATATTTACTCGTTAATTTAGAATGATTGCTGAAATATCGTTTTTCAAATTTGCAAGGTGAGGTAATGGCTGCCATCCCCTCTGAACAAGAAGGGAAGCATGCGTATATGACAAATTTCATTCCCATACCACATATTTTGGAACACCTGAGAGTTAGTTACGAACTTCACTTCGCGCAGGTCTCACTGAAGTTGGGTATTTAATTTTATGAAAGGTATCTCATAATATTCATTATATTTATCTTCGATGGAAAGTAAAGCAGATTAGGAATCTGAATGTATGTAACAATTTTTCTTTTGCGAATACACCAATCAACTGTTTGTTGAATGGAAAAGATTTCTGCACGGCAGAGATGGTTGATTGAAAATGTGGCTCTCTATTTATTTAAATTTCAATACTAAAGTTAGAACGAAGCAACTTCGATGTCAATATTTATATCACTGAGAGGCCTTGTACGAATCAACATTTTCTTTGTTTGAAAGAAACGAGAGCCTTTTTATCTGCTTCTCAAGAAGAGACATACACCTATGCAATTTCTATAGTTTGAACAAAGAGCTTCCTTCCTTCCTCCTCCCTCCCTCTATCCTGTTTTCTTTCTAATTCGTCTGCATTGCAGTGCCCCATTTCTAAACACAAGTTGCATAACACGTACACAAGCGTCTCTGCCTGGAACGGTCCTATTAGAAAGGAAAGCTGCATGTATGTACGCACCATATAAAAAGTTGGATGCATTCTAACTCTTCACAGTTTCTTCTCTACTCTCCAAACATGAAGATCTTGGTAAGTACACCATTACCATTGTTGTTTAACTGTTCACATCTGCTGTACAGAACTTTTGGGACGAAATGCTCTTCTGCATTTAGGTACTTTTTAAAACAGAATTTTTGCTTTCTCTACCACTACATAGCAGGTAGGGAAGTTATTACCTTCCAGCAAAAAATTTAATACTAAGATTCCACTTGATATGTACGTTTTGAGGTTCTCTGAATCCAAAACAACATTTTTAGAGGCCATTATAAAAAGTGTTTGTTTGCGTGTGTTTTGAACAGCACAGCTCAGAGAAAGATTAATTTAAATTACCAAACTTGCTATTTAAGGTCTCCTCTTCAAACAAAGGACATACATATTTTTAAACAGATTGTTCCACGCTAAAACACGTTTTACATGGAACATTTTTCGAAAATTTATTTTCTCAAAATCAGTTCTGACAATTTGGATGAAAATAGTATAGATTTGAGATTCTTTCTTACCAAATGAAATGTAAATATATCTTGAATTTTTGGTAATACCGTCGGAAGTCTCTTCACTCTAAGCTGAGTTTTGCATAACTGGTGAACCGTAAGAGATAGATAAATCTTACTGCAAAAAATGTAGATCACGTCAATGCATATTATTAACGTCAAGAAAGCTTTCTGTGGAGATAATCATTTTCGACATTAGCTCCGGCTTGGTTGGTTTGGTTTAACCTGGAATGAAAAGGAACAAAATAACCATATTTAGATGTTAAACATAAAACAAGCAGGTTACTACGTGGGTGACCATGATCAAATATCACAAACATGAAGTAAAGTTGACACTTTCTTCTAACGTAATTATCTTACGGAATACATCGCGTTACAAACCCTAGTTTCCTTTAGGTAAATGAATTTCACCTTAAAACTCAGCTTGAAATTAAGTAACTTTTTCTGAGAGCCTTCAATATAAAATGATTATCATTTATTAAGCTAAATGTAACTAGTGTAACATTATTGTTCTACTACTGCGTGTAATAGAAGATCTTACGATTAAAATACAATTTTATGTGTTTTCTCTTATGTCAATTCACTTAATTATTTCCAGGTGTGTGTTTTACTGCTGAGTGCAGCCGTTTTTGCTGAGGAGAAGGAAACAGAAAAGAAGACGGACAAGAGGGGTCTGCACGATTTGGGTTATGGCGGTTTTGAACATGGTGGTGGATTCGATAGCTTTGGTCACGGAGATAGCAGTTATGGTGGCTTTGAACATGGAGGAAGCAGTTATGGCAGCTTTGAACATGGAGGAAGCAGTTATGGCAGCTTTGGACACGGAGGAAGCAGTTATGGTGGAGGTGATTATGGTGGAGAATCTCATCACGTGAAAGCCATCACCATAACCAAGGAAGTCAAAGTCCCTGTACCACATCCCTATCCCGTCCACATAGAGAAGAAAGTCCCATATCCTGTGAAGGTACCTGTTCCTGTACACGTGGAGAAGCCGTATCCAGTACATGTACCCAAACCCTATCCTGTATACGTGGAGAAGAAGGTACCATATCCTGTAGAGAAGACTGTACCATATCCTGTGAAGGTACCAGTGAAGGTACCTGTACCAGTACCACATCCAGTCCCTGTCCCTAAACCTTATCCTGTAAAGGTACATGTCCCTGAACCTTATCCCGTGAAGGTGCCCGTCGTGGTGGAGAAGAAGGTTCCTGTGTACATCAAGGGGCATGATGGAGGATACGACTTCGGTGGTCATTCCTTTGGAGGTCACAGTTTTGGAGGTCACAGTTCTGGAGGATATAGTTTTGGACATGGTCATTAATGTATTCACATGTATACCTGAAAGAGAATAAATTATTATTTTTCAACAAAGTTTATTGGAAAAGTTGATTTGAATTTCAGAATCCCTTATTAAATAGTATCTTTTTCGCTGATATACCCTTGTAGTACATAAGATACCTCTGTGTGAATCCTGGGCTTTATTAGCAAACAACGACAACGGGCAATTTCAGCTGTGGTGTAATTGTTAAACTCGAAGGTTTAATATAATATTTACAGATTTATTAAACGGAAATTTTCTCAATATAGATTAAGTTGTGATAACCAAATCCCTTATTATAATCACTCTTGTTATGAATTACTCCCATTCATTAGAAATGGATTAGGTATGTTACAAAAGTGTTCTCCAGAAGGAGATTACGAATGTTTAGTCTTACAAATGTAGGACTGAATTTTGTAAAAGAAAAGATAGTGCTGGGATCCATATAGGGACTGAGATGTTTTAATATTGTCAATTTTTTCCGTTTGGTAAATTCATATCAATAATTAGGAACAAAACATTTTATATTAGAGTTAACAATAGCACTGGGGGTCAGTTATACCCTTCCAGAATTAATATATTATCAGTTTCTCTCATATGTCCACTAAAATGAATTCAATTGTAAAAGTATGATTTTCAGCGCTCTCATGATTTTCCATACTCATTAAAAGCTGATGCATTTCTCTTGTATAGTACCTCTTGTATGTTTCCAACTCACTGGCATTTCTTCCGGTAAACTACGAGGAGATCTCAAATTCCTAAGAATGGCGACTGCGGTGTTACTTAAGTCCTGGTCTTTTGGTTGAAACGTCTACAATATTAATTGTTCGTCCATGCCATGCCACTTCCATTGTGTGAAGTTAGTCTCCGCCTCATATTTAGGGACACACTTTTTTCACGTTAACGATAAAAGCGACAAATATTATGTATATTAAAGCGATTTCCCATTATGTTTCCGAATTATTTGATTTTGACCAACAAATCAATATTATTATTTTAGTGGTAAGTGCAGATCGAAGTGAAATTGCCTTATTTTGGTAAAACGTGAAATTCTAGCGATTTGAATACAAAATTTAGTTCTCCCCTTCTTTTCCGTTCATTTCTGTGAATTGTTAAATAATTACAATAGTGAAGTATTGGCTGATGAATTATGATGGTTTCACATTCTTGAAAGTTGATCATTCTGTCATTAGTGAAGAGATTAGCATCCTGAGCAATGGATCCTTTTTACCTGACCATACTGAGCATGGGGAGATGGAAGTAGAAAAGGGTAGGACATTCTGGGAGAGCTAAACGCTTTGCACTCAGGCTTTAAATTGTTTCCCTTAAGTATGACAGTATTTACTTGTTGATATGGGACGGACAGCGAATGTTACGGTGTACAGCAGGGCGAAAGTTTGCTAATGAAGGTTTATATGTGACGGAAAACAACATTTTGATGTGCAAGGTTTGTGAAGCTCGAATAGAGTGCGAAGAAAAAGACATTGAATCAAGACAGTGGTTTAAAAATAAGCAAATTTTAAACGTAAATTAAATACATCTGGAAAACGCTAGACATCCATAGAACGTTCACCAGAAATTACAGAAAAAAATCCAAAGTAAAAAACATGAATGAAAAAAAAAACAAAACAAAAAACAAAAAAAAAACAAACAAACAAACAGAATTTGTAACGGACAATACTGCGATGCTGCTGAAAGCCTACGTCCCAGTGGAAAGGACAGATGAACCTGCAGTAGGTAGTGGTTTCAGAAGTACTTTCCAGGTAAGAGTAAAAAACAAGTAAAAAGCGAATCATGGTTATTTACCATGAATTAAACAAATATCGCAAAATTAAAGCGAAAATACAAGTCGTATAAAGCGAAAAAACAGTAAAATTAGAACTCATTCCGGGAAATTCTAAAAAATTAATGCGAAAAAAGAGTACCTCTACTTATGTTCAATTGGATCTCCAGTTCGAATCTCTATTGGAGTGTGTTATCCAGATCAGGTTTCTTCCAGGGCTTACTTTTACGCTCAGATGTCGAAAGTAGGGTAACTCTAAGCTTCAGTAGACCCCAGGCTCATTTGAGCAATATTGCATCTGTTTTATTTACTTAGTGTCCTATATAACCTAGGCAGTTCAACGATGCCGCACTATATATAAGAAACGATGCAAACTATAAAGAAAACAAATTTCAATGAGTATAATAAGAACTTCACAGGCTATTTACACTAAACTCAAGATATAACATATAATGTTCATGTCCGTGTCTTAAACATTTAACTGTAAATAGTCTTTTTGAGAAAATATAAAGTAACAGAGTAACTGCACATCAAGTTTTGCTTGGGGCGGATGATTATCACAAAGAATCTCATGAAAGGTCACGAGCACGTGCATTTCACTTGCGAATTTATGTGATGAAACTTGTAACCTTGAATTGGATTTGATAATGCTTTCTAGAATAAAATATATAAAAATAATTATTTTGTGGCTTGTGCTTTTTAGAATGATATCATCATTGTGTCAGCTGTCAGCTCTCGGCATCCTTACTAAATGAAGGAACAATCGAATCAATTAGGATTTTCATGTTACCAACAGTGCGAATAAGAAAATACTTACCCTCAAAATGAGCTAAAATAAGAACACATTAAAAGCTTTCATTTCAACAACCTAATTCATGCTAAAATTAGCACTAATCAAATTTCGTAAGATTTCACGGCCAGTGTGATAAAATACAACACACCAACCGCAATATTTCTCCCCTCTTCCTTTCTGTCTTAGCGAGAACATCATTATTTTTTTATTCGATCCAAGTTCACAAAGCCACAGTGAGTCGGTAGTAACGCGTTTTAACGCTCTCATCTAACACAGAGTACAGCAATTCCGTGTGGATTATTAAGCTTACTTTGGTAGGCATAGTTTTTTTGCTTCTGGTCCGCTATTTAATCAAAACCCAACAGTAACATATTCTGTGCAGAAGTAATAACGCTGAATTTGCAATATTTACGGCTAATTTAGAATGATTGCTGAAATATCGTTTTTAAAATTTGCAAGGTGAGGTAATGGCTGCCATCCCCTCTGAACAAGAAGGGAAGCATGCGTATATGACAAATTTCATTCCCATACCATATATTTTGGAACACCTGAGAGTTAGTTACGAACTTCACTTCGCGCAGGTCTCACTGAAGTTGGGTATTTACTTTTATGAAAGGTATCTCATAATATTCATTATATTTATCTTCGATGGAAAGTAAGGCAGCTTAGGAATCGGAATGTATGAAACAATTTTTCTTTTGCGAATACACCAATCAACTGCTTGTTGAATGGAAAAGATTTCTGCACGGCAGAGATGGTTGATTGAAAATGTGGCTCGCTATTTATTTAAATTTCAATACTAAAGTTAGAACGAAGCAACTTCGATGTCAATATTTATATCACTGACAGCCTCTTGAGACCTTGTACGAATCAACATTTTCGTTGTTTGAAAGAAACGAGAGCCTTTTTATCTGCTTCTCAAGAAGAGACATACACCTATGCAATTTCTATAGTTTGAACAAAGAGCTTCCTTCCTTCCTCCTCCCTCCCTCTCTCCTGTTTTCGTTCTAATTCGTCTGCATTGCAGTGCCCCATTTCTAAACACAAGTTGCATAACACGTACACAAGCGGCTCTGCCTGGAACGGTCCTATCAGAAAGGAAAGCTGCATGTATGTACGCACCATATAAAAAGTTGGATGCATTCTAACTCTTCACAGTTTCTTCTCTACTCTTTAAACATGAAGATCTTGGTAAGTACACCATTACCATTGTTCTTTAACTGCTCACATCTGCTGTACAGAACTTTTGGGACGAAATGCTCTTCTGCATTTAGGTACTTTTTAAAACAGAATTTTTGCTTTCTCTACCACTACATAGCAGGTAGGGAAGGTATTACCTTCCAGCCAAATATTTAATACTAAGATTCCACTCGATATGTACGTTTTGAGGTTCTCTGAATCCAAAACAACATTTTTAGAGGCCATTATAGAAAGTGTTTGTTTTCGTGTGTTTTGAACAGCGCAGCTCAGAGGAAGATTCATTTAAATTACCAAACTTGCTATTTAAGGTCTCCTCTTCAAACAAAGAACATACATATTTTTAAACAGATTGTTCCACGCTAAAACACGTTTTACATGGAACATTTTTCGAAAATTTATTGTCTCAAAATCAGTTCTGACAATTTGGATGAAAATAGTATAGATTTGAGATTCTTTCTTACCAAATGAAATGTAAATATATCTTGAATTTTTGGTAATGCCGTCAGAAGTCTCTTCACTCTAGATAAGTTTTGCATAACTGGTGAACCGTAAGAGATAGATCTTACTGCCAAAAATGTAGATCACGTCAATGCACATTATTAACGTCAAGAAAGCTTTCTGTGGAGATAATCATTTTCGACATTAGCTCCAGGTTATTGACTGTTGGTTTGGTTCAACCTGGAATGAAAAGGAACAAAATAGCCATATTTAAATGATAAAAATAAAACAAGCAGGTTATTACGTGGGTGACCATGATCAAATATCACAAACATGAAGTAAAGTTGACACTTTCTTCTAACGTAATTATCTTACGGAATACATCGCGTTACAAACCCTAGTTTCCTTTAGGTAAATGAGTTTCACCTTTAAACTCAGCTTGAAATTAAGTAATTTTTTCTGAGAGCCTTCAATATAAAATGATTATCATTTATTAAGCTGAATGTAACTAGTGTAACATTATTGTTCTACTACTGCGTGGTATAGAAGATCTTATGATTAAAATACAATTTTATGTGTTTTCTCTTATGTCAATTCACTCAATTATTTCCAGGTGTGTGTTTTACTACTGAGTGCAGCCGTTTTTGCTGAGGAGAAGGAAACAGAAAAGAAGACCGACAAGAGGGGTCTGCACGATTTGGGTTATGGGGGTTTTGAACATGGTGGTGGATTCGATAGCTTTGGACATGGAGGAAGCAGTTATGGTGGCTTTGAACATGGAGGAAGCAGTTATGGCAGCTTTGCACATGGAGGAGCTGGTTATGGTGGAGAATCTCATCACGTGAAAGCCATCACCATAACCAAGGAAGTCAAAGTCCCTGTACCACATCCCTATCCCGTCCACGTAGAGAAGAAAGTCCCATATCCTGTGAAGGTACCTGTTCCTGTACACGTGGAGAAGCCGTATCCAGTACATGTACCCAAACCCTATCCTGTATACGTGGAGAAGAAGGTACCATATCCTGTAGAGAAGACTGTACCATATCCTGTGAAGGTACCAGTGAAGGTACCTGTACCAGTACCACATCCAGTCCCTGTCCCTAAACCTTATCCTGTAAAGGTACATGTCCCTGAACCTTATCCCGTGAAGGTGCCCGTCGTGGTGGAGAAGAAGGTTCCTGTGTACATCAAGGGACATGATGGAGGATACGACTTCGGTGGCCATTCCTTTGGAGGCCACAGTTTTGGAGGATATGGCTATGGACATGGCCATTAATGTATTGACATAATAAATCATTATTTTTCAAAAACGTTTGGTTTATTTTATATTGTAAAGATCTTATTAAATGTTACAGCTTTCCTGATCTACTTTTGTAATGCATAAGATACCTTGGTGTGAATACTGGGCTTTATTAGCAAAGAATGGCAACGAGGTGATTTAATCTGTTACCTACTTATGAAAATCAAAGCTTTAATGTCTTATTTGCAAATTTATGAAACTGAAAATTTCCTCATATAATTTAAGCTGTGATAACCAAATCTCTTATTATAATCACTCGTGTAATGAATTTCTCATATTTATAACAAATGGCTTACGTGTGCTACCAAACATATCTAGGAGGAGGTCACGGATGTTTAATTTAGCGAAATGTAAAGCAGAATGTTGGAAATGAAAAAGTAATGCTGGGATCCATATGAGGTCCAAGATATTTAATTAAATAATTTCTTTCTTTTTTTCGTTCATTCACATTTTTTGCTCAGGATGCTTGCATCAATAAGGAAATTAGGATCAAGGCATTGGATATTATTTGTAATCACAGAACTGGGAGTGAGTTAGACCCTTCACCGAATTAGTAGATAATCAGTTTCTCTCATATGTTCACTAAACTGAAGTCGATGGTAAAAGTGTGATGTTCAAGGCTCTCATGATTTTCAATACCCATAACAAATTGGCGGATGTCTCTTGCATACTGTTCAAATAAAGTGTGACGCTTCATCAATGGAAATTGATCGTTCTTCCACACAATTATCGTGTACATATCAAGGTTTTAAATGATAGAATGAGATTTAGAAACTCCGTGCCATAGCCGGGATACGAACAACGGGTCTTCCGGCGTGGGATTAGAGTATGTGTTTCATATAAAATTTGATCCCGAGTTCGAATCTCGATTGGGGTAGGTTACCCGGACAAGATTTTTTCTAGGGCTTAGCTTTTATGATTAGAAGTCGAAAGTAGGTAACTAAGTTTCCTTGGACTCCGGGCTCTTTTGAGCAACATTTCACTATTTGATTTACTGAGTGCCCTAGATAACCTAGGCGGTTAAACGATGCTACAGTATATGTATATAATAAAAGATAGGAAATACAAAGGAAACAAATTTCAATCAGTATAAGGAGAACTTCACAGGACATTACAGCAAAACTCAATATATAACCTATACGTTGCGTGTCAGTGTCTCAAACATATAACTATATACGCGTTAATCATTTTTGAAAAAATAAAAAGTAATACAGTACCTGCACTTTGTTTGGTGTGGACAATTATCACAGCCTATGGCATGAGAGGTTACTAGCACGTGCGAATTTATCTGATGAAACTTGTAAATTTGAATTGGACTTAGTAAGACTATTCTATAATAAAATGTAATAGAGCAGATAAACAATAATTATTATTTGCTCACTTGTGTTGTTTAAAGTGAAATAATCATTTTGTCAATTGTAAGTTCTGAGGATACCTACTAAATGAATGAACAATCGAATCAATTACGGAATACTATATTAGAAATAGTGAGAATGAGAAGATACTTATCCTCAAAATGAGCTAAAATAAGAACACATTAAAAGCTCTCTTTTTAACAACACAATTCATGTTAAAATTAGCACTGATCAAATTGCATTAGCTTTCAATACAAAATGGTTATTGGGGTTGTGGGCCATATCTAGTGGAAAATCTCCTTCCAGACATTTCGTTCGAAGCTGCGTCGAACATCCTCAGTGGTATGTCCTAGAGTTACCATAATTTCAACTTTTGAGCATAAAAGTAACACCCGGAAGACACCTTATCTGGGTGACATACCGCTATCGAGATTCGAACTCGAGGTCGAATTGAATGTGGGGCAGACACTTCACACTATAGAGGTATACCTTTATATAACTTGGAAGCCGAAGCAAAAAGGGTAAACAAATTATTGCAACTGAAGTGTAGAGTTCACTAAAATATACAATGTATGAGAAAAAAGTTTTATTCCTGAATTAAACGTTTTTTTAAAAAATAACCTGTTATAGTATGAATTTCCAATATTGAATACTCTTGTTGCAGACGGAACACGTGCACTTAGACAATATTTATTTGTTTTACCCCAAAACCTCAATTCAAAACAGCTGATTCCTGTCTACTCCTGTTTATAACAAAATCTATAATTCAGAGAGCGTTTTAGGTACATCAGAATTAACGTGAAAAGTAGGGATAAATTAGGTTTTATATAAGCGTAGGTTGTACGTAGGATATGAAGCTATAATTTATAACTTTGAACTTGCAATAGAATTTAACGGAATACTACACAGCGCTTACAGATGGCATTTAATTATTTTTTTTCGATGCAAACAGCTCAATACACTTAACTCGCCTGAGACGAATCTAAAATGTATCTGTGGTAACATGTTTAAGGATCAATTTTTGGGATCTTTGTAATGTTGAAACAATAACATGAGATTATTCTATTCAATGTAAACCTCAAATTTAATTATGCTTTCTTTTCCTTCACATGAGATTATTGCACAAAACGGGACCTGTGATAACAGCAGCTGAAGTATTTTCGCATAAGTACTTTGTAACCACGTTTATATTCCTTAATTCGAAATTAATTCTACAAAAAGGTTTAAGACAAATAATTAAATAATTTAACACATGTAAAAGAACCCAAATTTCGTTTGAACATTAGGTATATTATATAAGGGACACACATAAAAATATATGAGCTGGTCTCAGTGTTGCCATATGTGCCAAAGTAAAAGCAGAAGATTTGATTTGAAAAAAGCAGGAGAAAACGGTAGATTTTTTAACCAGCAATTTTGCTTATAAATATTTAGGACATTAATAATTAACAATAATAGTAATAATGACAATAACACTAATAATAATAGTAATAGTAATATTAATAATAATAATATTAATAATTAATAATAATAATAATGACAATAACACTAATAATAATAGTAATAGTAATATTAATAATAATAATATTAATAATTAATAATAATAATAATAATAATAATAATAATAATAATAATAATAATAATAATAATAATAATAATAATAATAATAATAATAATAATAATAATAATAATAATAATAATAATAATAGATAATAAATTCTTGCGCTGTAGAGTTAGTGCCACATTCAAGGTCAGTATTGCGCAATAGCCTCTATTCTGTATCTATTTGTTGGATTTCTTCTGCTTTCACCAAGTTACGAAACCGAGAACCAAGTGATGCAATTGACTGAATTGCTCGGATTTTAGCTGGTTGTAACACTTCCAACATTGTAAGCAGAGGATCACTTAATGAAAAACGACTTAGTATGTCTCGAACTGACTCAATGGAAAAATCAACACAGCGTAATTTGAAAACTTGTACATATTTGTCGGACAGAGATGATTTTGTCAGATATATTTGAACTTTGGCACCAAAATGCATGTTTTCCACAGAAGGAAATACTTTTGGATCCCTGTATTCAACTTCATGTATTTCAGTGGAATTCAAATGTTCAGTTTAATGTAGCAGTCAAGGTTAGTTCGCAATGCAGAAACAACAGATGTAGTATACTGTTTATGTATAAAGGTGATTATATTAATATTTTGTTTTTATACACGAGGGAAATGCCTTGTCTGGAAATCTTTTTCAGATGAGCGAATTATAAGATGTTAAGGAAAATAGTGTTTAAAAATGGAAAATACATACAAAGCAGGAGATTTTGAAGTGCGTTCAGTTTTTAGCAGTAGATCAGTAGATTTGCAAAAAAAGGTGGTCTCCTGCAAAATCAGTAGACCTGGCAACCCTGGTTGGAGTCAGAAAGTGTTCCGCAAGGAAAGGAATTCTTAAGCAGTTATCTACACCCAACCATGTAATAGTAAAAAGAATGTAAACAAAAGTGGCCAAGGGCCGCTGATGGCAGTTAAACAGTATCCGGTAAGTCCTGACAATAATGGGATGGCGGCGTGGTTGATTACCTACGACGTTCCTACCTAAGTCAAGCTAGAGTTCAATATTAATTCTATTTCGTGCTGGATGAATGCTTAGTAATTCCTATATCAGATCATTAATGTTGCAAATCAGACTTTTTTTTAGTGTAATACTCACTGGTTCGTTCAACACAGAGACGAGAGTTAACAAGTAACATTGCACCCGTACTTTATATCCAAGTAGCTCCATGTTGCTTAATTTAGTATAGTTTATAGGTAAACATTTAGTGTAAATAAAATATCATCACATTGTATTCAGTTTAGTGAACATATGAGAGAAATTTATAATCTATTAATTCTGGCAGAGTGTAACTCACTTCCAGTTTTGTGGTTACAACTAATACCAAATGTTTTCCTCTAATTATTGATATGGACTTACTGAACAAAAAGTGTGTTGGAACAGAAGAAACTGAGAAGAATTACTAAAATATCTTGGTCCTTATTTGGATCTCAGCATTATTTTTTCATTTTACTACTCTGTCCTACTTTTCGCTAGACTAAACATTCGTGACCTCCTCCTAGATAACTTTGGTAACATAGTTCTTCATCTGACTACTCTCACCGTATGGAGGACTTACACCACCCTGGGACTTACAAGGCAGTGCCTGGGATCGGATGCCTGTCAGGGAGCAGAGGAAGTTATGGACCAGACAGAGTGAAGACGGGAAGCGGGTGATCAGCCCAGCACCAGGTATGAGAGTGAGGAGGGGGACGATATGAAATGCAGCCGAAATGGATGATTGGAAAGGTGATGATAGAACAGTTAGCAGAATGACTGGCGGGGGAAACAGGAGAACTCGGGAAAGCCCACTCAGACGCCACTTCGAATGACCACGAATACAACGTGCGTATCCGTGGGATCGAACACTGGCCGCTCGGCCACGGCGGTGCCCTACATATTTAAACCACTTCTTATAAACCCATTTCTTATGTATACGAATAAGTCATTACATGAGTGACTATAATAAGGAATTTGATTATCAGAGCTTATAGTATATGAACAACATTTCAATTTAATAAATTGACAAATAAGATAAAGCTTTGAATATAGCAATTACGCTGCAGCTGAAATTACCAATTTTTGTTGTTTGCCAATGAAGAACAATATTCAGACCGAGGTATCTTAAGTACTACAAACCTGGATCTGGAAAAATATACTATTCAATAAGAGTTACAGAAATGTCAAATAAGCTTTTCCAATAAAGTTTGCTGAAAAATAATAATTTATTTTATTTCAGGTGTACATATAAATACATTAATGACCATGTCCAAAGCCGTAGCCTCCAAAACTGTGACCTCCAAAGGAATGACCACCGAAGTCGTATCCTCCATCATGTCCCTTGATGTACACAGGAACCTTCTTCTCCACCACGACGGGCACCTTCACGGGATAAGGTTCAGGGACATGTACCTTTACAGGATAAGGTTTAGGGACAGGGACTGGATGTGGTACTGGTACAGGTACCTTCACTGGTACCTTCACAGGATATGGTACAGCCTTCTCTACAGGATATGGTACCTTCTTCTCCACGTATACAGGATAGGGTTTGGGTACATGTACTGGATACGGCTTCTCCACGTGTACAGGAACAGGTACCTTCACAGGATATGGGACTTTCTTCTCTACGTGGACGGGATAGGGATGTGGTACAGGGACTTTGACTTCCTTGGTTATCGTGATGGCCTTCACGTGATGAGATTCTCCACCGTAACCGCCTCCATAACTGCTTCCTCCATGTCCAAAGCTGCCATAACTGCTTCCTCCATGTTCAAAGCCACCATAACTGCTTCCTCCATGTCCAAAGCTGCCATAACTGCTTCCTCCATGTCCAAAACTATCGAATCCACCTCCATGCTCAAAACCGCCATAACCCAAATCGTGCAGACCCCTCTTGTCGGTCTTCTTTTCTGCTTCCTTCTTTTCTGTTGTCTTCTCCTCAGCAAAAACGGCTGCACTCAGCAGCAAAACACAAACCTAAAACGAATTGAGTGAATTAACATAAGAGAAAACACATGCAATTATACTTCATCCTAAAGCTTTGTGCTAAATGTACTTAATTACTTAGCAACAAGCTGAGTTTAAAAGTAAAACTAAATGACTGAAAGGAAACCAGATGTTTTCGGTGAGATGAAAGGGATCATGTAGAGAAAGGATCATTTTTGCTTCATATTTGAATTATGTTATTATTAGCACTGCATTGACCTGCTTGAATTAATGATAACTGGTCAGTTAAGTAAACAGTAATGCTGATAAGCTGAGAGGCACATTAATGTACATGTAACAGCGCATGGGCATAGTACTTATGTAGGTTGTTACGTTTTGACGCATTGGCGAAACCGTCAACCGAGATATAAAGGGGCATCAGAATGGGGAAATCAACCTTTTACGCTTCCTACTCCTCTTCCTATTTCATTTTTACTACAAAGTCACTAATAACGACTCAGATATACTAGATAGACGCTCAATGAAATAATGAACGCTAGGTGTTTAAATAAGCCCGGACTTCAAAGAGCCGAGAGCTGCACGAAATTAGTATTTTTATTTTCACTACTGGTAAGTAGAGGTAATATTGTACTCCATCCAAAAATCCGATGTCGAGATTTCACCGGAAATATATGTTTTGAGACCCCCAGAAGCCAAAAAAAGCATTTTTAGAAGATGGTCCGTGCGTGCATGTGTGTGTGTGTGTGCGTGTGTGTGTGCGTGTGTGTGTGTGTGTGTCTGGGCAACATAACTCAAGAATGAAAAGTCGTTTAAAAATCAAAGTTGGTATTTAAGTTTAATATCCTTCAAGGATGCGACACGAAGATTTTGAAGAAAATAGCCCCACCTTAAAATACTCTTTACATGGACAATGTTTCGAAAATTTTGATTTTCTTGAAAATGGTTCTAACGATTTTTATTAAAATTTCACATGTTGAAGAAAGCCGATTTTGAGCAAATCTAAATCTTAGAAAAATGTTTCACGTAAAGCTAGCAATGCGTGAGGGAGTTTTCTTGAAAATATTTGGGTCGTATCATTTGAAGACGGAGAACTTAGGTAGCAAGTTTGGTCTTTTAACTATCTTTTCATTTATGAGCTATGCTGTTCAAGGCAGGTGGACATATACACATTTGATAAAAATGTTGTTTTGTATTCAGGGAGCCTTAAAACGTGCATTTCCAGTGAAATCTTGGTATCACATTTTTGGTTGGAGTGAAATACCATCTCTACCTTATTTGCTGCAAAAATATTGTTTTTAGATAGTACCAAAATGCACAAAAGCATTTCGTCCCAAAAGGTCAGTACAGGAGATATGAGGAGTTAAAGAACAATGGTAATGGTGTACTTACCAAGATCTTCATGTTTGAAGAGTAGAGAAGAAACTGTGAAGAGTTAGAATGCATCCAGCTTTTTATATGGTGCGTACATACATGCAGCTTTCCTTTCTAATAGGACCGTTCCAGGCAGAGACGCTTGTGTACGTATTATGCAACTTGTGTTCAGAAATGGGGTATTGCATTGTGGACGAACTAGAAAGAAAGGAAGAAGGAAGGGAGGGGGAAGGAAAAGAGGAAGAGAAAGAGGGAAGGAGGCCGGAGAGAGGGACGAAGAATAGAAGATTTGTTCAAACTATGGGAAGTCTATGTGGTGTGCGATCTCTTCTTGAGAAACAGAGCAGATTTTCATTTCTTAAAACAAAGGTAACGTTGTTAGGCACTAGACATCATTGTGATTTTAATATTTAAATAGCACCATTTTTAAAAGTGTTCATTGAACTACCTCTGTATTCGATGGTCAGTTTGCTGACAGTATACAGATAGCTCACTCTCCCTCTGGGCGAGGGATTTTTTCTTGGACTAGATATTCCTTACCAGAGTTTGCAGTATAAATAGGAAGTGAATATGCGTGACTTATTTAAAAAATCTGATGTTTTACATCAGATACTCACATACCTTTCTTTACTCTTGTACTATTCCCACAAACGCTTATTCCTCTATCTTCTTCATGTCAGTCGAGATAAACATTTACAGAAAATATTGCTAGTATTCCGGTAGGTGCAAGAGGAATATGAGAGAAAATCTAGTGTTTGGATAACTGTCCTATTTTAGCGTTCTCATAAAGACTCACCTGCTTATACATCTGTAGCAAAAGGCAATTTTAAATATGAATGATAAAAGGATAAAAAATCGTATAATTTAAAAGTATTTCATAGATAAAGTGTAACAATGTCCAAAATTATTATAACATTTATAAACGGGACAGCCGATCATTTTAGAATTATTTATTTTTATATTTATTTTTGTTTAGTATGTAGATGACTGTAAAATGTACAAATAATAACAGATAATTTGTAAACCAATATCTTCTAAAACAGTAATTGCAATTTCAAACGTCGGAACAAATTAACAGTAAATTTAGTAATCACTCCACGAGCACCAAAAGCACTTACAAATTTCTTTTAAATAAGGAATGTAAGGCTCATAATTAGTTTTTTATTTTATTAATCTCCTAAATTTGGTCTACATTTTCTTCAAATCGGATTATAGGGTCAAGAATTAATCCCCTATTTTGTTGTCGTCGATGATAATTACGTCTATTGTTTCATAAAAGTAAGGTTAAGAAATTTGTTTACTTTCACAGTACATTTTCTAAGCTTATTACCATTTCCAAACCATCATAATGTATACATTTCAAAAAATAGTAATTATTTATTCCTGGATATAAACATCTTTCTACTAATATTTTTACAAACTAGCATGTATATTCTAAACTTAAGTGAACAAGAAATATTTGTGTCACCAGGTTATAAGTATAATTACTAATTCCTTGTAGAAGTATCGTAAAAATCAAATGCCTTGTCATTGCCTACAGTAAGCATTGAGCTAGTCAAATCTTTAAAGGTGGTCGCTATATGACATTTATTATTATTATTATTATTATTATTATTATTATTATTATTATTATTATTATTATTATTATTATTATTATTATTATTATTATTATTATTATTATTATTATTATTATTATTATTATTATTATTATTATTATTATTATTATTATTATTATTATTATTATTATTATTATTATTATTATTATTATTATTATTATTATTATTATTATTATTATTATTATTATTATTATTATTATTATTAAATTATTATCATCATTGAACTGTCACCATATATTCATAAAATACCTTCCTTTGATTTTATGGGAATTTTCACTTGTTACATTGATTTTACGTTTTCCTCGTAATATTCTACAAATAAAATTAAAATGCATTGTCCAATGCAACAAGAATAAAAAGAAACTCAACGGTGATTATCTTAAAACCAGTTCACAAAATAAAAAAAATATGGCGAGAGACTTAGATTAAAGAAAACGAATTTGCACATATTAGTCACGAAATTATTCTGAGTACTGAGTAGACCGGTAAGGTAAGCAAAGTGGATTCGTGGACAGAGGACAATTTAAATTTCTCTAGCTGAATTATTTTGCATTATTCAGGGGAAACCTTGGACTGACTATGCGTACTTTAAATTTAACGCATCCCTTAGGAAGTCTTCGCGTACCCGTGGGAATACGCGTACCCCAGGTTGAATATGTCTGCTCTAATGTTATTGTGAATCTACTTGTATATTATTAAGAAGGTATGGTTTAAACGCATGCAGATAAGTTTTAAGCAAAGGATGGTATAATTGAGAAAAAAGAATGCACCTTCCTTAATAAACATACTAATTACATAAAAGTAGATGGCGTATCTGTATCCTGTGCAAACTTCAGTCTATTATCTTTTCTGGGACAATTGGTCACGACTTTAGCAGATTTAACATTAGCGGTATACTACCGTTAAACGGCAGAAGTTATTAAGTTAAAATACTATTTTATTTTCTGCATAAACATAAGTTGAGTGTGTCAGATTGTAGTTGGGGTGAAAGGAGAGGTATGCCTGTTACCTGCTGGAACTCAGAATGTCGTACTGTGTGACGTTGAAATGGTTTCCTGTTACCTTTCTGTGAAAAAGCTCTTTCCTCATGTCAACGGCAGGTGGCAGCTGCAAACCGCGTCATCGCTCCGTCAAAAGTTTGTGCCGAGGCAGTGCCGCATATGCTGAAGAACTTAGCAACTATGCTGAGGGAGAAGGCAAATGTGGTCTGGGGCTGTGGCAACAGTGAATAATTGGAGAAAATGTAATTTTCGTTTCGAAATGTGTTTTCCCAACTCCTACAGCAGCAAACTACGGCTTCTGTTTGCAAAGATAATAATGGGGAACTTTCTAGGAGTGTGCCTGCCACCCTCTCAAGTAATTATGTATGTACGTACGCATGTAGGCATGCATGCAGTGAGTGAGTATATATCAGGCAGCGGGAGTGAGGAATTCAAGATGAAGGACTGAGTGAGAAGACAAGCGACAATCTGCCCTGATTGGCTGCACAAGTGACAAGCTGTCGTTTTCCGAGTTTCTTGTCTTTTTTCCCCCCTGCTTCTTAATGTTTCAGTTCAACTACTAAAGCCGTTCCAAATGATGAATGAAATGAATGAGTAGTGGTGGAATGAATCCGGCTTTATCTAGCATTAACTGGGCCGATATGTGTAACAAGGGCACACAGACTTGCATGCGATTGCTTTCTACGTGTGTTTGGATGATAGAGGTTAGAACATTGTTGTTTGTGGGGAAAGAATCCGAGACCTCCGCTTTACTGAAAACAAAACCATATCCGAAAGAGTACCAGAAGAAAGTATAATTTGTGGTACTGGTCTGATATCGACGTTTCAAAACAATAGTTTTATGGATAAATGGGGTTCCAAAATGGCGACAACCATAAAATTGTGTATCAAGAAACAAATTATCTGTAGTAATACCACGAGAAGGTTTCATATGATGATAATTTTGTGAGCGCGAAGCGCGAGAGAAGTTATCCCAAATATGAAAACTTCGAGTGGTTGTTGTTTAGATTATTCCACGAAATAATCAATAATTCATTTATTTAATATAATCCCTAGGCGTCTCCTCTATGCAGAGGTTATCCTCATCGCCCGACCGCTGCATCCCCAGCCGCAGTCAATGCCACGGAGGAGTGTAGGTTGGGGATGGCGGGGGTCAACACGCCGACTCCCCCCATCGTAAGGCGACTACTTGACCTTTTAGGGATGCTACTTTTCTATCAGGATAGCTCCTTAATTGACTCCTCCGGGACCTAACGAGACTGAGTGTACCCCGTACCAAAAATCCAGCGGGGGCTAAATCCCATGCCGGGGTCCGAACCCGGGTCCTCCGTACCCGAGGCAGGCGCGCTATAACTGCGCAACGGAGGTGGCCTTCCTTTATTTAATGCTATTTAATATTAATAGTGAATTCAAAAGTAAACTTACAACTTACAATAGCATTCACACATTTTAATTAAGATTTTTTTCCACAGTTGGTACAACTATCCAGTAGAGAACAACTGCAACAATAATTTTAGGAAAATGAGGAATTAGACATGTGATGAATATAAATGAACGGATTTGCGTTAGTAGGCTATTCATTAAAGATAGGTCTGGTATATTTAAAATTACAGTTGTTTGGCATCAGCTCTTCAATTATAATATAATATCCTCACTAGGAAATTCGTCCTAACTTTAGTCTGCCATTTTTAATGGCACGCTAACTGTTTGTACTGCACATGGATGCTTCAGATGTTCAGAAACGTAAGAAAAGGAGGAGGTGACGTAACTAAATCGACAATACCTCGACCAAGAAGTGATAATCCGGTATGAGTGGAATTGTCATAAGTACTGCCTCGAGTGTTCGTCAAATTATCGATAAATTCTCAAGTGATGAGAGAATTTATATGGAGAGTGTGACCATCACGAATTGCATTTATTTAAACTATTTCACAAATTAAAGGATAATGTAGCCTATGACTCTGTATTGTAATTACAAATCTCTTAAAGAAATATAAAGCAGCCATATATACATCAACGTCCATTGGCACGGCCTACAAGATTATCATGTTGATGCTACAATCTTTTAAGATGTTGGCTATATTGGAGTATCTGCTGTTAATTTCGTTCAATACAAAATTTGTGAAACTGATTCCAAACATGTTTCCTGTTCAGTTGTCTATTCTGAGGTTTCCCTAATCTGTTTTAGCATTAGATGATTCAGAGAAGCGAGAGTGAGCCCTTTTTGACATTGAATAGCGGTTCTGCTGCGCCAAGATGCATAAGCTGTTGCACATCTGTAGGACAGTGCAGTTAGATCCTGTAACCTGATACTAACAAAAGAAAAGCAGAGGAGGTGGTCATTGAATTTCAGAGGAGGTGATAATGAAATCTGATATCTTTTTCGGGAATAAAGGCTGCCATTGGTTGAAATTTGACATTTTTATTCGTATTATTGGTTGATATCAACTAAATCACGTATGAGTGGAATAGTTGACCTAACAAAACAGTTGAGACTGCCTCTAACGTCGAGTGGGTTCTGGCTTCTCAAACTAGGGGCCAGTCACAGATTCAATTTCAGGCTAGGGCAGTGGAAATTTTCTTTAAATAGAACAATTCTCCCCTCTGTAGAGTGTTGGAGGTATGGATATGAGCATGTTTACCATAGTTTCCTTTCCTTCGCTTTCTCATTTCACTTCCCTTGAAATGTTTCAGGTGTGTTGTCAGCGCGGAGGTGGGATAGATGCGGCCACTTGATGCTTACGCTTTGTAAACCTCTCATAGCCCCGCTTGTGGGAGCTGCGGGCCGCTGTCCAGGCGTTAGGATCGCTTCGACGCTCTCTCTAGGTGGTGCTGAGGACTTCGGTGTCTATCTGTTTCTGAGGCTCTGCTCCGACCCTGCCCTCTGTCAAGTCTGAGGTCTCCCTTCACCTCTTCTCTCCTTCCCGGGGGTTTGTAACCTACAATAGGTCAATCACAGTGGCGAGATGTGCCCCTCTGTTTCACTACCTCATACTTCATGAGCGTGTTTCATCTTTGTCTACCAATTATTGTTTACTTAATATAACTTCTGTGTCTTTTTTTCTCTCTCCTCCCAATGCTTAAAGCAGCATCGTTCTAATTTCGGGACACATTATAGAAGCTATATTAAGTAAACAATAATTGGTAGACAAAGGTGAAACACGCTCATGAAATTAAAATTAATTTAAAAAAAATTAATTTGTTTGTGTTCCCATATTTGAATGGCTAAATCAAAGTGTGACTGATGAGTTATTGAACAGTGACACTTCCCTTATTCTCTAAGAACTGAACCAGTTATTATTGTATTGTAAATATCTGGAACATTAAACCTAGGGTTGTGTTTGGTTTTAGCAAGATGGGGTCGACAAAAGACTGCGGTTGGGAGCAAGAGGGAGGAATGTAATCATTCTCTTTATTGTGTGCGCTTTCCAGAGTAATAAAACTCGCAATCTTGGCTTTCATCTCCGTTTCACTACTTTAGATTTACTTTAGTATGTTTTATGTTCTTCCGTTCCTATTGTTGTCCAAGCAAGACTTTGCGTCTTTTTGTAGAATAATTATGAGTACAATAGGCGCTAAGAGAGGTGCATATTTCATAACACGAAATGGCCAATGTGGAATTTTATGCAGAAAGTGAAAGAATATAGTAATTTTAAAGAAACTAACTTATAACACTAATAAATTAGCGACTCTTGGTTACAAAAAGCTAGCGTAAATATATACAAAAGTGGAACAAAAGTGGACTTAGCAAATAGTTCTGACATTTCTGCCTCGTAATATATTTGTTTCTCCCTTCCTGTTTTGTTTAAAGATCTTTTCCACAATTTTGAACTTCAACAGATTTAGTCGTAATTAATTAGGGGTTCTCTGGTTACCAGCCGTGTAATATCTATGAAATTGTTCGGCTGTACTAAACTCCATAGTCATCATCAGGAGAATAATAATTAAAGAATAAATGGCCAACTCAAACTCATGGTCTTCATCGGGAATAACAGAAACCACGCCACGGATAACCCACAACACAGAAGAAGATGGAAAATCTATAGTATATTGAGACATCCCATGTACATATAATCATTTTATTACTAATAAATAACGTATAAAAAGCTCTTACTGTAAATCATTTCCGAGCTTCCTTCGTACATTGATTCCTCCCAGAGAACTATACTACGCATTGGGTTTAGATGTCATGTGTTTGAATCCAGTGGCACTTGGCAACAATTAATGCAAATTTTACAGGTAGTTACTTTTTTCTTGCTTTAATTTCATAAAAAGTCAACAAGACGCGGCCCATACCGGAAACAAGACAAAAGAAAGGACATGGTAATTTAATAAAAAAACATCAGGGGCATTTTCGAGAAAATAAAAATATGGGACAAATTTTCCATATAAGGGGTACTTTGGGGTGGCTATGCGCAAACACAGACATACACTCACATATGGTACCACAGAACTTTTCCCATATATTTTCGGTAAAATTTCCATATCGACTTTTTGAATGTAATACAATGCTTCCTCCAGTTACTGTAAATACTGTGACAAATGGCAAAAACCAGTCCGGTTACTTTTCTATCACCAATAAAACCAATACACAGTTTTCTTCTCGTCCTTAACACAGTCTACAGTCTTTCTTGGCTATCACAACTCACAATTTTTGCTTCTCATAACCTTGCTCAGTCCTTTTAATGTCTTTCTTCACTTCCTCTGTGTCTCACGCACTAGTTACAACGCTGTAATCACTCGCGACGCTCGTTGAACCTTCTTACGACGTACCAACACGACGACACACACGCACAGCTGTCCTGCACTCACTGACCTACTTGTGTCTGTAACTGTAACTCTAAGGACTCACTGCCCGACTCACCTTATATATTGGCAATGACGCCGCACCGATCTTTCTCGAGTTTCACATACATACGTACCAGAAGTCTCACCAACGTTCTCGAAATCCCTTTTGTTTCTGTTGATTCGATTGTTGACAGTGGCGTACACAAAGCAGTCGCGCGAGGCAGCCTTACCTTGAACGTCTTTGCTCGCTCACCGGCACGGTATGCACTGTAGCTTGGTCCTTTGTTGTGCGCCAAGCCCGACGTACAATACGTAGCAAAGAAAGTATAAATACATTTTTATAAATAATATAAAAAGTTCTAAAATAAATGAGAAAGATTAAAAGGCATCTTGTAATTATTAAAAATAGGACATTTTGTTTTGAATATTCATGATGGCCATTCTGAAAAGAATTTAAATTGTGGGCCGCGTATTGTAGTAAGTTCTATACAAAATCAAAATGCAGTTAAGGTTTCCTACTATAAAGGTCCATAAGTATGTAAATATGTGAATGCCGACTTACATGAAGTTTGTCTAAGTACCTATGGGAGGCAGGAACATGCACTTGTGGCCCGGCTATTCATATATGCACCTCACCTTCTTTATATTCGTATTTGCTTGTTTTCAAAGTGGTCCTTGCACACAATCTTCTGCTTCCTCCTCATCCTCTTTTTCTATTTTCACCCACCTTTTTATCCTCTTCATCCCCAACTGTCGCGTTACTGCGGCATCATCTTCGTACGGCAACTGCTTGGTATTCAGGAGCACAGAGCAACCTCTCCCTTCCGAGACTCACTGCTTTAGTCCTATCCACACACACACACACACACACACACACACACACACACACACACACACACACACACACACACACACACACACACACACACACACACACACACACACACACACACACACACACACACACACACACACACACACACACGCACACACACACACACACATACACACACAAACACACACACACATGAGGCGAGACAAACGAGGATAGGGTCAACACTGAATTGGCATGGTATGAATCTAAACCCTCCCCCCAGGATTACTGTTGTGATGGATAAATTGATAAACCCGAGCACGAAAACGAAAAGGAGAAGAGTTGTGGAATGTAAAGACTCAACCCGCATTTAACGGGCCTTCACAAAGAAGGAATAATTCCCAAGGGACGGATCGAAAACATTCCCCAGTGAGGATGCCCTTGGTTATTGCTAGAACCAACAGCTGTTGTGTGCGAGGCAAGTTTTTCACTTTTTACCTTCTGCAAATCTTTACTCCCGAATAAATGTTCACAGAACTCTGCCTGATGAATAACACTGTCGAACGAGGCGAGATTGTTTCTCATCTAGATTTCACTTAAACATTTCTGCAATGTATTTGGAATCCTTAGCTATAGGTGCTGAAAAATATTTCACAAAGTGTAATTAATTGCATTGACACGAGAACGGAATAACAGAACAAAATGTTGAATTTCGTCATGTCGGTGTCACAGATATATGAACTTATATAACTTGAGTTTTTTGTGTATTGTCTTATTATTCCGTTTTTAAATCAGAATTTCTCTTTTGTGTTATGTTTTTATTAATTATTACTTTTTCTCTGTACTATCTAAACCTATATAATCTTTAAAAATGTACAATTTCCTTTATTCACTTACTTTGTTATTACTTTAACGACGCGATGTTCATTTTACATTTACGTTATCTTAAAAGGCAGTACCTGTTTGTCACATATTTACTTTATTAAAAATGCTATAAAAGGCTCAATTACAAATACATGAACATTAGAAAGGAGAGGCACGCCCAAAATCCAGACCTAATGTATATACGCGTGGTTCAGTAGCTTTAATATGATCCAGACAGAATTTGCAGTTGTGCAGAAGTGCAGCGCTTTCACGAATGATTTTACCATATGCATAAGGTCATAAAAGTTAAGGGGAGGACTTAAAGAAGCAATAAAGTACCAGCAGAATTTGATGTTGTACATACTAGTTTGAGGAAACTTTCACTGTGACCTAGTAGCTAATAGTTGTAAACAGATATTTTTAAATAAGCGGAGGGGAAAATAGAGGTCTTCTGTGAGCAGTAGTTTCATAAATAAGAACGATTTTGTAAGAATATTGCGGAGTTTTCGCAGTTCTTGTGATTGAACGCTGTAGTTTGCTATTCCAGGTCATCGCCAAGAAAGCATCTTCATTGGCTTATCCCGTGAGTTTGTAGCAAATACAATGAAACCCAATTCAACATTAAAATAAAAGGATCTCTCTTCAAGGTTTCACATACTATGTGCCGTACGCAGTCTAGGAATAGCATTGCTTCTAAAGAATGTAACAGGAAGAAAATAGGCACTGTAAAAGCAGGTGCAAATTTCTCAAAAACTACTTGAAATAGAGAACTGATATTTTCCCGCACACAAATAGCTAATTTTTTGCAACAATGCTAAAGGGAATGAGCCGGTAGCAGTATTTTACCTTTTAGGTATAAATGTAGGTAGTGCAACTTACGGGGACACCTCGCGCACTACAAGTACATATCTCTATTGTAGCTACCATCACCAGGAGGAAGAGCTGAAGTGAAGGAACCTCAGAAAGTTACAGGCCGCAGAGACGCGCGGAAGTTCCTAACAGTTCCAGGCTTGATGACTCTTCCCACTGGTGGGGTCGTTTAGAGAGGGCGATGAACGACCCGTCGACCAAGCAGCATCCGCGCCCTCACGCGTCATCACAGAGTCATTTCCCTCGAATAGCGATATTTTTATAAACCTTGTTTAACATAACTTTCTCCACGTTTCTAAAGTTACAGTTTATGGCCTGAACCCCTTAAGTATAAACATTTAGGTGCTAGACGTTTTAATAAGTAATGACGGTGTACTAAATACACTCACTCACACACTCACTGAATACCAATATTGGCTTCTTTCTCTTTATCCAGTACTACTGCTACTACCACCACCACCACTATGGTGCTAGTCTGTCCACACTGTGGAACAACATATAGGTGCAGCCATAAATGCAGACAATGTTATAGACTATATGCTTCAAACGAAGGATAAATGGGAACAGATTGCAAAAATGATTACTTACATTCTTATAACAAAATATGAAGATGTAAAATAAGAGAACTACTCATGAAAACACAATATCCTGAGTTAAAATAAAGTAATAGAGGTAGGCGTCCTTCGATGTTATGCTCCAACGGCTCCGAAAGTCGTCAGTTGCAAGAGGGCTACTTGATCTGGTTAGCAAGACACCAGCAACGTCCTCTTTTAAATTAAAAAAAAAAAAAAAAAAAAAAACCTACCACTAGTATTCCTACCACCACTACTACTACTATTACTACACTAAGTTATCAGGACCCGGATGTTTATGACATGTTTGTGTTTTTCCATTTAAAGTATAAGAACCACGATTTTATCAATGGTGATTGCAATTATCATGAGTCATATTCATATTTGGGCTTCTTTAACGTTTTTTGTCATTTTCTTGTGGTTTGTTTATCTTATGATCATGTTTTCTCGTATTTTTGTCATATTTTTATATTTCTGTTCCAGTTTCGCATAAATGCAACAATAAAATTAGCATTATTTATTTATTATTGAGTGTGCCAGATTTTTAAAGTAGATTTTCAGTATAATATTACTTTCAACAGCATTAAATTTTTGAAGATTTCGAAAATGCATCCAAAAAAATTTGGCTCATATTTATTGTCATATTTTCCAATTTTTTCGGTCAAGTGCTTGCATATTGTAACATTTTTAGATTATAAATAACCTTAGTAGGTGAGCTACCAAAAGAATGAAGTTGAGCACGTTTTGTCTGTACATCAGACGGACAGAACCGGTTCCCCACACTGTGCCGTCACATGCACTACAAACGGCCATAACTTGATTCCTGTTTAATGTTACTGGACTACTAAGCCTAGTCAAAAACATACGGGCCCTGATAAGTGTATTATCTTCAGGGTATTGTTTGGAGTTGTCACTTGTGGAGTCTGGAATCTACCCATCC
The DNA here is from genome assembly GCA_030765045.1 of Tenodera sinensis. Lineage (NCBI taxonomy): Eukaryota > Metazoa > Arthropoda > Insecta > Mantodea > Mantidae > Tenodera > Tenodera sinensis. The sequence continues at coordinate 64,887,275 of CM060965.1, read as the reverse complement.
GCCCTTTTTAGGGAGTTTTCTTATGCAGGAATATGATCATCTTAAGGACAACACACATAGGCATCTTACCACTAATATGTGAAACGGGGGTTGCCAACCGAAATGAAGAGCGAAATCCAATTGCAGCAGCAATTATCGATATTTTGAACTTTATCGACTGCTCCTGCTGCTTGTATCTACACGCACAAACGAACACGGACCTTTTTCTAAATATACTTATTTTGCATCCAGGGGGCCTCAAAACGCCTATTTACGGTGAAATCTCATAAATTTTGTTTGGTATACCTTCTACCTACTGTGTACGTCATGGAGAAGATTATAAAAGGCCTTTATAATAATTGGAAGTTCTTCGCATATCTAAGCTCCCATTGGCTTTTGCAGAAATCTTCGATAACTGGAAATTACTATGCATATGTCCAGGATTTTGTTTATTTTATCTTTGTTTCTTAAGCCGTACGCGTTACGTCAGGAGTAATGGGCTTCTCAGGATAAATTAATAGGAATAAAGCTATGAAGTACAACAATCATGCGTAAGGCATGCGTGAAAATTTGCATGAAATGACATAAATGCATTGGAAATGATGCATTTATGTATAGTAATAGTAATAGTAATAATAATAATAATAATAATAATAATAATAATAATAATAATAATAATAATAATAATAATAATAATAATAATAATAATAATAATAATAATAATAATAATAATAAACTATATCATGTACAATTCATAATGTGCAATCATAATTTTAATGTATATATTGTTAATAGTAACATTTAAGTCTTTAAAATACTCGTACTTTAAATTGTGGATAATCACGATGTAATTTTGGCACATATAACACAAAACATATTACGTATTATAACACTGTAACGTCTTTCAGTCTATTTAATAAAAATTTATTCTTTAGATTAAAAATCTGGCTTTTTATTTGAAAAATTGTTATTGCATATTATACGTTGCACTTCCCATTATTTGACAAACATTCTTTCTGCTCATATTCTAAAGAGGGTAGCGAAAAGGGTAGATTTTTCCAGCCTTTGGTTTTGAATGCTATGTGGAAAAAAAAAAAAAAAAAAAAAATGTGACATAGAAGGTTTTGACTTCTAATCGGTGATTTTCTTCCTTTCATTTTGTTCTAAACGGAAACAGTGGAAGACCTGGATGGGAAGGGAATTTACTTATTTCGCAGGGGGAGTAGGAAAGGGAGAGCATAAGTGATAATAGGAGATTAGGCAGAGAGATTCTATGGAGACGAATAGTGGAGTTCCGCATAAGCACCTATGTTACTTTTGTTTGATGGAGACTTACCAGTCAATGGTTGAGTGCGGGCGAAAAATAATTATTATTCACAATTGTCATTATGGGAGACCTAACAGTAGCACAAGCAGTTTAAAAAGACAATAGTGACATAATGGTGATATATTTATTAATTAAGCGTTCGTTTAATTCATCGTTTTCAAGCAGTTGCTACACTAGCGGTGTTGAAATGAGGCAGGGTGCTAGCTGTGATGTAAACGGCATTGAAGACATCGAGAAGTAATTTCCGTGAACGTTTTTGGTAATTAAAACGACGTCATTTAAATTAAAACAATTTGTAAACGATATTACATTTAATAGAACTGTTTACAATTAGTTGTGATTAAAACGGGATGTAAGTAGGACGTCCGCCTAAATTCATTGATCCAAACTACGACTTTCGATCTCTGGTTTTAACGATGACGCATTACGAAAAGAGGATCGGAATGGACTACATCCACGATCTTTTTACGCTCTGTTGGTCTAGAAATAAGCATCTTATGAGCGTGATTCGTCTTCTTGGCTATTAAACTGAACAGAAGTTACAAGGCCAAAACCTTAAAAAATAATTAATAAATACAACTACAACCAATCCATAAAGGCAAACCACTGTACAGAAGGCAAATTTGGTAAAATGCAAGGGAATCATGATTATTTAACGAGATCTTCGTATATTCCCCTTCTTTCCCTCTCTTTGACCCTCTCCAATGACAGTTGTATTCATGCTACTGGCTGGATATAGTTATAACCACTTACACGTTGGCATAAAAGGGAAGCATTGATTATTTCTGACGGCTCAGTAAGTCGTTGCTCAACTGTTGCTTGATTCACAGCACGTGGTATACATCCTAAACTATCAGATTATTGGTCTATGGTAAGCTGGCAACGTAGTTCGACAAATTTCACAAATTGTGCAAATTTACAGGAATGTAACTGCATTTTAATGCCACCCAAGAAAGGCGGTTTATTGCATAGGTATTGGAAGAAAACCTTTATTCGAAAGCAGAAACTGTATTATAATATAACGTAAAGCTATTTTGATACAAATTGTAATTCCAGTTTAAGTATAGGGAGAATTTGTAGAAGGATTAAAATTTTTTATATTTTTCAATATAATATTGCATTACGTTTACTGGAAATCTTTACATACTTTGTGATTTTAAGGACAAAGTTAAAGCTTTTCGTATAAGACAGAATCGTTTAACTCAATAAATGTTGCCTATTTCAAGCAATATTTGCAACCTTTTCCATAATAAGCATTAAGAATTTGGAGATAAATATAAAGAAAATTAAGATATGTCTCTTCTACGAGGCGAGGTGTATCTACCCTCGCCCCCCCCCCCCCCCCCGCCTTTCCTTGCTCTCATTACAGCACCACGCCTCTAACCCCATATCCCAACTGTCAGCAGTTCATTGATTATTTGTTATGCTTCATCCCTTATGAGACCCCGTAAGACGATAAGAAACTGAGAGATGATCCCAAACAGTGCCTTTTACTAAATTTCTTTTGTTTACACTGGAAGAAGTACACAAATTCTGTTTAGGGCATGCGTATGTAAACTGGATGCTACAATGTTTAAATGTTTGTAAATAAAATACTTGTAAAGATTCTCAGCGAGGGTTAATTTTCCAGCAATGTTTCACTAGCTGAGAGGAAGAAGATAAGCAGTATATGTTTGAAACTACCTGAACCCTTTTAAAGTACTGAAATAACATTCTAAATTTGATTAAAATACTCGCAGTCCATTTGGATATGAGGAGCGCACGTATAATTTCACAAATTAAATAGATTAAATTAAACTTGATTACTTTTCTGTTTCACTAATAACTTTGATCGCCTTTATATATATTGTTGTAAATATACAGTATGTCCTTGAAAATTGAATAAATGTATTGCATTTATTTATTATTAATAATTCTCGAATGATGTAATAAAAGTTTAATATAAGCTCCCTTCTCTTTTAACACTCACTTAATGGAATCTCCTGTGGTCATTTCTTTCACACTAGAGTTACATTGACACCAGAAACTTCACAGTCTTTTCGCAGAATAACAATAAAAGGTCCCTCAAGCTTTAAATGGCAGCGTAAAGCGAAAAAAATACATATTAAAAAAGGGCTTTTGGAAAGAAATTTGCAGAAGTTGTTCTTCACTAGAGTTGCCAAGATTTGCCGCCCCCTTCCAGACATACAGACAAACCAGTCCTGCCTCTGGAGCCACCATGTCGGATAAGCTCGTACTCTACATCGATCCATCCGACGCCGGCCGGTATCCCTCCCGCCAACCCCATTCAAACACTCACTCGTCTCATTACTTAGCTGTTGAACCTGTTGTATGTGACTTTAATACGTTATTCAACTGCGCCAACATTTTTACTGGATTGTAACAACATAAGTGATTCCGCAATTTCCAATTAAACTCTTGACACTAAGCAATCTTGATAAAAAGTAGAAAAGAAGCAAAATCACTAGTGCGAGGGGAAATCCTGTGTCCTCTCATTATGGTAATTAATAATAACACGCCTATTGCACACTATTCTTTAGTGTGATGGTGTGTTTTATTATTTTGAATGAATTATTAATAAAAACAATTTCTAGTGAAACTATTGTCCCCGTAACGCAATGTTAGAAATTCATCAGCTATAACTAACACGATGATTTAATAAAACCACATAAGAGGCTATAAGTCAATTGTTAGCTGGTTAATGCTCTAACTCAGAGTGTTTGAAAATAATAATATGAACGATAATAGAGATTGAGTATTTGAAGAGGAAGTTGAAGTCGGAGATGTAAAGTCTCAGATGTTAAACACGCTGTACCTTATTCCCCGTCCTAGCGCATATTGTATATTGTTACACTATCCAATTTATATTGGTAGGCATGGGTTTCCTTAGTACCAATTCATTTCTTTCTGTGTAGATATCCTCGGGAGGTTTTAAACCACACATGATAGTACACAAAAAAGTTTTTTACTTCACAAACTTGAGAAAACAACATAATTATATGGTGTTTCAGAATGTACGAGTGTCTCTGTGAAGACAGTGCTTACATAGAGGTAATCCGAAGTAATACCGGAAATTAATTGCATGTTGTGCGCAATGTTACAGTATACGAGTAAGTAGGGCGCTGATGACGATGAACTTGGCGCCCTTAAACCTACAATAGTAATACTAAGTAGGTATAGGAAAGCGTATGGTTTTTATAAAAATATCTTACTCTTGAGTGACCTTCCCTATGAAGAGTTTACATACCTATATTGGGTGTCCCAAAACACTGACAACGCTTAGTATGTTGTACGGGATGGCAAACTGATTGATTTTCAGATAGAAACATCTGTCCGGAAATGTTTGGACGGTTTGGACGCTGTAGAGCGTTGAAATTTGAGAAGAATAGTTGTGACAATTTGTTAACATTCGTTTTGGTATCTTAATACGGAAGGTATTTAACCCTTTAGCCATCTGTCTACTGGGATGAACGACCTGAGCCTGATAACGTTACTGCGCATGCGCTAAATTCTTCCATAGAGTTCTTGGTGCGTATCCTACTGCGTTACTTGTGTAGTTTCCAGTACAGTAACGTTTTTAACAGCAGTGTGACACGTACCAGTACATAGCTGCTGAAATGGCCGACATGAGTTCCAGTTCACTTTGATGTAAATGCGTGGAATCACCTCAACGTCGCATATTCAAATCGATCAATTGGTAAAGATGGACCAGTTCCATGGCCAGCACGGTTGGCAGATCTGACAACTCTTTAATACTTTCTGTGGAGTTGTATGAAGAGTATGGTTTATAGCACTCCTGTAACGTCAGTGGAGAACCTGGTAGCTCAAGTCCACGGAGCGATTGAAGATCCCCAAAGACAACCGTACGTATTGCACCATGCGCATGAGGCTCACCACCGCTGATATGCAATGACGTAGGAGGTGCACAGCTCGAAGCCCGTTTGTAATGTATATAGCTCGATGTTGGCTTTGTTGACGAAATGTGAACGCACACCTATCTCAAACTTCGATGCGCTACAGCGTCCAAACCGTGCATTTCCGGACAGGGTTTCCTACACAACATACAAAGCCTTGTCGGTGTTTTTTAGCACAGCCTGTATATAGTAATATATCAATAACTACCAGGTTTACCTTCGTGCGTTAAAAGAGTTGCAGAACGCACCGGGGTATATCCAGTCACAGAGACGCCTGTGGTGTGAGCGACGTTGCTTGTGCCTTTTAACGAAGATGGGAGATGAGAGGTAGCTCCCAGGTTGAACTATTGTGTGTAGTCCTTGATAATAGACTATAAACAACCGAAAAGGTTTTTATGACGTTTTGTACTTTACTTACAGGAACTTTACTTTCCAGGGAATAAACTCACTCCCATATAGTATATAACATTATGAATTACAGATTCTAAAGTGCCGTAACAGATGCTACAGATGCCTCTAATCACAAACACAGAAAAACGTTTCCATCGTTTATCAGGTACATTGATCTTTTTATTGGTAGGAACACAAAACAAACTAATAGACTTTATGGAACAAGCTGACGAGACTGCTATTGGCATTCTTAAATTGATAAAAAACAGTCTTCAAACACACTCTCTAAATGTAAAGAATATAGCAACATATTGTGGAGACAGTGCAAATGCAAATTGTGGTAATATTAGATCATAAAGTTTTTGTATGATGCTAACAACACAATATTTACAGCAAACTGCTTCAGCGTTCTTTCTTTACTTTTGGCTATTGGTTGGGTTGTTGCCTCAACAATTGAAAGCCACTTGTAAAAAACGTGATGTTTGTAATTAAATAAGTGCTTGATATACTTATTTAATTACGGAAGTGCCACTGCAAGTTATTGCAGTATTAATTGGAGAGATTGAGAAAATTTGTTTGAAGAGGCGCCACTCAATCCTCCTGACACTTATAGTTAACTTAGCATGTAAAATCCTCTTCTTCTCGTTCAATTGCTAAGTCGTTATTACTTGTTCAGTAGCTTTGCCTGGCCAGAGACTGCTAGAAAGGGCGTGGAATCACTTATAAGGGTTTTTAAGCTACTAATTAGAACAAGTTTGAGTAGGAAGTAATTATGTTACTTTATTGTATACGAGGCACAAAGGAATTTAAAATATTACAATTACAAAACACACATAATTTGACGAAGATTGCAATTTATAGCTTTACCGAGATTTTTAATTTATGTATGAGTCGCCGCGCATAAGCCAAAAGTTTAAGTCACTAGGATGAGAGCCGAAATGATCTTGAGGTTAATTTAGCCTACTCTATGATGAGCCGAAATAATTTCTTGAAGTAAAATTTTCCTATTCTACGCAATGTTGCCAAATAATTCTTGATGTGAATTTAGCCTATCAATTTCAAGTGTACTTACTTATTTCACGCGTGTTATACGTAATATCTCGGTGTAATATTTGACGACTGTTCCGTTCGTGTGTTGGATGGCGACTCTCCGGTTCGTGTGTTGGATGACGACTCTCCGGTTCGTGTGTTGGATGACGACTCTCCGGTTCGTGTGTTGGATGACGACTTTTCTATTCGTGTGTTGGATGACGACTCCTCTGTTCCATACGGGCATCCGAAAGACACATTCGGTTCCCCTCCACATAACATTTTTGAGTTTCACTCATTGGAGCGGGTTCTGCTGATTATTTCAAATGTGTGTAGTTCTAAATTTTCTGATTGGCCCTTATCGTTGGACCAGACGGAACTTTGCCGCTGAAATGCATTATCCTGCCCCCTTGCGGTAGCGTTTCGAACAAGCTTGATAGACAGTTTTACGAGTTTTACCTGACAAAGAAATAATCCTGCCTCACAATGGAGCTTACAATTTGGCTGGCGTCAGTTTTTCGCTCGTTCAAGCAGAACTAATTCGGGTCAAAGACTTCATGTAGTGTCTCTGAAGCGAAATCTTTTCAACTTTTACCCATAAACTGCATTCTACGTGCGTTATTTCTTATTATTTTAAATATATACACTAACATTTGATTATTTACATGTACACGTTTATACAATAATTTATATTAATCCTAACACTTGCCCTGTGAGTGGTTCTAAAATAAAAGAATGCTGGAACTTATCATGTGTTATAACTTTAATTTAATTTTATCTCGGGCACGGTATAATTACCGTCTCACTGCTCAAACCATATTATTCATAGTAGTACTAAACATGCTGTTGATGTGTTAGATGTAGATTTAGAGATGATAGACGTTAAGGTTTATGGTCAATTTTCAGCATCACCGAACAGCAGGGTGGAATTGAAGTGTTTCTGTGATTTTATAGATAATGAATGCAGGAAGATCTTAAGGTATATGCCAACTAGATGGCTTTACCTCACACCAGCTATTGATAGACTGTTAAGGAATTGGGAACTATTAGCATGTTATTTTCAAAGCACAAACGAAACCCCTAAACCACTGAAACAATATTTTAGTGATGAGGAGCCAGATGATATTACTGCTTGAGGCATACCTACAATTTTTATACCTATAGTTAATATTCTTGTTGTAACTTCTAAATACTCTGAAATTTCAGATTTAACTATCATGGAAGCATTAACTGCTATTGAATCTTTGAGGAGCATGGAAGCAGTACACAGAAAGTTTTAAATATCTTAGAATATGCCATTAAGAAAACAATTCAAATTAAGTTTGTTCAAATCTAGGAAGCCCTATATTCATATTTGTTGAAACATTTAAACATTTCTGACAGTGTAAAAATCCAATCCTTACTCCCATTGACCTTGAAGGGTATTGTCAATTTTAAAGATTTTCAAAATATTCTTGTTCACTTTGAGGTTGACATAAATGAGGATAACCTGTATGATGAATTCTGTTCTTTAAAAGATATAACAAGTTTAGTAATTTCTATTGAGGGTAGTTGTGGTAACTGTGTATTAAAATTCATGAGATAAATACAATTCTTGGAATTCTCAGTATACCAGCATCTAACGCTATACTGAACAAATATTTTCTTTGATGAACAACAATGGTCTGATGATAGGAACCGTTGTAATGTAAACCTAATAAAAGCTGAGTTAGAAATTAATGTGAGCTTTGATTACACTTGCCAAGGATTTGTAGAGTATGCAAAATGTAATCGTAAACATCAAACTGATGCCAAAAGTGTACAAAAATGCACTTTCAAGTAAGATCCATGTGTACTTTGTAATAATTAATGTTGGGTTTTGTTTGTTTGATGTGCAGCTAGTTTAGGGACATATCAATAACTAAATATTTATACATTTAACTAGTCTTCCTTATTTTGAAAAACAAAGTTGGCAACCCTATCCTACTCTTAAGAAATAATTTCAACTTTATATAGTGAAAATAAAATTACTTATTAAACGCCTAGTATTATGTTTAACGCAAGTGATAAATTAAGCCATTGAACAACTCAATTTTTATTTTCACTCTAACGATATTTATTTTTCATCTTCTATACTTAAATGTGTTCACTGCTGTATCAAAATGAAGTCTATTTCGATGCAGATCCACTCAGAGCCACTGAAAAACAGTTTATTGAATACTATTGATTTATATTAACTTTATTTCACTTTTTTCATTCTTTACAATTAAATTCTTTTACCTCTCTGTTAATATTTTACAAATGTTAGAAACACAAAATATATTGCCTCTCCTGTTAATATACACATTTTATGTGGTGCAATTTGCAAAAGTAATTTCTAGTAATGATCCCTTTTGAAACTTGGTTGAAGTAGGTGGTGAATTAATATTTAATCGAGTGTCTTTATTTTCTGTACTTGAGATCTTTATTCATCTATAGAGAATTCAACCACATTTTATTTGTCTTTTCAGGGAGTAAGCTCTTCCTTACGTTCCTCGCCTCCAGGATATCAGGAGTGGAATTAAATTCCAGTTCTTGAAATTCCCTAATAAACATTTTTCCTCCATATTGTTAAACTGAATCGATATTCGCTTGTTATCGAAGCGAATCTAAAATAGTATCGAGAAATTGATATATCACGTTTTTATTTTCTTCCATGTGCACATAAATATGAAATATTTATTGTTCGTAGATAAACTATTCTATGCAATTCTCATAATATAATGGTTATTATGACGCTGGTGAAGTATTCGTCTTAATAACTTTACTAGTCTCAATAATTTCACACTGTTTCCCTTTGAAGTTTTTTAATGCTCTCCACAGAAACAAATACCTCTTACATTCGTTGTCAGCTGGAGCATAATTTTACTGTGAGCCTTAAATGATGGTGATACTAAAAGGAACATGATAATAAAGAAGGACGTTGGCAAACAATGCGAGTACACATTGTACATCACTTGCTTCAAAATCCAATATTACCTCTATATTTCCGTAAAGACCGAAACGATAACTTAAATCCTTATTCACGAAACATTACACTGTAATAAAAGCGCTGCAATAAAAGCCCTGAAACTCCATACTGCACAATTCCTATAATGTCGCAATCTCTTTCTCCTTTTTTGTCTTTGTGTCTCTTACTGGCATTCTGTATTTCCTCGTTCGCACTTACTGCATCTATTATTTCGAGTTCTGCATAAATGAGATGTTCTGTTCTTGTATTGAAGAAAACTCTAAACAAACTGCAGTTAAAGAACTGAAATTGCGTTCAGGTTCAAGTTGCACTTCAGAATCCTCAGAGGTGGTCTTTACCAATGTCTTCTCGTATGTGCACACTGTTTAAGGAATACATGGCAGTTTAACAAGATTCACCATATTTACCCGTTCCAGTAGTGTAAATACTCCATAACTATTTAAGCAACGAATTGGGCATTAATCATAAATATGTAGAAAACGACTTTTAAGTCCTTCCGGAGCTCATGATTTTGCCTACAACCCAAAATACCGTTAGTTTTCGTAAATAAAGAAAACATCTAATGTGTTGCACTCAAATGATTTTCTCTACTCTTATACTAACTATTCTTACGAAGTGCTATTCCTCTGTCTTCTTCACGTTAGTCCAGATAAACATTTGCAGAAATTATCTTATTGCTGATTTGCTTATAGATTCCCTTTGCATAACCCAGAGATAAAAAAGTGAATAACGGCCTTCCATTTGAGACAGGTATAATACTGCAAAACTCACACAAATTGCAAGGAAAAGCTCCTAAGTGGTTCACTCTACAAACAATTTTATTTCGAGATAAAGTGTGTATTTTAACGAGATGTACGTTTTTGTTTAGTAAAAATTGGTCTATCTGTTACGGTTTACCAGTTATGCAAACGTTATCAAAAGTAAACAGGATTACATGGGCTATAGACAGAACATTCAAAATATACGTTTTATTTGCCATAAAAATATCCGAAACACATGGCATTTTAATCAAAATCGTTACAGCCATTTTTGAGAAAATAAAAAGTTTCCTGTAAAGGGTAGTTTAGAATAGAGGAATTTTCTTCAAAATCTTCGTGTCCCATTCTCGAAATATATTTAACTTAAATACCAACTCCGCTTTGAAGCAACTTTTCGAGTTATTTATGCTGTTCACAGGCGCGCGCGCGCGCGCGCACACACACACACACACACACACACACACACACACACACACACACACACACACACACACGGACCTCTTTTTAAAAACGCTTTTTTATTCATGGTGTCTCGAAACGTATATTTCCGGAGAAATCTCAATATCGAATTTTTGGGTGAAATACAGTACTTCCTATACTTTATGTAGTAGAGAAAGTAAAAATGGATCTATTGGGTTTTCTTCCTCAGAAAGCTTCGGTCAGGAACCAATCAGAACATTCTCTGCGGTCACGTGATTGCAGCCGCTACTAGCGTTTGTGTACTTCAAGTGGCTTTCTTATTTCGGCAGCACTATAGCCCATGATCAGTGTTACAGAGATCAATGACTGTTGTATGAGGTCGCTCTTCTTTTGTTATTTTATGAGGCTGTGAAAAGTGAATAGTTAATCTTATGTTTGTAATGTTCGAATTACTATGATTAGATGACAACGATTTAGATACTCTCGCGAGCTTTTATGTATATTACATAAAATTAAATAATTACTTGTGTGAAATGAAGTGGAACACATACAAACACGCATACACACACCGACTTTTATATATGCTAAGATCTAATTACTGCTTCATCTTCTTTTGAAATTCTTTTCGTCCCAATCTTTGCAATTTTGCAGTCTGATCAGCTTTTTCTATTTCTTCCCTTTCTTTCTGTTTGCTTTCCTCTTCCTTTAATACCACTTATTTCCTATTTGTAAACTGTTTTTGTAATAAATTATGAATTTTACTTTTAAATGCTCACGGAGCTAGAAGGCAATGCTAGAGAAAGGAAGGAAAAATAAAGCTGGAAGACAGTCAAAGGAAAGAAACATCTGCTGTCAGCAGAGTTGCTGTCAAGCCATCACTGTTTCTGAACTCTGTGTGATGATCTCTCCCGATAAAGACGACGCAGTTTTACTCAACCGTGCCCATACAAGTTGCGATTGGTGTATAACCAATCTCTGTTGGGTGCTAATGGAGCTGTCAAACTTGCGCCTGCTGTGTGCGTTTTCTGTGCTTGAAGCCGCAGCTTCGTTGTGGTGGAGAATTCTCTTTTCATGCTTCACTACTAACTGTTCATGTCTCAGCCGTTGCTTTGTGCCACAAATTGTTTATGGCTGTTTAAACTGAACGATAAAGCTAGATTGTATATACGTAGAGCAGGAGAATTAGAAAAGCATGAAGAAATATGAGTGAAAAACCAATAAAATATGAAGAGTTAAAGCGAATGGATGACAAAAATGCAGTTAACAGATGACTTTCTCTTTCCGTTATCATTTATTAATTTTTCTAAAATAGTAAGCAGAGAAGGTGTTGTATTAAATATTCAGATTTCTCTTTAAATACACGTTTTGAGGTCACCTGAATAAAATAATTTTTATTTTCCCTACTGTGTATAGCAAGCTAGTGGAGGTAGTGCATTCCACTCAACAATTCGATATCGACATTTCACCGGAAATACATATTTTGGGGTCACCAGAAAAAAAAACTGTTTATAAAAAGGTCCTTTGTGTGTATGTGTGTGCGTCTGAGAACGGGATAATTAAAAATTTTGGTTAAACATCAAACTTGATACGTAAGTTCAACATCTTCCAAGAATGTGACACGAAGATTTTCAAGAAAATCTCCCCACCCCAGGCTGTCCTTTGCATGGAACATACTTCAAAAATTTGATTTGCTGAAAAATATTTAAGATATGTTTATGACAAACGAAATATATATCTGGAAATTACTGGTAATGTCCTTAGAAGATCTCTTCATTCTGGATGGCTTTTGCCTAACTTTGAATACTCACTTAGCATGCCGGTACGCTGTCAGTTGACACGATGTGATTTACTCTTGAAAGAAGTTGTTCCCTGTGAAGTTGTGGGTTTGAAAAAAGGATCAATACCCATTTGCTTCCCACTTGAACATTGCTTCTTTATGATTAAGGAGCGAAACTGTCTGAAATGTTCATAATAGGCTAGCGCTTGTGGGTCATCATCCATGTGGTCTCTTATTACAGATAATTTAGGTATGCACTTCAAAGATTCATCATCACTGTCATCGTCTTCATCTTCATCCTCTTGTAGAACACTTGCAGCGATCTCTTCATGACTGAGAATCTGGTAACCTGGATCACCCTTATTCATGTCCAACCACTCTTCTAATTCATGGTCACTTAAATTATGCCCTGCCTTCATCAGTACATTAGAAAACTAGGATGTTTCGAAGCCGCTGAAATCATATTCGGCTTCAATTCCTTTCAGTAACTGTCCAACCATTAGCTAATGTTCATCTCTTTCCAAGCCGCAGCAAAGTTAAAGACGGCGGATTTGGCATTATAAGCCCGTAAATTTTCCAGTGTCCTAGTTCCTCGCGTGTCATTTTCAGTATCGTTTTCTTGCTCCAAGACAACCATAACCTCTTCAAGAAACTTCTTCTTGTACAGTCTTTTACAAGCAGCAATGATGCCTTGGTCCATTGGTTGTAGCACCGATGTCGTATTTGGGGGGAGAAAAGTGCATTTTATTCTTCCATCCTTAGAAACCAGTTTCTCAGCATTACGATGTGCTGGCGCATTGTCCACAAGTTGAATGGCTTTAACATCGTTCCTTGGGGTTTTAAGGACCTCTTCTTGATACGACCGCACTTCTGGTACAAAGTGGTTAAAAATCCAACCACTGAAAATATTGGAAGTAAACCATGCATTCCTTGAGCTGGAATAAACGGTTGGCAATTGATTAACAATATTCTCTTAACACCTAGACTTTCTTGCTTTGCAATTGGTATTGAACGATGCAAACCATCAGCATTTGCACAAACTATCACAGAAATCCGTTCTTTGTTTAATTTTCGCCCAGATGTGCTTTCATATGTACTCGCCAGAGCATTTACGGGGACAGTACGATAGAAAAAACCAGTCTCATCTGCATTATACAGCTGAGACAAAGAGATATTTTCTGATTCAGTTAGAGCCATTAGATGATTACGAAATGGCTCGATTTGTTCAGTATCAGCACTAAGTGATTCACCGTAGGTTTTTCTGTTAGCAATGTCATGCCGCTTTTGAAAACGCCATAACCACCCATCACTCGCCTTAAATTACACATCAATGTGCTTAGTCAATTTATCAGCTGCAGCCTGCAACTCCAGGCCACGTACGATGACGCCACTGGAACGCTGTTGAACGAACCACTTATACACAGCCTCCTGTAATTGTTGGTGTTTTGCTAATTTCACATGCTTCCTATCTGCCAATCCACTCTTCGAACCATCCACAATATACCTACTCGTATTTCAGCGAAAACTGAAGAAGTGTTTCTTTGCTTTTTGGTATGTCAGAAACTGTCTGCTTTTTTACTCCGCACAATTCGCAAACATGTGCAGCAGATGCTCCATTTTCCAGTTTATTTGCACATTAACTCCAGCTTCTGAGTTATGCTCAAGTTCTCAAGTTTTCAACACCAGGCATTCCTCACTGCAACAAAACTAGAGCAGACCTGTAATAAACGCAAGAGTATTACATACAACACAGAATGCCCCATTCAGACTGAAACTAAGAGTCATGTGATCTCTTGAGCACGTGACGCGTACACGAACTTTCACGAATGTAGCCGAAGACGTGTGAACTAGCCTTCTCGATCAGACAAGCAGCGAAATGCCACAATTTAAACATTGCAGATCTTCTAGATTTCATTTAAATTTATTTTATAACCAACGCCAAATTTTGTCTATTCAACAGGGTTCCGTTAAATCCAGATTTCATTCTAATAATAATAATAATAATAATAATAATAATAATAATAATAATAATAATAATAATAATAATAATAATAATAATAATAATAATAATAATAATAATAATAATAATAATAATAATAATAATAATAATAATAATAATAATAATAATAATAATAATAATAATAATAATAATAATAATAATAATAATAATAATAATAATAATAATAATAATAATAATAATAATAATAATAATAATAATAATAATAATAATAATAATAATAATAATAATAATAATAATAATAATAATAATAATAATAATAATAATAATAATAATAATAATAATAATAATAATAATAATAATAATAATAATAATAATAATAATAATAATAATAATAATAATAATAATAATAATAATAATAATAATAATAATAATAATAATAATAATAGTAATAGTAGTAGTAGTAATAATAATAATGAGCAAAACCGTATTATAATATATTAAATGAAAATAGGTTGAATATAGCTGAGAGTGGTTTCATTTCGACCTACTTCAACATTTTCTGTTTTCCTAATGTCTTACTTAACTAACGCTACAATTTCTGGTTTAAATTGGTTACTTTGAACATTAAAGAGCATTTCTCATGCATGCAAACCTTTTCATCAATAACTGAGTATTAGCGTACTGTAAGGTAGAGTAAACGAGAAAAAAAGCTATCAGATAAGGTGAATAAAGCCTGGCAGCACGCATGGTTGAGTGATCACAAGTGCCGCGATCGAATCCCACTGCTTGATGCAAGCATACTTGCCTAACTCGAAAGGCGCTGTTAAATAGCTACCAATTCCATAATAATTGTTTTACACAACTGAAAAGTAGTAATGGTAAGAATTAACGCTTCTAACAGTTATTTAAAGTAGCGGTTGAAGTATTTATGACCATGGACAGTGTATTCTGTGCCACCTGGAGTAGAAGACAAGTTTCTTGTTGACAAACCAGCATCACTTTATAAGTGTTGAGGGCCGCTGCTAAGCACGAAGATTCGGGACTCTGCTTAGCGAAATACCAATCCATCCCCTTGGCTAAAACATGGGAGAATGTACAATAGTTGAATTTCTTTTATGTGCCTATGAGAATAGTTTGGACGTTCGAATGTGTAACGCATCAAATTTGCCTTTCAGTCCCTTTTAAACCTCCCCCTCTTTTATTTTATCTTCTCTCCTTTATAAATTTAACATTACGAAGGAAAAGAAAGATAAAAGGGAGACTTTATAAAGGAGAGAAGATAAAATAAAAGAGGGGGAGGTTTAAAAGTTAATAAAAAGTTAATAATAATAATAATAATAATAATAATAATAATAATAATAATAATAATAATAATAATAATAATAATAATAATAATAATAATAATAATAATAATAATAATAATAATATATATGTGTATATATATATATATATATATATATATATAAATTTAACATTACGAAAGAAAAGAAAGATAAAAGGGAGACTTTATAAAGGAGAAGAGATAAAATAAAAGAGGGGAGGTTTAAAAGGGACTGAAAGGCAAATTTGATGCGTTACACAATTTTAGTTACGAGAAACTAAAGGAATCGATTGTTAATGCTCGTATACGTGTAATTATGTTATTGTACAGTTCGTTATTACCTCTTCTTAAAGATTTTTATGACTATTTTAAAATTGTTAACAGTTGCAGTTTCAAATTTATGAGGAAATAATAAGACTGATATAGACTGATGCGAGGTGGTGCCGGGACAAGAGTCTCTTGCATTCGAGTTGTTCTGTGTTCGATCCCCGTTGACCGCCCATCTGACCTATGAATTTGTCGTCGTTTTCCCTGAATGGTAGGCGAATTCTAGGGTGGTTCCCTTTCCATCATGGCTTTTCTGTCTCTCATTTCCTTCACTGACATTATTTCAGCTTTGTAGGGCCAGGCGAAGGTGTTCGACGGATTGTGAATGGGTGGCAATGCCCATTCAGGGCCCACTTTAGAGTGAGCCCAACCAAAGAGGACCACCGGGCATTAGATAATTCTAGATGGGGATCGGGCGTCGCCGGGAGTGTTGGAACTGGAAACGTTAGGGTCCTCGTTCATGCATGCACGACATCCGGATGAACCCTTCGGGTTTCTCCTCTCATTCCTCTCACCCAGCGGTCACGATAGAAGTGTAACAGGCCGAGAGCCTGCGGTTGGTGCTCTTCGAATGTCTCCATTCATCTGTATCTTTATATTTATCTTTAAATTGACAGTGTGTGAATGTACTCATAGCTTGTCATTACCGTAATTTTAATGGATAGGTATCCCTTGTCTTAAGATTTTAAAAATCACTGGGGCTCTAGTATTTAGGTAATCCGCTGACATTCAACAGGCTTCTCACTGACAAATACCGGGAGAACAAAAAACTTACAAACGGCTGCGCGGTGTTTTGCCTGTCCGCATCCTCGGCGCTCATTATCATTTGCCACTATCATAGAAAGGCGCGGATGTTACCATACGACATTTTTAAAACCATTTTTAAAGACTTTACTTACCAACGTTATGAAAGGAGATGCTGAAACTGGCCACTGTCGTTGTCCATACATTTTTGGCACCTCTTAGGATTCTATCCATCACTCGCCGTAGTTTACGTTGAGAAATGCTGGCAATTTCCTGGCGGATATTTTGTTTTAATTGTTCCAGGGTGTGCGAGTTTGTCTTGTACAATTTATGTTTTAAGCTACTCCAGATATAGAAATCGCGTATTGGAGTTCTGAGAAAACTTTCTCAGCTAATGGCGCACCATACCCAAAGTTTTTTGGCATGAAGGGGTACTTCATGAACCATATCAGGTTCTGAGTTATAGGGCTAATTTATTTCGAGTCAACAGTTGACGCCCGTACATCCGTGAATACCATTTTACTGTTTTTTGTTTTAGAGAATTAGCAAACAGGGAGTGTGATGTGTATTTCCTATATCCAGACATTTTTATATCCTATAACTATACTCGTTACCAGGGGCGTAGCTGAAAAGGCTATCAAGGGCACAGATAACGTGTGGGTCTCATATTTGGAAGGTCCCTCCCGCCGCCACTCTCACCCTGGTTTTATCGTGGTTTCCACAGGTTGGTAGGTCGACGGGGTGTTTCCTATTCTACAGTGAGTTTTATGTACCGGTCATTTTCTTTCGCTCGTTTATGTTCCTATGCTTCAGGTGTGTAGGACCAGGCGACAGCGATTGATGCGTCGCGGCGGGACGGTGAAATTAGTGCTGTGATGGCCGCTTTGCCGGCCGGCTGAGGACCCTTTCTGGGACCTCCAGGTTGAAGAAAGGTAAGGCGAAATCGCCCTGGCGCCAGCATTCGTGTTATTCTGCAATTCTTAGGCACCTCATGCTAGCGTGCATCATCGTCAGGATCCGATTGCCCTTCGTGTCGTGCTTCCTGGCCTACAAGGCCACTGTACTGCATTGAAAAGCTTGAAGCCTCTACAGCGAGGATGATAAAGAGATTAATAAGCATTAATTTACAGAACTTATATTTATTATGAAGGGGATCTACAGAGATTTCAGTCTTACAGTGTTTCGTTATCCATTACTTTACTTATGTGCGCTGGAATCCATTTGACAGCGATTTTAAGTCCGAGGTCTACAACTAACAATGTGTGGTTCTCATATATGCATTTTTAAGCTCTTAAATGCCGAAACGATAATATTTATATTGAACAGACTAGAAGCTTACTAAGTTATACTCAGGAAAAACTAGACTCAAGAGACATGTTGGACATTGATTTTATTAATCCACTCAAAGAAATGGGGGTTAGCAAAACTTTATCAATAATTTCGAAACTACGTTCATTTAGAAAACTATGTTACTGTCAAACCAATGTAGAACAGATGGACCCTGAGTGTGTCTTTGATTATTTCACAGGTTTATACTTTCAGCAAACATGAAACAAAGCCGTTACCGCAATATTATGGAATATATATCTGAATATAGTTTCACATTTACAAGATGAAACTGTGAGTAAATTGTACAATAATTTAATTTAAAAATTAATCCTAAGTAATAGAAACAAAAAGTTCCAAATCACCGCTAAGCGGGTAAACATCATTTCTGTTGAGCAATTATTCGAAAAGGTTAAAAGCTGCCGATATGACCTTCGATATTAAAGGAATATTAAAAAAAATAATAATTTATAAGAACCTTTGTCTCAATGGTTCCAGGAGATATGTCTTTTTAGGGATGTACTTCCTTGGGTCTAACAAATGAGTAGATTTCATTTAGATTAAAATTGAGTGAGCCAAAAATTAGTCTCAGTTGTGTGCATTAGCAACAATTTGGTTTGCATAATTATTGAGATTATTTTGGCGTGTGAAACACACTGGCATATGATTATGGTTATCAGCAGACATCCCCTGTGGTGCGACCTGTGGTTCCCGTCACGGATTCAAACCCGCCGGAGAGCGATTGACCTTTTTTCGTGTGTGGAAGTTGTTAACATGAAATGAAGTCAATGTTCCCATGTCGTAGCTTTACAGCTTGTTGTTGTTGTTCTTCTTCTTCTTCTTCTTCTTCTTCATCTGATTACCCTCCCCTTATGTATGACTTTACACCCCCTAGGACTTACAAGCTAGTGCCTAGGGTCAAACGCCTGTCAGGGAGCACAGGAACCTGTGGATCGGACAGAGTGAAGACCTGGAAGCGGGTGATCAGCCCAGCAGCAGCTATGAGATTGTGATATGAAATGCAGGCGAGAGGGATGAATAGAAAAGTGATTATGGAGCAATTGGTGGAATGAATGTCAGGGGAAATCGGAGAACCCAGAGAAAACCCGACCAGACGCCCCTTCATCCACCATGAATGTCATATGTGGGTCCTTGGGATCGAATCCGGGCTGCTCAGGTGATAAGCGAACGGTCACCGCTCCGCCACAGCAGGTTCATAAGTTTGCGGCCCCGCCGATTAGGACTATCGTCTGCACAAAATCTTGTTGTGTGTCATAACTTATTTGTTAAGTGAATAATTGACATTGTAACTTGGTGCACACAGCTGTGAGGAAGTTGTACGGAAATGTGACTTTAAGGAGATCGACCATCCATTTCAGTCCAGCTCACAGAGGCTCCTCTTAAAGTTCAAGAGGGACCTCCATCATCATCATCATCATCATCATCATCATCATCATCATCATCATAATCATCATCATCATCATCATCATCATCATCACCACCACCACCACCATCATCACCACCACCACCATCATCATCATCATCATCATCATCATCACCACCATCATCATCGTCATCATCATCACCACCACCATTATCACCACCATCACCGTCATAATCATCACCATCACCACCACCATCATCACCACCATCATCACCACCACCACCATCATCACCACCACCACCACCATCATCATCATCATCACCACCATCATCATCATCACCATCACCGTCATAATCATCATCACCACTACCACCACCACCATCATCACCATCATCATCATCATCTCCACCATCATCGTCATATTCATCATCAAGGTATAAACCATTTTGGTTTGTTCCGCCTTCATATTACCTGGTCTCTCCATTTCTTCCTCCCACATCCCGTATGTCTCTTGGTTTGTACTTGAGAATCACTAGGTGTAATGAGTCTTCCATCCTCTCTACATGCTCTCTCCATTTCTTTTCTTATGCCTTCATTTCGTTTTCTATCCCTCAAAGTGTATCGTGCTACAGTTCTGAGAAATCTCATCTCAGCCGCCGCCACCCTTTGACTGAGCCTTTGTGAGCGTCCAACTTTTACTCCCGTACATCAAAGCTGGGACTGCCATAACATTTTAGTTAGTCCGTTTAGTAACGTTCTTAAAACATCTTTAGTTGTGCCGCATAGATACTGAAATTTCTGTAACTTCTTATCAATATCATCTTTCATTAGCAGATACTATAGCCAAGGTATCGAAAAATTGCAATTTGTCCTGTTGTTTTATTATTTATAGTCATTTTCCCCTTGAGTGTTCTTTGTCTTGAAATGCCTTGGACTTTCGAGGAAGGAAATTTAAGTTGACGAAGAAGTGGTGGATACTGTTTATGCCCATTTTGTACACAAGCCTTTCGACCAGTTTTTCAAGGTTGGGGGTGGGATTGGAACGTTAATTACAAAATATGACAAGTATATTGCAGTAAAATGTGGCTATATTAAAGGCAGATATTGGCTTTTGTCTTTTTTATACCTAGAAAGTGCTTAGGCTGGAAATTATGGATCTACCCCGTATTTTCATTACTGACTCACAGAAATAGGGGTCTTAGAGGAGGAAAATTTATCCTGCATTAGAACATCCGGCTTCTGCAAATGCATCTAGTCCGTGTGTAAAACTTTTTCTTGACAAGGGAGCTCTTTTTGGGAACCCTACTTCATTTTACTAAGCTATTTTTCATCGGCACGTAAAATAACCTTGTTGCTAACTCATGATGAAATTGTCCTTGAACATGTTCGCAACAAAAACTGTCTTTAACGTGTGCGCCTGGACGGCTTTTACATCCCTCATCACATTTTCTTTAACCTTTACCGAGCAAGGAATGTAAGGAATGAAATTTGCCTCGACAGAGTTATTACCTTTCCTTCCCTTATTAATCAACGCTGTCGATATTTCTACTTCACACAGTTCCATGCCGTGCGGCGAGACCTGACGGCGACTATAACTCAACTATAATGTTATTCATTGAAAACAAATGACAGGTGATATTTCTACCTAGAAAATGTAGTCTTAAATCATTACATCTTTTGTTTATAACAGCTTTAAAACAGGTTAGTGTCCTTGATACACAAACCTATCAACTCTTAACTACAATAACGGCTAAAACAGTGAGCAGACTTAGGTTTTGTGCTATCTGTGTTGATGAACTTTTAATTAAATTTTGTACGGATATGAAGTAACGGTAAATGAATGGCTTGAATCTATCAGTAAGCTATTTAAATTCTCTGGTTCTAAAATTTACTGACCGATATGAAATTTACAAATTCTATTACAAAAAATCCGATGGGTTGCACTCAGATGACTTTCTCTGCTGTTAAACTAACTACTCTTCAAACTTCTTCGTGTTAGTTCGGATTAACATTTGCAGGAATTATCTGATTGTTTATCTTCTTGTAGGTACAAGTAGACTTTGAGCGATATAAAATCTTTTAAAGCTTTCAAATTCCGTTCTCTTTGCAAGGTTAACATATAAAAAATGAATAACGATGTTCCATTTGACAAAACTAAGTTCTCCAAAACTCACACAAATAACAAGAAATATCTCCGAAATGGCTCACTTTACAAAAAAAATTATTTAGACGTAAACTGTGTGTTTTAGCAAGATGTGCATTTTTCGTACAGTAAGATTTGGTTTATCTCTTACGGTTAACCAGTTATGCAAAAATCATCCATAGTAAATACGACTTCATGGGCTATAGCCAGAAAATCCAAGATGGATATTTCATTTGCCATAATATCTCAAACATCATGAGAGCCACTTTGAAGAGAATCAAAATTTTCGAAAGCTTTTCCATGTAAAGGGTAGTTTATCGTGGAGGAATTTTCTTCAACATCTTTGTGTCGAATTCTTGAAAGACATATTGAAACCTAAATACTAACTTTGGTTTTAACCGACTTTGGTTTTTGAGTTACGTTGTCCACAGACAGGGAGAAGGGAGATAACCAGTCTCCGCCGGGATGCTTCTAACTGGGAAAATGTAGGGTCCGTGCCACCTGCTCTATCGTAGCAACGTTTCGGCCGCACTTAGGGTCCTTTCGCGTCACGCATCTTCCCGGAGGGTGCCGCGCTAGGGCACAGGCACCAAAGATCTCCTTTCGCAAGTTTCCATTGCATATAATTTGTGGACTATTTGCTTTCAACCTATAAAAAATCACCCAACAAATATTAATGGTTCGCTCGAAATGAACAATGCTAATTTAATCTGCATAATATTCGATTACTAGAACAACATTACAAATTAATACGAAGGTATTAATAAACGCTTTCTGCATAAGAAAGACCACAAAAATATAAAATATTTTCAAAATTAACTGAGTAAGATAGTATCTGAACGTTCCTCTCTGATAATTCCTGTGCAGTGACCTATGAATTAAACAACACCAAAAACAAGTATGAAGTGAATCAATAATGCTGATAACCTTCCTGCAAACTAGAACAGCTAACGTCTGTTGTTTCTCGCCTCTGCTGCTTTCGGTTTAAATCACTGCTGACGTAAACGAGCTAGTGTGCGATTTTTTGTCTTTCAGGCAGAAATGAAGGTATGAAGTTCTTACACTGCTGGCTGCAATTCATTTCTGCTTGAATCATTCGGATCGCAAGGACAAAACTGACTTCGCAATTTTAAATAATCCAAAGTTCGTTCACGTTGTAAGTGTGATACATTAGTGCATGAGAGCTTTGAAATAATATACTTATTTCTGGGCAATTGGAACTCTTCGAATTTGTGACTGATTGAATATTCAATATTTTATGGCTTCGCTTCTTTTCATACAAATTACTTAATACTTGTTTTAGTTTCGACTCCAGAACCTCAATTTCAAACTCATTGGTACTCAAATATGTTTTGCGTTTATTAAGGCAATGCACCAGTGAAAATCCAAACTTTTCATTTGAGCGTGTGATAATCAGTGTGGTAATGTAATATAAAGCCAGACACAAAATTTCAAACAAATATTTACATTTCTTCAAACACATTAATATTTTTATTATACATTTAATGAATTAGGTCATGTTTACTAAAATGCTCTACGTGTCAAATGGATTTTTACATCTTACTAAGGATTTTTTTTCCTTTAACAAAACATGATAAAAAACCTCTCATTGGAGGTTTTTTAAAAGTCAAATGAAGGTATGCTAAAAACGAAGGAAAATACTGTAACGGAATGACAGAGTTCAATCCGGTTGCTTTTTTATCACTTTATTGATTTTTAAACGTTTATCACAAACACACACTATTCTTCTCGTTGTTAACACAGTCTCGTGCTATCACAACTCACAACTTTTGCTTCCATAACTTTGCCCATTGGAATCTTCTTCACGACGACCGACGTATCATTCGTGATGACGCACACACACTCACAGCTGTCTCACACTGACTGACACACTGACCGACTCATGTCCCTAACTCAACTCTAAAGCTCTCTCATTGCCAACTGTTCTTCTCAAGCCTCCTTATGTGCTGGGGATAACGTCACACAGACTTTTATCGAGTTCCATACACACGCACCGGAAGTTACATAGCTGAAAGTCTCAGTATTCTCTTTTGGTTCTACTGCCTCGATTATTCAGTCACGTACACACAGCAGTCCCGCGAGGCAGCCCGTACCGGCATGCCCGCTCGCCGGTACATGTGGTGTGAAGTAGATTGGCCCCGTTCGTCCTTCGTTGAGCACTGAGCCCGACGTCACAATACCTCTACATTCTGGAATTTTTAAGTTTTATGCAAATCAAGCTATGAAAATATTTAATAAAATTATAAAATTTCAAAAATGGCTATTTGAGTCTCTTAAGCCACGAACTTTTACTGAAAATTACAAGTTAAACGGTTCAAACATTTTGACACGTGGAGCATTGTAAGTGTTAGAAAATACTGAAAAATAGTTTTAGAAAAAACTGCATTTAAAATCGGAATGTTTATTTTAGACTGAGCTCAGGAGCGTTTCAAACGCCACATACAGCGTAAATACAGTAGACAGCAACAATTACAATTTGTGCATTATTTCGTACCTTTATCCAATTTCGCAGGTGCGTTGTCATAAGTGAAGAAATCTATTATGCTATTGAGAAGCTTTTAACATGTGAACATATGCTCAGAATTTAAGATTTCGTTTTTGAGAGAAATTATTTAAATCAATTAGAAGGATATGGATGGCTATTGAATAATGACCTAATGTGGGAGGGATATTTGATCTTTCTTCTCTGGCTCTGCTAAATAGGTCACGGGATTGCTCTTTCGAGATCTTTCACTGAGATTTGTGAGAGCGGTTCGTTAATTATGTCATTGTGTGCTAAAATTCTTCTCTTCTCTCTTTTACATTTTGTTAGGGATGTGTTCATTGCGGTATTGTGTGCTTATTTTAGTCGATATAATTTTTAATCCTGCTAATGGGTGTAATAAATTAACCGTGCTGCTAAATGCGTGCAGTTTTAATGCAAGATATTTGTTTTCCACCAGTATTAATATCATAATACAACATGATGAAGTTGCTATGAGGGATAATGGTTCCTTAAACCATCATAAATACGGCATTGCTACATAAAGTTTAAACATAATAGTTGCTCTTTCTGTTTCAATATATTTTTATAGTTTATATATTCCTCCCCATTTAATGTTTATTATTCTGCCTGTTGCACCAGAGAAGGCCCACAACACACACACTCTCTCTCTCTCTCTCTCTCTCTCTCACACACACACACACACACACACACACACACACACACACACACACATTATGGTATAAGCAATAAAAATCTAAGATCCGAAAAAATTATGTATATTAAAAACTATATTCTTAAAAATCTTCTTAAATCTCGAGAATAGGTATATATATGGCATACTATATATAGTAATCATGAAAAATGTTCTCTTCCACCCAAAAATCCTATTTCCAGATTTCATCGGAAACATGTATTTTGAAGCCTCTTACGAATAAGCCAAAAAAGAGCATTTTAAAGGAATCGTCCACATGTCTGTCTGTATGTCTCTCTCTCTGTCTGTCTGTCTGTCTGTCTCTCTCTCTCTCTCTCTGTGTGTGTGTGTTTATGTGTTCATAAGAAAAGTTGGCTAATAACTAAACTGGGTAATTAATTTGTTGCAAGAATGCGACCTAAAGCTTCCAGAGAATTCCCCATCTAAAATAACCTTTACATAGACAGTTTTCGAAACTTTTCGTTTCCTCAAAAAGGCCATTAGTTTAAGATATGTTTATGTTGAATGAAATATATATCTTGAATTTTCTTGGAATGACTTCTGATGTTCAAGTCATTCTGAGTGACTTTTGCATTAGAAATAGACACAATTTTACTACAGAAAAAATGTATATCTCATTAAGGACTCACTTTATGACAACTACATTTTTGGAGTTAACCATTAGATAATCCTTGTTATTAGTTTGAATTTTTCAATACTTAGCCCAATAAACTGAACGAAATCCCACTTTCGAACCAGTTTATGTATATTAAATTTTATAACACGGCTGAAGGCGGAACTTCTTTTAAAACCAACTTGTTGTAAGTAATTTTTAGACAGGCCTAAGGTAAAAGAAGCGCTTTTAACGGTAGATGATATTATTTAAAACGAAAAACTTATGCCACAAAGAGGCAGGAAATTATAACACTCCAGCGTTACCAACTTTGATTTTCTGGCAGATGTGAAGATTATTATCCAAAAGGTCTGTGTTGTTGATGTAATGCCGGATAATTTGAATATGGAATCTGAAGAACCAGCCGAAATTTACATGTAGCATTAAAATTCGTACAGAAAGTCAAGGAAATTCCATAAAAAGGTTTATTCAATGGTGTAAGGTGAGAAACGTGCAAAATATTTATAGTAAACATATGCTAACATGTTCTGAAGGTAAAGCCAAAGCATGGACAGATGCAACACAGTGGGCAAATTACTTTATGATCAAATTATACCTCAATGTCAATGATAATCAAGACGTTAATAAATACTATAAACTAATGATGTTCTTGAGAGACGTTTGATGGTCACCGCCCAAAATATTGTAACCAAGGAGCAAGTTTTATTTCGCATAGCCTTCGTTATGTATAATGTTTTTCTTCTCTAACGCATAATGTTACCAACACTAATGCTAGGAAGAAACAAGTGCCGCGCTGAACATCGCAGATGCAAAATAGATAATAATTAGTGCCTAAGTTGTAATTTGTAAAAATAGAACGACTGTCACGCATGCTCATAACAATTTTATTTAACTTTCGTATCCTCGTATCGAAATAATATTGTTGAAGCCAAATGTTCACATTATTGTGAAAGTTTGAACTATAGGGCTAATTTCGAAATCAAGGGCCTACCACCACTGCGGTCGGAAAACAAATGAGCTTGGAAGCAGCGTTGTTATGGTACCCATCTATACTGCCAGACTAAGTGATGTTACGTCATTCGTTGCACTCGTTCCCTATGATGCAATCTGTGTTTTAACTTGCGCCTATTGTGTTCTATTTTCGTTGCTTTATAGG
Organism: Tenodera sinensis; assembly: GCA_030765045.1. Taxonomy (NCBI): domain Eukaryota; kingdom Metazoa; phylum Arthropoda; class Insecta; order Mantodea; family Mantidae; genus Tenodera; species Tenodera sinensis. Next base: position 64,860,500 of record CM060965.1, on the reverse strand, counting down.
TATAATTCCTGCTGTGTCGTTTGTTACTTCTTACTAGTTAGTTATTTATTTACGGCGCACCTAGCTAACCAAAAGTTCGATATCCGAATTTTACTGGAAATATAGATTTTGAGACCTTTGAATTTAAAAAAAAAGAAAAAAAGGATTTTAAAACGGTCCTCATCTGTGTATGTGAGCGAGCGCGGGCGAGCGCATGTGTGTTTATAAGGGTACAAATCAGAAATGAAAAGTCGGATGAACAACCTCTTTGATATTTCAATTGAGTATCTTCCAAAGAAGCGACAAGAACATTTTCAAGGAAATCTCCCATCGCAAACTACTCTTTATGTACTTTTTTTTCCAAAAAATTTTGATTAAAATACGTTATGTGGGTATATTTGAGATACTTAAGGTGAAACAGAATGCATATCTTGCATTTTTTGGAAACGGCCTGTGAAGTTCTTTTCTTTGGGAAGGATTCATTTGTCATTTTGTTTAACTGGCAAACCTAAAGACATAAATCATAACTAGTATACAAAACATGTGGATATTTATAAAACATACAATTTATTTCAAAAGGTATGTGTCATTTCTTAAGTATTCGTTATTTATGGTTTGAAGTTTTAATGTATTGTCATTTTTAAAGTGATTTTCTTTTTAGTTGTTTCTCGTTCTATCATGGGCAATGATAGAAACATTTGACTATCAAACATTTGACTATCGATTCCGTTTCCGCTATCCCATTTGAAATGAAACTATATCTTCAAATGTTTATTACAACAACACGAAGTAAATGTTAAAATCTGTCAACTATAATAAGTAGATTTTCCGGGCTTGTGGGCCGTGGTCGAGTTGGATTGCCTTCCTCCGACGTTTCGCTGAAAACTGCGTCCAGCATCTTCAGGGTGATCCAATTAGTGAATATAATATTTGGACTCGGGAGTTCACTAATTGGATCACCCTGAAGATGCTGGACGCAGTTTTCAGCGAAACGTCGGAGGAAGGCAATCCAACTCGACCACGGCCCACAAGCCCGGAAAATCTACTTATTATAGTTGACAACGCCGGCCGTGAAAGCCTCAGCACTTATGTTAAAATCTGTGTTGAATTCACATGACTTTCTCTACTCTTGTACTAACCATTCTTACAAACTCTTATTCCTATATCTTATTTGTGTTAGTTAAGATACACTTATGTACAAATTATCTTTTTGCTTATTTCCTTGTAGGTGCAAGGGGAATATTAGATTACAGTAGGCTTCGTGCGATAGTTAAATCTTTTAAAGCTTTGAGATCCCGTTCTCTTTACACGCTTAACATATAAAAATGAAGAACAATGTTCCACAAGTTTTCCGCAACTCACACACAACAATATCTCCGAAATGATTCACCTACAAGAAAATTTATTTAGACATAAATTGTGTATTTTAGCAAGATCCATTTTTTTTGTACAGTATGATTTGGTCTTTCTCTAACGGTTTACCAGTTATGCAAAAGTCGTCCAGAGGAAACACGACTACAGGGGCTATAGCCAGAAAATTCAAGATATAAATTTCATTTGGCATAAAAATATTTCAAACATATGACATTTTAATCAAAATCGTTAGAGGAATTTTCAAGAAAATACAAATTTTCGAAAAATTTTCCATGTAAAAGGTAGTTTAGTGTGGCTCTAATTTCTTCAAAATCTAGGTGTCGCATCCTTGAAAGACATTAAACTTAAATACTAACTTTGGTTTTTAACCTACTTAACCTGAGTTATGCTGTCCACAGACTGACACACGGACACGTAAACACACACACGAACCTTTTTCTAAAAATGCTTTTTCTGGTTTGAGGGTATCTCAAAACATATATTTCCGGTGAAATCTCGACATCGAAATTTTGGGTGGAATACAATACTTCCCCTACTTACAGTAGAGAAGATAAAAAGTAATATTTCAGTGCTACAGCGTTAAATCTTTGGATTGGTGTTGGAATGGAATACAAAGAACTTTTAAAGTTTGCTGTGAAGGTTCTTATTGGATTTTCAACTATAGTAAAGAAACAAGCTTACTGTTGGAGACGATTTAAGGTTGCATTTATAAAGTTAGAGCCGAACATTTATTAACTATGTAAAAAGAAACAAGCTCATCCTTCTTTTCAGTTTTTTGTAAAGTGGACCTATTTTCAAATATTGTGTTTGCGTTGTAAATAGGTTATTAAAATAATGTTATAAGAAACATCTCTTTGTTTTATTAGAATATCTTTCCTATTAAAAGTACGGAGGTTAATCTATATTGAAAGAAACCAAGTTTATTAATTACGAATGGGTACGCAACATTTTTATTTTTTAAAAGGGGTACAGTATTTGAAAAAGATTGGGAACCCCTGGTTTAAAGTATTCCGCGAAATGATTAATAAGTCATTTATTTAATACTGTTTAATATTAATAGTGATTTAAAAGTAAACAATTTACAGTAGCATTAATGCATTTTAATTAAGATTTATTTTCACAGTATGCATTACAACTAATCCATTAGGCTGTGAAAATAGCAACAATAATTTTAGCCTTTAATTCAGGGAAGTGAATAATTAGACATCTGATGAGTATAAATGAAGTATTTTACGTTAGTAGACTATTCATTAAAGGTAGGTCTGCTATATTTAAAATTACATTTGTTTGGCTTCGTCTCTGCAATTAAAATAGTGATATCCTTACTTGAGTATTCATCAAATCGTTTGTCTTCCATTTTTGAATGCCTCGCTGATTGGTTTTACTGCACATGGATACATCAGAGGTTTAGAAACCTAAGAAAAGGAACTGATACAACCAAAGCGATAATACCACTGCCAAGAGGTGATAATTAATCGGGCATGTTTGGAATAATCTGCACATTACAAAGGCACAACTTTGATTGGGTCACATATCATATAGGTTATAGTTTATTATGGGTTATACAACAGAGTGGAATAGCCCGCGCAGTGTTGAACCCTCTAGGATGAAATGAAGAAATCCCTAGAGGCTGTAGGCTGCATGCACACAGGCCACAGAGGCGTATGGAAGTCTTCTAACAGTTCCACGCTCGTTAAGAGCTCGAGTTATTTTGAGGGCGATGAACGACCCATAAACCGGACAGCCCTCAGAGCAAACATTCACGCCAGACCTAGAAGCACAGCTGAAAGATAAGAAGAAAATCGAGTGAAAGGGAAATTATGGAACTGAAATAGTAATACATGAGAAACTACCTGCCAAGTGGATGATTGACGGGAATCGAACCTGGGTCCTCCCGAATGCGAGCCTCACACATTACCATGGAGCCATTTTGATCGGTTTGATTCAATCATGGTAACGGTAAAGAAATATGTTTCCGAAAACATCAATGGATATCAGGCGAATAGATGTAAGGTGAAATCCGAAAACTTTCATCCTGTATATTTTAAATCTTTATGGAACTGGGATCTTCTTCATGCATGACAATTCTGTTCCCAGGTTTAGTTTAAAGATGTCGGTCGGAGCTTGCTTTATGCTCTCTGCCTTTATGTAAGAAAATAAACAAATGACTCTCGGTCAAAGAGTAATTAAAGACGGCTACTACTTTAGCCTGTTTTTGTACCAACAGTGTGAAGAATGTTGTTCTACACCGGCGTTTCTTTTACAGCGCTTCATTAAACGAGTTATAATTTGTAAATGTCAGACCAAGGAACGAAATAACGATGTAACGATCATTACGAGATATACGAGGTGAAACTTTTGGCTCTTTTATATGCATATTTTACTCCCTTGCATACGGATATGCATATCTGATAATTTCTGTTACACTGCAACGGAGATTAACACCCGCGAAGTGAAAGCGGTTTACATAATGAAATATCTTTGTTGCACATCGAGCAAGTATGCATTGTTACTACAAGGAAAGAATGTGCCTTCAATTTTACGACTATGCAGGAAGTAATGAAATGCTACAGGCAATGTCCTGCGATGACTTATCGCACTCTGCTTTTTGGAAAACTCCATACTAGATTCTGAAATAATATAGTGCATAATTGCAAGAATTATGCCTCATCACTCGCTGTATAGCATACCTGAAAAAAATATACGACTTTCTCTACTCTTGTACTAACCATTCTTATTCTTATATCTTCTTCGTGTTAGTTGAGATAAACATTTGTACAAATTATCTAATTGCTTATTTCCTTGTAGGTGCAAGGGGAATATTAGAATACAGTAGGCTTTGTGCGATAGTCAAATCTTTTAAAGCTTTGATATTCCGTTTTCTTTGCTCGCTTAACATATAAAATAATCTGATATGTTGTCTGTTCGATGTCAAGATCGAATTTCCTTTAAATCCTTGCCTTGCGTTCTTGACAGTAGTTTAGATTGTTTTAAATTTTTCTGTAGTCCACCTCTGTGGTGTGCTTGCCTCTTATTCAAGACATCTCGAGTTCGAACCTCGATTAGGGAGAGTCACCTCTTTTTCCAATTTTTCCCTTATCCTGAAAGATAAATGTAGGGCAATTCTAAGCTCTATGATATGACCTAACCAGTTAAAGGACGTTAAACATTAAAAAACTTCTGCTCATTCATGTACATAGGGTTAATCTAGTGAATGTTATTGTGACATTTGACGAATCCCATTCTATCACTTTATTCTCCTATATCTTTGCACAAACGGACAGTTCTCTTCTGCTGACGTTAACACAGTCTACAGTCCTTTGTGATATTACAACTCACAACTGTTTAGTTCTCGTAACCATGGCTGAGGCTTTTCACCGTGTTTCTTCACTTTCTCTGTCTCTCATTCATTAACTCCGACGACACAGTCAGTCGACGCTCGTTAAAGCTTCTATCTTTCACGGCGACAGTACCAAACACACACAGCTGTCTAGCACTCACTGATGCACTGACCGACTCACGTCTGTAACTGTCTCTGCTGCTGTTTCCTCGGCTTCTTATATAGGAGGATAACGTAACATGGACTTTTCTCGAATTCTACAAACACGCAGACTGTCCGATGCCCTCGAAGGTTCTGAAAACCCTTTTTGTTGCTCTTGATTGCTGTTAGTCACGTTTTCTCGCGTGAGTGGTGTGGGGAAGCTTGACCGTGAGCGCATTTGATACGCGCCGCGCCTGGTATATGCTGTGAAGTAACATGGCCCTAACCGTCCTTTGTTGTGCACCGCGCCTGGCCTGAAAATATGCACCTGCTGGTAACTTCCAATATTGATCTTTAGGCATGCGTCTAGGCTAAATAAACATGCAAAAGGACTTTAAAAATCTGTCGAATTCTCCTTGCTATTCCCCCTTTGGATCGAAGACTCATAAGAACTGAAACTTATTTGAAATGCATCAATGCAATGGTCAAGTGTGTGAGTGAATCATGTTTGAAAGGTAATACAGAAGCAATATCATTCAAATGAGTCGAAATTTTATATTCCACCTACCAGTTTATGGAAGCTGTCCATCTGACCTACATAAGATATAAGAATCTTACCTAGCTGTTTAAGAAAATATATGACGTGTTCATCTATTCTAGTGACTCACCTTTATCTTGCATCGATACATTTCAATACCGCGATATAAAATACGAGATTTAATAGCGATTACATACATCACTAACAGTGCCATCCTTAGAGGAATACCGATCGACTGGAAGTGATCATTAGGTCTGACCTAGTTTTTCGTATGTCCATTTGCTTCATTTTGAATTCGCTTCACAATGTGCCACGGTGCAGCAAGCGGTAATTAAGGTCTTAAGTGGAAGGAGAAATTCAATAACCTTCCGGAGTATTTATTGAAAGGAAGACTTCCAACGAAAAAATCATCTTGTGGTTTACTGACTAGCGTGTCCTCATAGGATACTTTATATCACGTCGACTGTTTTTTTTACGAGTATTTAGGAAATATATATCTTTTCGCAGTAGTGAAACGTTCGCAGCAAGGTGGTGCTAATGCGATGTTATTGAAGAAATAAGTGCAAGTCATAAATATATTTTTTCTTTTATTTTCTCTGCTGCGTACATAGGGGAGATATTAGGTACATTACACCCAAAATTAGTTTCGATATTTCACCGAAAATACATGTTTTGAGACCACCTGAATCTGAAAAAAAAACTAGTTTATAGAAAAAGGTAGGTTTATGTGTGTCTGAGAACAGTATAACTAAAAAAATGTGTTACAACATTCACATGACTTTCTCTACTCTTGTACTAACCATTCTTATAAGCTCTTATTCCTATTTCTTCCTCGTATTAGTTGAGATAAACATTTGCAGAAAGTATTTTATTATTTCCTTGTAGGTGCAAGGAGAGTATGGGAATACAGTAGGCTTTGAGCGATAGTCAAATCTTTTTAAGCTTTCAAATTCCGTTCTCTTTGCACGGTTAACATATAAAAATGAATAATGATATTCCATTTTGCAGAAGTATAAGTTCTCCAAAACACACAAATAACAAGACATATCTCCGAAATGGTCCATTCTACAAATCCTACAAAAAATTGACACAAATTGTGTATTTTAGCAACATCGCATTTTTGTATTGTAAGATTTGGTCTGTTTCTTACGGTTTACCAGTTATGCAAAAGTCATCCAGAGTAAGTACGACTACAGGGGCTATAGCCAGAAAATTCAAGGTATAAATTTCATTTGTCATAAAAATATCTAAACATATGGCATTGTAATCAAAATCGTTATAGCCATTTTCAAGAAAATCCAAATTTTCGAAAAATTATCCATGTAAAGGGTAGTTTAGGGTGGAGCAATTTTCTTCAAAATCTTCGTATCGCATCCTTGACAGACATTAAATTTAAATACCAACTTCGATTTTTAACCGACTTTTTGTTTTTGAGTTATACTGTCCAGATTGACACACACACACACACCCACACACACACACACACACACACACACACACACACACACACACACACACACACACACACACACACACACACGGACCTTTTTCTAAAAATGCTTTTTTTGGATTCAGGGGGTCTCGAATCATATATTTCCGGTGAAATCTCGACATCGAATTTTTGGGTGGAATACAATACTTCCCCTAATTACCAGTAGAGAAAGTAAAAAGTTGATATAAAATCACACGGCTTTCACTACTAATAACAAATTGATACTACGACCAACGCAGGGGATTTACAAACGTACATTTTCAGTGAAATTTTACTTTAGGATTTTTTAATAGAATACTAGGTAAATGTAAATAGTAAAGAAAGTAATGAAATAATTCAGGAACTGTAAGATCGAGAGATTCTGTGCTAAGCTGATGTTCGTTAAATACTTTATATGCATTTCGAGTTACTTTAGAGGCTCTGCAACAACAGTAATAACAAAAATACAGTAATAATTCAATAATGGCAGTTTATACATTCACCTCAAATTGTGAACTACTTCATTAAAACTATTAAAGGAATCTGATCTCATATAGTAGTCAATCTGGTTAACATTCTATGTGACAATGATTTAGAATTTTAATTGTAAACATTCAATTTAAATATTAATATTTCTACTATAATTCAGTGGTAGCAGAGGTGGTATTATGTTCCATAAAAGTTCGATATCGAAGTTCTCACCTCATTCTACTCCCCACTCTGAAACCATCCATTTATAGAAAAAGGTTACCGAAAAAGGTTATTTGTCAACTGTATAACTAAAAAAATTACAAATACCAAAGTTCATGGTTAAGTACCAGTGTTTAAGTACTCCAGGCGAAAGTTGTTATGGGATTTCCCAACCACAAACTAATTTATGAGGGAAAAATATTCGTTATTTTTATTTTCTCAAAATGGTTCTGAGGGTTTTGATTAATAGGTGATCTATTTAGGTATTCAATGTAAATCTTGAATTATCTCTGAATTAGATATGAAACTTTCTTCATAGTTGTGTAATTTTGTGTGTATTGTATAAGGCCAAATAATAGCAAGGAGATAAAACCTGCTACAGGAACAAATGCAGATATCATTAAAATATACATGTGTCCAATACATGTTCTTCACAGTATTAGTCATTTTTTAGAGTATTTGCTTATGTGTGTGTTGCCTTTTTATACTTTTCGCTGGTATGTCATTAAATGAACTATTTTCATAGTAAGAGTTGTTACGGCTAAACATTTGTATTCTTTTTCAACATGAAGTAGGTACATATATAACTAAACTCTTATTACTTAATTGAAATGATACCCTCACGAAAATGTATATCACAAGGTAACATGGGTAGAAAAATAATTTCTTATATGAGAATGTATGAAATCGGGTGTCTCAAATTGACGTATACACACTTTTATTTATGATTCAGAACGCAATGGAAAGCATAGAAACACATGCAATTGTTTATGCATAAACATGACGGTGAATTTATCGTTCGATGAATGTAGTGGGTATTCACATGTTATTGGAATGAGCAGAATGTTACTGAGGTCCAAAGACGTTGGAGGGTGGAATTTACTACTCCATCGCCAACCACAAGAACCATAGGCAACTTTGAAGTGGATGAAACGGTGCAAGAGTTTGATACCGAATTTAGAATTTCATAAAATAAATTCTCATTATAAAATAATAAAGAAAGTAATGTAGTAGGATCAATAATTTATTTATTGAGAAGGTAATCACGCAGAGAAAAATATAAAATCAGAATATATTGCATCAAGTTAACGTGTGTAAATTATTCTGTATAGGGAATTTGTTTCCGTTACCAGGTGAGAAAGAGTTGTTAAGTAATTAGTTAGCAAAGCAGGAGAGGGTAGGTCATTAGGGATCAGATGCAAATTCGAGCAATTGGCTGCATGTCTTGGCGAGCCCAGGTAATTGGGTGATTAAAAAGAATTAGCAGAAGTGAAAGAGGAACATCAGGAAGTAGGAACTTGAGACGGTTGAGCTTGGCAGATGGTAAACGGGTAGGGCTTGTCCGATAGCCAGCGTGTAGAGAACACATATTGGCATCTCTTGTGAGTAGCGTTGTAGGTACCCAGACATCTGGTGACGAACGTAGGAGCCACATATAAGGTCGTCTATGGCTGCGTTTTAGCAACACGTATTTGGATTCTTCTGCAACGGTCGTTGGTGTTATACCGCTGTCTTCCCATAATATGGAGAATTATATTCCTGTATGCAGTTAACAGTTCTACAAATAAAATGGAGTTTCTATTGTGTTGCATTGGTCGGCAACTTCTTAGTCATTGTGGATTTAAGCATTCATTAAATATTATATACGAGTCCATGTCGTCCTTGAACAAATGAACACTCACGGATACCTTATATTAGAAATATCATCGCTCGAGTGAAGCCAGATGCAACAATGAGCAGAGATATTGTGGATATGAGGTCCACTGGTGCCCAAAAAAACATCATCGTGGAGCAGAAACACTGCCTCAAAATTGACATTATCATCGCGAGGTGGAGAGCGGCGCTTCAATGTTGAAAGGTCGGTGCGGATGGGAGAGAAGTTTCACAGATGATGAGAATCTTACTGCAGTTATAGTTGTTTGCAGTGTATTGCGGCAGAACAGGACATTCTGAACATGTACCTACGGGTTTAAGGAATACAACATATACAAAGCTGCATTTCTGACTCATTTCGTTGCGGAGAAATAGTGTTTCAAAGATGTATACAATATTTTGAGACTGTATATAACGAATGCATATAAATTTAATGTAATAAAATCATATAAATTTAAATTATAAACAAATGTTTATATTGTTCATGTATATACGTACTTCTCTTATGGTATCTTAAAACAGTCCTGGAGATTGGAGAGCATATATCGGTCCCTGAATACAATACATTTTAGATGTCCACTATCATTTTCAATGCACTGCTGTATATGTCACTCGAAACTTTTTGTATGTACAGAACAAGGTCGTCCAGGCTGTGATTGGCTTTTGACGCTACCTTCTGTAAGTCATTGTTGTATCCAACGGTGAATAGTGTCCTTTGACGGTGCATCACATCGATTAAGTTCCCTTCGAAATGGTCTCTGGATTTGTGTGACTGAATTGATTCTGATGTACCAATTTACAGAACAATTTACAGCACAAGAAGAGAGGAAAACCAACTGGCGAACTCATTTCCAGGGTGTCCTCTGCAGTCCTGTCACACACTTGCAACAAAAGACTCACCAGGTTCAAGCCATTAGTTCAATCCCACCTATTGTTTCTGCCCCACCTGTATTTAAACTTCCTAACTTGCTCTTCTGAGTGTTCAATTCAAAGCTGTTTGACATTATTGTTTTGAGTCCAGTTTTTGAAGCACTGTCACCTCTACGTAACATAGTGCATTTTTGGCTGAGAAGTTGTTTATTAAGCTCGGCATTCAATCCGAGGAGTACTAATTCGTTAACGACACTAATCATAAAAAGTTTATCAAGTAGCGTGCTTCTCAATGTCACACGTAAAATAAAACCAACAATCTTGTCCAACAGTCTTGATCTTCGACGGCGATCAAACAAAACACAGAGCAAAAGAGGGACCTTACTGACCACTGTGTCTTACTAACACGGTTCTCACGTACAGACTAAACGCCTTGCTTGCTAGGCATTTTCTCCGGTATGTGAGTAATACACCTCTACGGAAATACAAATGACGTCGTACAGCATATGATGGCACAACACTTAGTATAACGTGTAATTTATCTCAAATTGTTATTATTATTATTATTATTATTATTATTATTATTATTATTATTATTATTATTATTATTATTATTATTATTATTATTATTATTATTATTATTATTATTATTATTATTATTATTATTATTATTATTATTATTATTATTATTATTATTATTATTATTATTATTATTATTATTATTATTATTATTATTATTATTATTATTATTATTATTATTATTACTGTGGTATACTGTACTATTTCTTCCGAAGCTCAAAATACATACAGGTTCTACCAAAAGTTTGATGATATTTTGAAATTTTCTCCTCAAAGAACACATAACATTATACATTATTATAAATTCATAACATATTGCTTCAAACATGCATATGGATTTATACTTTATTGGGCCTCCTTTGGCTTTCAAATTCAGTAAATTTACTCTTTTGGGATACTCTTTAGAAGATTCCTACACTCTTGCACGGCAATGTTATTCCAAGATTCGGATAATGCCTGACGAAGTCTTCGGCTGTTTTTCGGCTTGGAGATTTTACTCATCTACCTTCCGATCTCAAATGGTTATAACTACCATATATATATATATATATATATATATATATATATATATATATACTATCCTCTCGAGGCGATGCAACCCTTGGCCTACCACTTCGCTCCAGGTCTGAAAATTTGCCGCTGTTCATATATTTTTATTGCCTGTGCCACACACGTTTTAGTTATCCCCAGTTGAATGGCAATATCTCTGTATAACTAGCAGCACTTAATTCACGTTTTATGCGCATTTTTACTTAACAATCTCTTTTCGAACTAGAACAAAATGGAAGCTATAACTCAACTGAATGTCATGGTATTATAACAACGTCAACATAGCTGCATTCATTGGTGCTATTTGCAGTATAAACTACCATGAATTGAATCCATTGCCAAATAGTGCTAATTTAAAATCTTTTTTTTTCCAATTTGTCTTAAAGTTATAAACATCACGTCAATTGTTAATAAACAGTATGTGATAACAATGTCATATTTATAAATATTCCTCACATATATGCCCTTCCCTTTATAGAAAAATAAAATTGACATCATATATTTTCATGTTCACATCTCTAAAAATATATAAAGCCAAGATTTTGCTTTCGGATTTTTTAAAACCGAAAAAATCATAACTCCTTAAAAATAGTGACACATGCCTACTTACTGTATAAAAACTACCCTTTAATAATATACATTTTTTGAGGAATCATAATCCGTTGGACAAAATAGTTTAAAGACAGTGTATTTCGGTGAAATATGCAGGTGTCCTTAAACTTTTGGTAGATAGTGTAATGTAATTGCGCATTAACACAGTGGTGGAGAATAAGAGTTTTAAACGAAATGCTGTTGCAGCAGTAGTCTTCTGCTAAGTTTAATTTTTGCGCAAAGAGGAGCGTGGGTGGGAGTGGTGAAGTGCTGTGCCAAAAGCTCTCCTTGTAGGCGGGAGATTATACACATGGGTATTCTGCCCTACGCGAATCAAACTCAGACCACGTCACATAATTATTCCTGCAGACGGAAACATGTCCAACCTTTTTCGTTCGTTATTTGTTGTTGACCTGGATCCAAATTACTGACGTTCCTCCCCTTGCCGTCTCGGTGGCCCACTCGACAATGTGGCTCTTCGCCAAAAATTGCAGCGGCGGATTCGTTCTGGTCTTGATAAAAGAATCTCTTTGGATTAAGATTAATTTCTCTTGGGAGTCAGAGGCTAGATACACAATAGGTGCTTGCTGTTGCAATGCGTCTGTGAACTCTTATGATTTATGTTGATAATCTCATTACAAATTCACAAGCATATAGAAATCTACATATCAACATTTGTAGCAGACTAGTTGTTCCCAGACCCTGCGTATGTTTCCTGTAGTAAAATGAAGAATTAGGAAAAATTCCAGCAAACTGAAATGTAATATGGTTTGTTCTTCTTTTACCTATATTAAAAATTAGAAATTTCTCGCCACTAATTTGCTGCTAGATTTTGTTTAAAAAGTGGACAGGAATACTTTTCGAAGTCATTACGTGTAGCAATTCATGTTTATTTGCAAGAGGCCTATGAATGGTGTAAGCAAACTATTCGTAGGCACATTATTCTTCACGTATAGTTTAGTCTATATTAGACCCATGACCTATGTTATATCAATTGATGCGAAAATCCACAGCTTTGCTCGCGTCACTAAGTCATTTTATCTCTTCACCTCTCTCCTTTTCTACTCTACTCTTTTCCTTTATTTTCCATCTTCTCATCTTTCCTCACCTCTCCCTATTACTACTCTTCTCTCATCTTCTCTCCTCTTCTGCTTCTTTGCCTGATTACCCTGCCCTTATGTAGAGCTTATCTTGGATTACAGCATTTTTTTTCATTTTACAACATTGTCCTACATTTTTCTAGACTAAACATTCGTGACCTCGTCAGAATAACTTTGGTAACATACTTAATCCTTCTTCTCCATCTGATTACTCTCCCCGTATGCAGGGCTTACACTCCCTAGGCCTTACAAGCCAGTACCTAGAGCCAAAACCTGTTGGGGAGCAGAGGAACCTATGGACCGGAGAAAGTGAAGACCTGGAAGCGGATGAACAGTCAAGCACCAGATGTGAGAGTGAAGAAGAGCCTGATATGAAATTCAGGCGAAATGGATGAACGAAAAAGTGATGGAGCAATTGGTAGAATGAATGGCAGAGTAAAACCCCCAGACGCCACTTCGTCCACCACGACTACCACAAGCAAGTCTCTGGGCTCGAAACCGGGCCTCCTAGGGGTAGGCGAACGGTCTAACCGCTCGGCCATGACTCCACCCTCTTCTCTCTTCTTATCTTCTCTCTTTTTTGTGCTCTCCTCTCCGATTTTCTGCTCTTCTTTAATCTTCTTGAAATGATTAATGTAACGAAATCAAGGGACAGGAAATTCGGAGAATATGGAAATCCTTCCCAACATTCGCCTGGCGACCCGGAGAAAAACCCATGGGTCCGGAAGTTCGACCACGGGGATCAAACCCGTGACCTCCCGAATGCGGGCCACAGAGGTTTCGGTCTCAGTCATCCCGCTTGGTGTGACGCTCATTAATTTATGTTAAGTTCTAAATGCTTGAGGTTATGTTATTCGTAGGTTATATCACTCCTTCTTTAACCAAGTTTCACTCTCTCATTCGTATCTTTAGACTCGCAGGTACTAAACGAAAGCTCCCCTCTTCCAATCCAAATCGAACTCGGTACATATATGTAGTTACAGGCTAGCGAGATAATCACATTGAAACAGTTAGTAAAGCTCTTGATGCGCTCAGTACTAAAAACTACATCATCACAACAAACATTAGTGTTCCTCTGTTTGTCTGCAGCGAGTACTTATACTCTGAAAACACATTTTTCGGAATGGTTGTAGTGTGTCTTATCCAATAAACCCTGCTGTGATTCTGTGAAACAAAACTGTGGCCGCTGCAGGGGTCCTACACATTGTGATTCAGCTCTGCGGCTGGAGCAAAGGATCTCTTGGCAAGGATTACTCTCGAGATGTCCTTTGATTTGTGGTAAAAGTTTTAGTAACGATGTTAAACTGAGATGAGATTGTAATTCTTAATTTCCAAACACTTGTGGCACGTGACACCCACATCCCTTAAACAATCTGATGTGTTATATTTACATACACGACTTTCCCTATCCACTGTTTCTTTGTTTTCTTTTATTATTTATGGAAAAGTATTCATACGAAAGCTTAGTTTTCTATTTTCATGTTGTTCGAAATAAACATTTACACAGATTGCGTCATTACACGTTTTACTGTAGGTAGAAAACAAGTACAGAAAAAGAAAAGAAGCTACAGTCAGATGTCACAGTGCACTGCACGTTAAATTTCATACTCCTTCCACGACATCGCGAAAACCAACTGAAAAGCGACAACCACTTTTAAAAATGGCTAGTATTGAAACATTCAAATATATAATACGAAATAGCAGATGCCACAGAAAAAATTTATTTGAAATACTTTGTGTTTTAAAGCTATCTGCACTTCCTTTGTCTACATCCATTCATTTGTCTATCATACATATTTGTATAAAATTCCTTCCAAGTGAAGATTTCATAGGCCATTCCAAGAAAATTCAAGAGACACACATCCACACCCCCTCCTTACAAACACACACACACACACACACACATACACACACACACACACACACACTCTCTCTCTCTCTCTCTAAATAAAAATCGTTTGAGCCGGTTTTGTGAACAAAAAAATTCGAAAGATTTTCCATTTAAAGCGTATCTCAGGTTCAACTAAACTTTTTGCAATACAAGGTTCTAACTGCAATTTCAATAAGTTCAAAAATAAACCAAAATTCAGTTTTATTAATTTATTTGTAACATTTACCAATACTTGTGTAATTGTATATTAATATGCGTTCACACACAAATTTTTGGGTTTAACTAAGAATATTATTTTTCTATACGATGCTTGCAATAAATATGAAACCAGAAAGAACATCTAAAACAAACATTTATATAATTTATAATCTTTCAGTTAAATTTGGAGCGGACAATAACAGTAGGAATAATTGCATTTGTTTTGTTATAAATTTCATCATTAGAGAATTCATCCCCATTGGACAATTCTTTGTTTCTTCTTGCTGGTTTTGGATTGACCTTTGTTACGTCTTGCACTACACTGCTTTTTTTTTTACTGCATGTATCACATGACACATGGATGATGACTCAACTTAAATTCTATTTCATGGAGTGTCTGACTGAATTTTATAGTTGCTTATAACAGGAGTTTAGCAGTGGAGGAAAAATTCTTGAAGTCTGACTCAGCTGAATTAGTGTTGATAGTACGCTGTTACTCCAAAAAGATTAATCGTGCAGATATAGTTCGCAGTTCAAATAATAGTGCAGACAGCACTTTGTCACCCCAAAGAGATAACTTTTTCTCTGCAAATGGAACTTGATCATTTTTCAATCGCTCTTATGAACCACTAGGTGGCATCGTGATGACTGATGTTACACATTAAATTACTACATTATCAAAGCACATATTAACTCATTTTTTTTCCAATTTTGTCATTCCAAAGCAATGAGTTTTCTTTCATCGATTTCTTATAAATTTTCAGGTGTGCTTAAAAATACCTTAAACAGATGGTATTTTAATTAGAATCGTTGGAGCTATTTTAGTGAAAAATGTCAGTGTTTCCATATAAGGGGTAGTTTGGCATGGGCAATTTTCTTGATAATCTTCGTGTGGCAACATTGGAAGACGCCGAACTTAAACAGCGTCGGTATTTAACGCACCTTCTCTACTTAAACTATTGATGTTCACAGACACACAGACTGTCTGTTTGAATTTGCCAATGCGTAAACTTTTCTTAAATAGAAATATATTATTCATTTGTTATCCCTTGGCCTAGCAAGAGCGGAATTTCAAAGGTATCGCATGGCAACCATCTCATAAAACAGTTCACTATCGCTTAAATGTTCTTGTTGCACGTAGAAGAAAATTAGGATTAAGATCATTTTTGGTTTGAAAGTAATTTTATAAATCCAACGCAACGTACACGTAATCAATCCGCCACTGCAGCACAATGCACGTTTGAGTGTTAAAGAGGGCCAAAGTCCGCGTATAGTGGAAAGAGGTAAATCCAAACTCCCTTCTTCCGGAAAGGTTGGACATGGCTGATAATGCTTAGTACCTCATACCTCAAGTATTATTAATACTATTTTAGGCGTGTTTTCTAATCTCAAGCTATTAGTGGATACAGACAGGAGACAACAAAGGATGCAGCTAAATGCTTGTTGAATGTTTTAAACTAAGTGACTCTCCTGAGGTTAAATTTGAGTTGCAGTTATATAAATTAATTCTTCCTAAACATTTGTTAGTTTATTAACACCACCGGCGTAGTGTAAATAAAATTATGATTTGTGGTGTCATAAACATAAGAGTATCTTATGTATTGATATATTTGTCATTACGTTTTATTCCATTTTTTGACTTAGATTATTCTCTTTATTAAGATTTAGATTTAGATTTATACTTCCCAGATTCTCTAATAACAGCGCGTGTGAGTTGTATATTGTTTTGCAACAATACTGAATAATATAAACAGTACTTCGACGAAAATAAAACTGTTACTAGTTCCAGTGGCAAGGTCATCAACATTATCGTTGACCACGAAGGGCAATCGATTATGCATGTCTGGTTGTTGACCTTAGAAAAATCAATAGCTTGCAGCTTATACTTAGCTCCTGCATGAACGAAATCGTAAGTAAACATTAACAAATAAGAAAGAAACAAAAATTCAGGTAGTATTTAAATATTAAAATTCAACTATCAAATATTATTTGTCATACAGGTTCTTCAAAAAGTTGAGGACACCCATTGATATTTTGAAATTTTCTCCTCGAAGAACACATAACATTATATACTATTTAAATTCATAACATATTGTGTCAAGCAATATTTTATACTTCTTTGGACGTCCTTTGGCTTTAAAATACAGTAAATTTACTGTTTTGAGCTGCTCTTTACAAGATTCCTACACTCTGCATGGCAATGTTACTCCAAGATAATAACTCTCGAAGTTTTCGGCGGTTTTTCGTACTAGAACAAAATGGAAGCTACAGCCCAAATGAATGTAGTGAAATCATATCGTCAACATAGCAGCATTCGGTGGTACGATTTGCAGTGTAAGCAATGATACCACTCCGACTTCGCTGGTTCACTGATCATGGGATTGAATCCATTGTCAAATAGTGCTAGCTTAACCTTTTTTTTCCCAGTTTGTTTTAAAGTTATAAACATCACGTCAATTGTTAATAAACAGTATATGATAGAAATGTCATATTTATAAATATTCCTCACATATGTCTTTCCCTTTAGAGAAAATTAAATTTGACATCCCTCATGTTTTCATGGTCACATCTCAAAAAAATTTAGTAGTAAGATTTTTTCGGTTTTTCTAAAACTAAAAAAAAAAAAAAAAACAAAAAAAAACAACAATAATAATAATAATAATAATAATAATAATAATAATAATAATAATAATAATAATAATAATAATAATAATAATAATAATAATAATAATAATAATAATAATAATAATACCACCACTACTACTACTACTACTACTGATGATGATGATGATGATAATAATAATAATAATAATAATAATAATAATAATAATAATAATAATAATAATAATAATAATAATAATAATAATAATAATAATAATAATAATAATAATAATAATAATAATAATAATAATAATAATAATAATAATAATAATAATAATAATAATAATAATAATAATAATAATAATAATAATAATAATAATAATAATAATAATAATAATAATAATAATAATAATAATAATAATAATAATAATAATAATAATAATAATAATAATAATAATAATAATAATAATAATAATAATAATAATAATAATAATAATAATAATAATAATAATAATAATAATAATAATAATAATAATAATAATAATAATAATAATAATAATAATAATAATAATAATAATAATAATAATAATAATAATAATAATAACTCCTTAAGAAATAATGACATTTACATAATTATGCTTTAAAATGTGAATTTTAATTAGATAATTTTTTTGACGAAACATAAGGCCGCAGGACAAAATAGATTAAGGAGGGAGTGTATTTCGGTGAAATATGAAGACGCCCTTAAACGTTTGGTTGATGCTGTATGTGTCTTAATAAATAAACAATTAGTGACTTTAACACAGTGCTGTAAAATGTAGAAAACACGTAGTTATATTAGGTTACCAGCACTTAATTCAGGAAATTCAACTTTCCAACACAACAGCATGAGCGGAAGTGGATCAAGTGTTTGGTAGAAGGCTATTGCAAAGCTACCAAAAGTTGTTGACAAGGAAGTTAAGCGGTAGAGTGAGACTGAAAAATTCAATGCCATCAGCGGGATTTGAACCACGGATCTACCGGTTACCATCCGGCTGCTCTAACCACTAAGCTATCATATCTACACAACATTAAATTCTCAACTAGAGGCCTGGGACTTATGCACTTACAATATTGTAAGTCGCCATTAAGGTATCTTATCTCATATAAATTGAGATCTTGTATGGTTTACCGGGGAAAATGTGAGTGAGTTGGATAATTTAATGTCTCGGGATGTATAAGGCGCCGGGACACCGGTTGAGCTACACACCACAGGGATGTTTCAATCTGTAAATGGTAGGGACTCTGCCCTCTACTCTGTCGTTACTCCTTCCTTCGGAGAGTGCCTCGAAAGAGGCATAGAGGCATAGGTACAAAATATCTTCAAGGTCGACGTGCCGAATCCCCTTCACTACGTCCTGACCTATCATATCATAACAATACTTCTAATTACAGAGTGCCTAGTAATTCCCTTTATTCCTGTAATACATTGTCGGGAACTGCTCAGAAAACACTTTTCTCTGGCGGGATCGGGGATAACTTGACACACCTGAGGAAGCTCGGAAGTGTAAACAATGCCAAGGAGAATTTTAGAAGAACTTTACTGCGTCCAACATTGCCCCATTAATCGCTCGAAAGTGACCGACACAGCATAAGCTTACCTGAAACAGGGAAAGCGAAATGATGGAAATACAGGGAAAGGGAACTTATGGTAAAAGAGAAACCACCTAGCAAATCAGAGAAAGCCATGGAATACCCCTGGTTAGAGTGGACATGTCCAGAAATTGAACTCAGGACCTCCCGAATAGGAACCTCGCACATTACCTCGGAACCATCTAGTTAGTTATGATGCGATAAAGTAACGTTGCCTTAGGGACACATTGTAGTTAAGTACACTGATCTGCACATGACAAATATGTCAATATTGTAATGTAAACATCACCTAAACCATTACAGCTATAACTATAATTTGTGCGTTACACATTGTACAGTACTCAAGGTAGAATATATGTGAAAATGAAGTTTTTAGGTAGAAACCAATGCATATGACATCCATGTATACACAGAAAAAATAATTTTGATATGCTGAACTAAACTTAGGTGCGCTTATTTGAAGAACCATCTGTTATAATGAGCTTAAACTCAAAGAAAAGTATATCTTCCAAAATTGGGGGATTAGTTTTTCAAAATTCTAATTTTATAGCAAAAATTACTGTTAATACTTGCATACTATTTATATACTTTTAAATTGTGTGCATAAAATATGGCAAAACTGCTCCACCCATTTTAAAGTTCATATGAACTTTTAGCAGCTTAGAAAATTTGAAGTCCTAAATGCAAATTTTTTTTAGAGAAAATGGTGCCTACTTGTAGAAAATTATAATTTGCGGGAAAATGAAAATGAAAGAAGCATTGTATTCCACTCAAAATTTCAATGTGGAGATCTCACCGAAAATATGTTTTGAGGCCCGCTGAATTAAAAAAAAAAACACATTTTTCGAAAACAGGCCTCTGTGTGTGTGCGTGAGTCGGTGAACTCAAAAACGAAAAGTCGGTTAAAAACCAAAGTTGGATTTAAGTATAATATTTAAGTTTGAAGAAAATTTCTCCACCGTTAACTACCCTTTACAGGGACAATTTGTCGAACATTTTGATTTTATCAGGAATGGCTCTATTTTGATTAAAATGGCATACGTTTAAAATGAAATGTACACAAAATCAGCAATAAGATAATGAAAATGTTTATCTCGACTAGCATGAAGAAGATAGGGGAAAGAGCATTTGTAAAAATACTTAGTACAAGAAGAGTAGAGAAAGTTATATGAGTGCAACACGTCAGATTTTTAAATATGGGATTTTCTGACTTTAATATAACCCATTGTACACGTCAACTTTACCAGAGAGAGTTGAATTAGAGCCTGCACTCCGTATTCAATTTGTGAGATGAATATATTCAGTTTCGGTATTTCACGTGTAAAACAGGTGCACATGGTCTGTTAGAAATATCTTAATAATGATTTTGTATTAAAATTAAACTTTTAAAAAGCTTGTACAAGTTTGAAGCTCCATTACTTCCACTCTCGGCGAGCTTATATTTACATTATTTTTTATTCTGGAGCTGAGTTATTGATCACGGGCGCCGTCATCTATTCATAACGCTTTATCGCATACAGCCATATACAGCCATATATTTCTTGTTCTTTTTGGTCCCCACTCCAAGCATGCCGCTGCATTTAGCTAACCGACTCTTATTTTGATTTCCATAATCCGCTAGAGGAATGAACCTTCCTAAACTATCATTATCGTTTGATGAGTTATTACTTTTGACTTCTGCTTATGCCGGAGTACTCGTATACCCAGATAGCAGCAGAGTGGGAGAGAAAGAGAATTATACAGAAATATATTGTCTACAAGCTTGCACCAAAAGCTACGGGTTTAACGAGCTCCGCTCTATGATAACTGTGGAATGAGGTCAGTGGGCAAAATATAGCCAATTTTTTATCATTGTTAGCAACGCTAGCTTCAGAGAGTCCAGGCATCCTTTGTTTCTATTCTAACCAATCAGAAAAGTATGCCATTTACTGGTAGCTTAAACTACAAAAGATACAAAATTGCCTAATACTATAACATAATATTGTGTTGCCTGGTTCGGCGCATAACAAAGGACCGAAAGGGCTAACCTGCTTGACACCACATGCCAGGCCGTCAAGTAAACAAAGGCACAAGGAACGACTTCCCCACACCACTCACGTGAGAGAACATGTGTCTAATAACATTAAAGCGCCTGAACAAAAGGGGCTTTTTCCAGAACCTTGGAGAAAGATTTTGCTACGTCATCGCCGGCGTGTTTGTGGAAGTCGAGAAAGGTCCGTGTGAGTCATTCCCTCTATATAAGCAGACGAGGCAACGAACAGAGAGAGAGAGAAAGAGAGAGAGAGAGAGAGAGAGAGAGAGAGAGAGAGAGAGAGAGAGAGAAAGAGAGAGAGTTACATTTACGAACATGGGTCGGTCAGTGTGTCAGTGAGTGAAGATTTAACGAGTGTTGAGTGATCGTATATTCGGAATTAGTGTTTGAGAGACAGAGAAATTAAAGAGAAACAGTGAAAGGAGTGAGTCAAGGACACGAGAAGAAAACAATTGTGAGTTGTAAGACTGCAGATCGTGTTAACGTAAGTGAAGACAACTGTGTTTTTGTACAAAGATATAGAGGAAAAATGAAGTGATAGAAAAGTAACAGGAAGTAACTGATTTTTTTCATTTTGTAACAATAGGTACATTATTGTACACTAATATAATGAATTTGTATGGTGAGTGTTGTTTCATACAGTCCATATGATAGCATCGTTCCAGACATACTCGTAGGATTTCTTAAGGAATTGGCTTCAAGTAAACTACACTCAAACCGTTAACAACACTAAGAATGTAAAGAACAGCGGCCAAGGTTTACTGACGGCAGGTAAAGCACTTTCTCGTGAGTGCTCTACATATGCCGTCAGACTGTACGAGGAGTGGGGATAATTTATCTTCGACGTTCATGCATAAAGTCCAGTGACAGTTCAACATAATTTGGTTCAACTTAGATATAAATGTATGTTTAAAGATCTCCTCTTCTATTAGTACGTATTCGTATGTTCCTCATGGTTTGCAAATTAAAGAAATTTATGCAAATTTTATCCAGAAAAAGAGGATTTCACAAAAATATTCAAGATATAGACACCTTGTGATTCATTAAAATACCTCAAACATAATGTATTTTAATCAAACTCGTTAATTGCTTCTGAGAAAATCCAAAATTTGAAAAAATGCCCCATGCAACCGTGAAGCATAAATTAGGGTGCGGGGATTTTCTAGGAAACCTCCTTTCGCATCCTAGGGTGATATTGTACTTAGGTGCCAAGTTTTTAAGTTTTACTTTCTCTACTGGTAGGTAGAGGAAGTATTGTATTCCACCCAAAAATTCTATGTGATTTCACCGGAAATATATCTTTTGAGACCCTCTGGAAAAAAAAAAAAAAAAAAAAAAAAAAAAAAAAAAAAAAAAAAAAAAATTAGAAAAAGGTCCGTGTGTGTGTGTGTGTGTGTGTGTGTTTGTGCATTTTATAGAGATAAGACATCCTGATGGATAATAATTAATTCTTGGAGCCACCACCTAAAATAGCTTACGACAGGGGCTTGAATTCCAGTATATAAAGGTCTGTAGCGTACATTTACAAAACAATGAACAATTCATGTATATTACTTGTGTTACTCTTCGTATGGACTGCATGGAGGATACAGTGGAATGTTTAAAGAAACGTAGGTTATTTTATCTTGCAAAACAAATATGTAGTTTTGTGTTTTACGTAGTACTATATGTCATGTAATTCCCAGGCTTGCCTCATAAGATGATCTCACGCACGCACGCATGTAAGATTAGACATCTGTATGTTCACTAGGCCAGAAACATCCATTTGGTGCTTTCTGGAGCGTTAATTAACTGTTGGGGAAGTGCAAGCTTCTGCCTGCGTAACACTTTCGTAACCACCTGCTCCACTTTTAATTAATACATAATAGTAAAAAGTGAAAATGTTTAGAGAACAACACAGATAAGCAATGACTGTGAAAGATAAGCGGAGATCCTGCTTTTCATTAGCTGCTGTAAAAATGTATCTGGCTTTAAAAGTAACATTAGATTGGTCCACGTAAAAAGCGCATATCTCATTCGAAATTAGAAAGCCACAAAAATCCTTTGCAGGCAAGGATCTCCTAGGGGTTTCTCAGTTTTCCACAATTTTCTTCGCTGCACCACACTTTTAGTTTCTAAGATCTGTTAGTGTTTTGTTCTAAACTTAAAATTGTGATTTTCCACTCTTTCCAGTTCCTCGCTTTCCTGTCCACTGTGCTCCAATCGCTTCCGTGAAGTCCTGTGCCCATCTACTTCTTCGTCTTGTTCTTTTCCCTCTTCTTGGGTCCTACACGACATAGGTCCATCTGTCTGCATGTCCTCCCCATTGCTATTTGAGTCTTCTTGTCGTTTTGTGTGCAACTTCGATATCAGTTGGTAATCTCAGTTCTTCATTCCTTACTTTGTCTTGTAGTTTAATTTTATAGATCTTTGCGCTAGCATGTCTTATACACGGGATAAAATCATAACACTATTCTTTTCTGAAATAATTTGGTTTTGCATATGTAACTTATATTAGTGTGGATGCAGCAAAAATAACATTTTAAAATGTTCCATTATTTATAGTCATTCTTGAAATGCACTCGGCTTTTGACAACGCATTCTCTTCTAGCGTTACGTTTTTTGGGCAAAATTACGTCCGTAATTCAAAATTCTTTCGTTCGGCTGTGTTGATGCAAGATCTAGATAGCTTTTAGTAAATTCAGCTCGGTAATTCCAGGAGGTTCTTCAGCTCTGCATACTACGAGTACTTACTGGACAGGGATGATCGCTTTTAACTTATCCTGTCTTATAAACCGTAATGCAACACTATGTCAGCTATCTTCATCCTTTGTTGAATTTTGGGCTATTTGCATGACCGTGGTTATACGAACTAAGGAGATAGCAAAACTATATTTACTACAAAAGTAGTTTTATGCGAAAGTTGCGACTGTCCAAAACGTGAGTCCCAAATTGTGTGAATTCACAAAAAGATGCAGAAAATGTAGTGAAGGGTTTGGTTTATTTTAAAACCTGCATATTCTATGTTGCTATATTTTATTCAGTACACTGTATAGAAACACATCTATACCCCGTTCTGCTATATAGAGGCATGATAAGGGTTATCACATCAAAGGGTTTTGCAACAAGCAAGGGAGCGTTTTGAAGATGTGGAACTTCAAAAGTTGGTGGGTAATCTAACATCAAAGGTTTTATCAATACAAATTGGTAGAGTGACATAATTAGCACAGGAAGAAAAGTTGGGAATGGATGAGAACATGTGCTTGGAAAATGGATTCAGAAATGATTTAGAGTACTGCTTGTGTCTATGTAATGGAAATAACTAAACTGAAACTGGATTGGACTAAATAGACTAAACTACGTACATATTCTCTTGCACCTTTAAAGTATTGGATTTCTTCATAACTTATCACTACATTTCACCATTTCTACTATGTTCTGTATACTTACATTGAATGACCTCTATTCTCTCATATATTGTCACCATTCTAGATTATCCAGTTCCTCTTTTACTCTCTGGTCTTGCATCATACGAGATCATTTTATGATTTTTGCCGTTGTCATTCTTATTGGGCATATTAATTTCATCATTTCTAAAGGTAGTATTTTTAATTTTCTATCGTACGGTATATGAAACTACTCCTTTCAAATATATAATTTGTTCAGCAGTCAAATTGCTAGCATGTCTGTCTAAAACTTGTTATGTCTATTCTTCCACACAAATTTTTTAACGAGTGGGCAAACTGCTTTTAAGCAAGTCTTGAATATCAAGCAATCGCTTTTTGAGCACAGAGAAATTATCGGATTCAGAAGTGATAATACTCAACCAATAATAGTGAGTCTATTACTCATTTCTTTTACTCTGTGCATTTGTTTTATTTTTAAAATTATATATAGGTGTAACATATATCCCTCTATGGGGTTTGCATAAATGTTCTAGGAAATTTGAGCTTAATCACATAATCTCCAAACCTCTGCGGAAATCAGTATACTTTCTAACTAGCAGAAACTACATCTTCGCTCGCGCCATTGCTTTAACTGAATACACGCTCTCCCTCCCGGCCTCCCCCTCTCTCTTCCTTTCTCTCTCCTTCCCTCTCTCTCACTCTGTTTCTGTCTTCATCTTCCTCTCTCGTTCTCACTGTATCATGTCTCTAATTTCTCCAACCCCTCTCCAATCCTAGCGGGGTATCTCAATTTTTAACTTGGTACTCTTTAGAATCCCACTTTCTGCTTTAGAGAAAACAATTCAGGCGCCATATAAACTATTCTGTAAATGAGACAGCAGGTATCTTATGCAGTGACTAACTCAAGTTTCCATGCAAACAGATCTTTTTTCTTTTTCTACCAGACAGTGTTGTGTTTCACCATTAACCATTTTGAGGTATACTGCACATTAAAAAAGAAAGTTAGAAAGGGCTCCGTGTGTGCAAGTAGGTTGATTCCCTAATTCAAAGTACCTTATACAGCGGAACAAATTCGTTGTTTTTCACTTTCTAAAAAATGATCTAAAGAACTATCTAAAAATGTTCTGAATTTCTAAAAATATATCCAAAATTCCTCCGCATTTTAATAGTTTTGTTTAAATGGCAAGTGTAAACGGCAAAAAAGTTTTGCATTGAGATAATTAAAATATATAATGTATATGAAATAAGTTTCCTTGTAGGATTATAGCTTTGGATACTTTTGAAGCATTCGCTTGTTGCATCTTTGAAAAGTAATCAGAAACCAAGGTTTCAAATGTTACAAAAGATAAGTGAGGCCTGGTCTCTAAATATTTGCTAGGTATACTTATATAAAGCCACTTTTATATGTACATATAATGTATTATATAATCGATTATGTGAAGTAATAATGGTTAGGAAATATCGAATGTATGTGACGCATCAAAGTTTTTAAAATTATATTTTTAATGCAAGTTACTTATTATATTCGCTAGAAATATCAGCCATATATCCAAAACAGGAAGTTTTAAGAAGCATTTCTGTCACAATCACGCACTGCTGCTTATTTTATCTGTTGACTTCCTTATTTGCAACTAGTTTTAATGACGTTCTGGAGCTCTATAAGGGAAACCGGTAGCCAAGGTTGCTGCCGTAAGGCTACATTTGAAGTTTCGCAAATTTAAGTACATGTCCAAAATCATGACAACCACAGCTTTAAACATTTCACACAATGTAACTAATTAAAACCGGATAGCAGATCACGTCTCTACCGTAATTATGTTGTAATATAAACATTCTTTTCAATATGAATTCTCGGATTTAAACAAAAAATGAAAGCTTCCGCTATCGTTCCATGTAGTGAGCGGACTGGCTCAGGTAGTAGTGTCTGTGGCCCGCATTCGGGAGGTCGCAGGTTCGATTCCGGCGGGAGACCTTCCAGACCTTTGGTTTTTTCGGGGTGCTTTCCCAGGTCACTAAGGTGAATGCTGGAAAGGACTCAGGCGTTACCACCTGAGTCATCCTGCTCGGTCTGCATTTTTTATACTTTCTTAATAACTGTCAGTAAAGGCAGAAGCATGAAGTTTTAAGAAAAATTTAATTGAAATTTAAAAATACTCTAGATACTTTTGTTTCGCGCTTTCGACTTAATCAGATCCATTTAGTTTTTTTCTCTCCTTGTGCGTGTGCTATATTTGCAAACCGCACGTCCACGTGTAGGGATTGGGCAGCGGGAATTGTAGCCTTGCAAGATGATGCATGTTTTGGGCTGCTGCGATAGCCATGAAACAACTCTAAAACAGGCAACTGGGGCTCTGGTAAATCACAAGATAGCTTAACAAGTCTATAGTTACTCATCTTGCACCAAATAAATCAAGTTAGACTTTGTTTTGATTGCACAAAATTGGTACTTCTGTGGTCGGAAGATGCTATGATAGAATGGCAGTACAACAATGTCGATTCCCTCCGTGCCAAAAGGGAACTACTGGAGTTAAATATTCCGATTTCCTCATGTAAGTCGATTTTTTCTTTAGTTTTGTGTTGGTAACACCTCCTACCCAAGTCGATAGTAAAAGCATGACTCGATTCGATCGCTTAGTATATCCTTGGTTTTGTAGCTCATTCAATATAGCAGCGCATTGGAGTATAGAGGCTGTTGTGTGTGGACATTGGCATTTGTGTGGCAAACATGGAAAGAATCATAAATCAAAGGGGAAAGGAATTGATTCTGCTTCTGGTGCGGTGTATTAAAAACCTGTAAATGCTTTGTAAAAACTAAAAATGAAGAGATCATAGAACAAAACGTGCAACACAATCATCATGGAAAATTAAACAGACAAATCGTTACAAACAGTATTATAAGGAAAGCAGTTGAACGAGTGTATACGGCTTAAGGGCCCGTCGACATCTAAGTGATAAGAAGCAGTTGAAGATATAATGAAACCCGTTTACAGTAAAGTGTGACGGAGAATCGTGCGGTTAAGCCGTGGAGGGAATCGGACTACATTTTATTTGAATAATAGAAAATTAAGAGGGTACCCTTTTTTTTTTTGAGAATCAGAATGCTACTTTTGGTAGAGAGTCAGTTGGACCCGGTAACGTTAATTCCATCCCCCGAATGTTTCATTTCACTTCACTTCTCATTTAACTTTAGATAAAAATCCTGCTTAGCTGTTTCAGATTTGTAACTGTCGGCGTTGCATGGCAAAGAAAAAGGATGCTCTATGTAAGTCTTCGTCCTCCGGATCGGGGGTGGTGTGCGAGTTTCGGGGCCCCTAATGGACTGTGTAAGTCAGCTGTGGAGGGGACCCGGCAAGCTGCCACCGGTGATTTAAAACTGAAACTGCAGGGACCCTGTCCTCTGCTTTCATATCTCCCTGGTCCAGTCAGCCTCTGTCTCCTCTCGTCTTATCCCTCCATTTTTGGGGGTGATCCATCAGGGGCATAGTCACAAAAGATATTCTAGGTACTGAGTCCCTCCTTTGAACCTGGTCATGGCTCATATATTACTTTAGTCCATCGCTGATACCCAAGCATGACATGTGATAGCCTGTTCTTCTGATGCCATATACATAGGTACAATCCATTTTAAGTGAAGCACGACACATATTTCCTTACAACGATGCGACTTTCCAAGTAGGGCATTGCAATGAAAGTCGCAAAAGAGCAGAAAATACAGCCATTATAATTTTTATTTTTATTTCCGTGTCATTTCTCGAGCACCTCCACTGTTTTCAATTGAAAAGCTACATGGTTATAGACTCAGAAACATACAAAGGGCCGTAGGTTTAGTATTCTGTTTAAAAGCAATAAAATTGCTAATGGTTGCTAAGGTTTAAGTCTAAGGTATCTGAAAATATTCATAAAATACATTATTGTACTATTCAGATGTTCAGATATAGCTGAGATATGTTGACCTGCAAGATTGTTCAACCCTCCGTTAGCCACATGTCGTAGGTCACGTGGGGCCTAGTAGGCCCTCGCTATATTTTTGTGCATATATGCTTGCATTTATCTTTTTAGTTGTATTTTTCCTTCATTCCTATGTTTAGCTTCATTTAGCTCAAATATACATGGTCTGTATTGGCATCATTGTACTAGATGCATAAAAAAAATAAATAAATAAAACGTACTATGAGTACACTATACATTATAATTTGTACCACACAACATGGAAATATAATAAATTGCCATATTCAGGTATACAACTTGTAATTATATAATAGTAGTAGTTATAATAATAATAATAATAATAATAATAATAATAATAATAATAATAATAATAATAATAATAATAATAATAATAATAATAATAATAATAATAATAATAATAATAATAATAATAATAATAGTAATAGTAATAATAATAATAATAATAATAATAATAATAATAATAATAATAATAATAATAATAATAATAATAATAATAATAATAATAATAATAATAATAATAATAATAATAATAATAATAAAAGTATATGACAAAATACATGCTATGACATAAGTTGGTTTCATCCTCTTCTTTATGATCTAAAGATCTCAATTTCAGTTTATCTTCAGAATTGGAATCATCTGATTCATACAAATTGTCATACCTACACAGAGAAGACATCATCACAAGGTAGATGATGCACTTCTTTCAAATTCTTGAAGTTTTGTAAATCATACCTTTTATTCCTGTTTTTGAGAAGTAATAACATCTGCTAGCAATCACAAATATGTGTTGCACAACTAACGAGGAAAAACATATGTTAGTAATATTTAACGAGAGTAGGCGCGCACAGTTTGATTGCCGATTAGTCATTCTTGGGGCTAAGGAAATAAATCTGATTGTCGTTCTGCCAAACAGTCGTGTAAGGTGTAATATTAGACATCCTAGTCAGGCATATTCGAAAACCGAACGTTTAAATAAAGGTAGGGGTCTCC
Organism: Tenodera sinensis; assembly: GCA_030765045.1. Lineage (NCBI taxonomy): Eukaryota > Metazoa > Arthropoda > Insecta > Mantodea > Mantidae > Tenodera > Tenodera sinensis. The sequence goes on along the minus strand of CM060965.1, from coordinate 64,830,923 downwards.
CAGGCCCTTAGCGACCACCGGAGGGTTAAAGGTACTAATTGCTGGTTCAACTAACACCTTTAAATGTGCTGGGGAGATTTAAACTAATTTTTCACTCGTACTTTCAGTTTTACAAGTCTTATATGCATTTTATACGAAACTTTACCAAAATAACACTTTTTGAATAAATATTAGTGATTTTGTACATTTTCATATTTCTAAATGTCCTATTACGGCACAAATACTTAGGTTTTGAATCTATTATTCTAATTATGTATTTAATATTTAAGACTAGATGACCCGGTGAACTTCGTACCAACTAAAATTGATTTGATTGTAATTTTTCATAAGTGATTATCAATCCTAATCAAGCTTCCGACTCCAATTTATTGTACTCAATAGGTGAAGTAGCTCGCCGCGCATTTAACTGACCTCGAAGGCCTATGACAGCTCGTCCTCTCCTTGGCATTATAATGAACAAAGTAAAACCACACGGAATGGTTTTCACTGTCAATCAAATTTGTTGAAATTACCTTGAGAACTTTACCATATTGAAATTCTCAAACTAATTTATCAAGTTTCGCTAAAACACTTTTTGTGGTGCTATTTTCAAGCCTATCCTAATTCCTCGAGTCTCGTTAAAACAAAATGGAATGAATATTTTTGTTTATTTCTAAGTCTGCAAGGTCAAGATACCTTAATAGGATAGCTGATCAAAATGAATGTTCGCAAAAAGTAATTAAATTCCATTTAACCAAATCTATTCTCAAATTCCACTACTTTTCATTTTTACGAAAAAAAGATTTTAAATGCAATAAGTGCAGCTGTCATACGATAGATCTGCCACAAACGCCATATATTGAAAGTAATCTGAAGTGGCAATTCCCATACAAAGTTACCAATTTCGATTTTTCGGCTATTCCTTTGGGTTTTTCCTAATGCTCTTTTTTCCTAACCATGCCAATATTGAATCTGCCATGGTGGAAGCACTTATTTTAAGTCTACATTCTTTATTTTAATATTTAACTCCTTGGTAAGCTTTGTAAGGAGCCTTTAGTTGGAGGAAGCGGAAATTTTACACAAATTCTTTATTTGAAAATACCAAGTTTAACATCATGAATACCGGGTGGAAGGGAAGTCATTACATTAATTTAAACCAGTGGTAGATCTCGGTATTTGGAACATAGTTTGTATCTTAAGTTTTGCCTCTGATCATTTCCTACGGAGATATTTTAGTTTTGTCAAAGACAAGCTGGCAATACAGCAGATTGTGTGGGTGTCACTTTCCCTAGTTCAGTGCACAAACAAACTTCCTAATGGTGCGGCTTGAAAACATAAATACATACCGTGCCTTGTCTTTCTGTATTTACTCTGCATGTGCAGGCCAATCACAAGCGTTAGCTTCCAAAACATAAAGTGAAAGCGAAAGTGTTTTCATCCACAAACCAGTTCAACTCCCTGGCCAACCTCAGCGCAACGTTGTCGACATCTTACACATCTGAAGGAGCTGAACGTAGTATTCCTTCATGTCTTTTAAGTGATTAATTATTTCGAAACCCTGTGTGATGTCTCATAATTACTACCGAAGGTATTTCAGAAAAAAGTTACTCTACACATTTTACAAGTAACGAACTTCTAAAATAAGAACAAATTAGAAACTAAAAACTTCACTTATCTTAGTATGTTGATATCCTTTTTCTTTTTCTTTTTCTTTTTCTTTTTTCAAGCTGGATATAGCTTGAAACCCCTGGGTCAGAAAAATAGAAAAAGGATATCAACATACTAAGATAAGTGAAGTTTTTAGTTTCTAATTTGTTCTTATTTTAGAATCTTGTTGCTTCACTGTTAATAGCTTCAATTTTTACTTAATTTAAGTAACGAACTGTTTATCTTCGTATATTCTTGTGGAATCACGCACCCAATTTGGATAAAAAACCATTTATTCTTTCGAAATCGGCTGACCAAGGAACAGGGTTTTAGTAATCTACAATGTTCTGTTAAAGGTTTATCTTGGACAAGTAAATCCTCAGTGAGTGGTGAGGATAATCTACTCTTCATTTGCTTATTGTGTTTGCATCCTTCTACCTCTCAGATAACAGATAACCAGAAAGAGAATTTAGCGGCGGTGATAAGTGATCCACTCAAAAATGGTTACTCGAACAGTATTTTTGGGTATGCCAAAAATTGGTCCAAGTGTACTGAATGCCTGAATTGATGTTATCCTCACCAAAGAACCTGCTTTTTCGTTGCCTAAAATTCCCCTGTGTCCTGGTACCCACCCCAGAGTGATCTTGTGTTTTCCAGTTGTATTAGTTTTACTAGACAGATCGTCAAATATTAATCTCTCTTCATGATTTAGAAAACGATGTTTGCATCAGATGCATTTTTAAAACATCTTTTACCATTCCTGTACTTTATCTATAAATTCTTCATCCATTTGTTGTTGTCTGATATCTAAATTAATTAATTTATCCACTCTTTATTGCTCCAAATAGGTTCTTGGAACTTTTGCCTGAGCTACCAATTGTCGTAATTTTTGATTCTCAAAACTTCTGCAGTAGTGTTACCTTTCTGGCTCAGTAATTACTATACAATGTAAGCTTATTTTACTTCTTTTGTCATGTTTCCACAAGAATGTCGCTTTTATGCAACTGTTAATTTTGTTACATGTTTCTATGATGTTTTGTATCTACATTTCACTTTCTTATTTGTATGTCTGATATCAATTACTTTATAGAAGGTATCTACTTTGTTATTTTTTCTGCGGATGGGCATATCGAAATCTGTAAACCCGCACAGGTGGAGGTGCGTCGGTCGTATGAGCCGTAGCCGAATAATTTAAATCTGTAGTTATTAGGGACCCCGCCTCCTATTCCCGTCTCTCCTCATGACCAGCTACCCTCATTATCCTTCTCACCTCATTCCTTCCCCCCCCCCACCCCCCCGGGCCTACTACAGTAGGTACGGGTTTGGCGTAATTTTCTGTGTTAAATTTACTAATAAATTAGCTAACTGCTGCATTATGTTTTCCAGTATGGACTGACTTCCTTTACTATTCTCTACTACCCTATCTTCCTTGCTTCTCCATTTATTAACTACCTTTTTTTTTTCCTAATTAACTTTTGTAAAGGAAAATCGTTTTCTTTTTAAGACTCTTACTTGCATTTCGTTTTCTTCTTATTCCTGTTGTCTTTCATTCTCTCTTCTCTCTTCTCTACCTAGTGGTCTACGGGCCCTTAAACAGCACTCACTCACTCACTCACTCACTCACTCACTCACTCACTCACTCACTCACTCACTCACTCACTCACTCACTCACTCACTCACTCACTCACTCACTCACTCACTCACTCACTCACTCACTCACTCACTCACTCACTCACTCACTCACTCACTCACTCACTCACTCACTCACTCACTCACTCACTCACTCACTCACTCAATCACTCACTCAATCACTTTTCTCTTCTTTCTTCTCTTTTTTTCTTCTTTCTTGTTACTTCTCTGCTCTCCTCTCTTCCCTCTTTATACATATCTTTCTACTTTCACTTTTGTTCTTTTCTCTTTCTTCTTTTTCTGTCTTTTCTTTCTTCCTTCTTCCGTTTCTTGCTTCCTTTCGAAACCACTTATCAATTACCTTTTGTGGCTTAACGTTTGTTCAATTTTGAAACTATATCTATTTTGTGGCGTAATGATTTAGTAGGTTTATGTGTGGTAAGATGCTTCTTGTATTTCTAAGGCAGGATGTCAATTCCTTACCTTTTTACTGCTTATTGTACCCGATTCTAACTCAGTCCTGATTGCTTGAAACTGTCGTCTGCAGGCTTTGGCGACGGAAAAGCTAAGTGACAAGATTTAATCCCCGTATACCTTCGACATTTTTCTCTTCTTTCTTCTGTTTTATATTTATTTATAACACTCTTTAAGCACAGATACACTTGATAAACTATAATTATGTTTTCTCTTCTAGATTTCAAATGCATTACATTCCTTTAACCAAGCGTTGCTATTAATTTTACATTGCAGAAAAAGATCGGCTTCCAAAGCCTCTATTTTTTCATTTTCTTTTGAGGGCTAAGAGAGAAGCCGTCTCACGGCACGAAATTGTGTGCTCGATGACTGTCAACTTTAGGGACTTCCGCACGTCTCTGTGGCGCTGTGTTCGCTATCCTGTGACATGCTTGTGACTTCCCTTTACCCCATCTCTCGCTTTTAGTGGTTCATACCTGCAATAGATCAGTGCCGGATCGCATCGGGACAATACCTCGAACCTCTTCGGAATAATAAAGCACGAGGCATGTTGTAGAACAAGGAGGAAGCGAATTACGAATATGCAGTATTAAGAACACCGTCTCCGTGATTCATAAAAATTCATTCTTAGAATTACTGGACAGTTCAGTCTGTATCTGCTGTAATAAGAAAGGACGCGTTTCACAATGGCGAGGAGAACAAAGGTCAGCCAATTTCGATGTAGACTTATTAACCGAGCACGTTTCTCATCTAGGGATTTGCAGCCATAAATAAATTCTTCAAATAAAGTTTCAAAGAAAACGGCTTTATCTCTCTTCTGTTTCTCTTTCTTCTGTATACTTTAACATTTTTCAGACCTGGTACTTGAGATTTATTAAACATTTTAAACATTATAATTGAAGTGCATTCATCATTTATATTTAAATAAATTTAAATCTTTAACTAATAGTATAGTGTAATTTTTACTTTCTCTAGTATGTGCTGTAAGTAGGTGAAGTATTGTATTCGACCCAAAAATTCAATGTCAAGATTTCACCGGTGTGTGTATGTGTGCGTGTGTGTGTGCCTGTGTGCGTGCGTGTTTTGGCAACATTTCTGTGTTGAATTTTTGCGCGGAATACAGTACTTCCCTCACGTGTTATAGGTAAACAGTAGAGAAAGTAAAAATAACATCAGTGCAGTATACTTCCATTGTTGTTTTTCAGTTTTCATCATTACCAAATAAGCTATTCTTTTTTAAACAGCGTTTTCCGATTATGGTGCATCTTTCTTTGCTATAAAAAATCGAGAAATCATTGGGTCATTCTCGTTGCCACGGCATAGCAAATAAATTGTGCGACAAGGAGGGCATTGTCTGGGAGAAACCAATTTATACAAGTGTATGCATGTGTATGTGCAAAAGAGAAAGAAAGAAAGAAAGTGTGTGACAAATGTAACCGAAGTTAAAATATATATCTGGCTGTCCAGTGTTTGGCCAAACACTGCGAAAAGGCCACTGCCTCAACGCTAGAGGCCCATTACGGGCACTTCACACTAATGTAAGTATTTATTGTTAACTGTCATAACCTATGCTGGGGTTTTGCATGGAGCAACACAGAATTAGAATGGACTGTGCGGTAATGGCTTTATTTAATGCACACTGAGAAGAAAGAAAGCAGAAAACAACAGCATAAGGGCGGGTGTTACTGGCAGAATAACAACCGAAAACAGTCTATAACATTTCTTGTTAATAATATCCTACATTTACATAACAAATTTGAAGACTTTATAATTAAACCATATGAGAATGTTTGTTTTGACACTACGCATCTGTTCATGTATTAAGGTGTTGAATATGTCTACTGCACACTCCATCTTCTTTCTTCCTTGTCCAATCTTTATTTATAATTAGCATACGGTTTCTCTTAAATCGCATCCTCCCCGTTTCGCCATTTCCTACAACATCCAGTAATATTTATTTCTGCTCATATAATATTAACTCCCAAGTCTTCCCAGCTCATTATTTTCTACTTCCCCTTCTATATTTACTGCATTAGGTCGTACTGTTGTATGTTATTCTCATTATTTATCTGTGTCACTGTATTAATCCTTAAATTTAAAGAAAATTGTTGAATTCTTTCTGATCTTAGTCCTTCGTTATTCTCAGATTAATGAACTGGCATTTCTTCCGGGTCGAGTTCTTCCTTACAAGAAATTTTACTAATTGTGTTTTTATTTTTATTTTATTATAACTGCCCCATTACACTGGTACTATTATATAAATTACGCTATTTACATAGTATATGATCACATCTCTATTTTATATACTTTTATATACTTTCTGAGACACTGGACATGTTTCCCCTTCTTTGGGGATTTCATTCTTCAAAACATTTCTCACTTTTGCATGTCACAACCACAGAAGAGATGATCCACATTCTGTACAAACACCACTGTAAGAGTGTGAACATCATTGTTGTTGAGCAATTGTTCCAAAAATACAAAAGTTTCCGATAGGCCCTAAGATGTTAAAGACGACATATAGAAGATTAAAAAAAGTTGTGTACTGATTATTTCACTGATGCCGGATTATCGCCTCTTGGTCGTGGTATTATCGCTTTGACTATATCACCTTCTCCTTGCGGTTCCGCCAATCTAAACATTTTCTTAAGGTTTCTGAATATGTGAAATATCCATGCGCAGTAAAAAATTAGCTAAAAATTGTCAATAAATTAACAAATGCAACTTGCACATCCGTGAAACACATCCGTCTTCATATACTTTTAACAACCATAATTTTAAATAGAGCAGACCTACATTTAATGAATAGTCTATTAACGGAAATTCGTTCATTTATAATTCCTCATTTCCTTGGATTAAACACTAAAATTATTGTTATTATTGCTCTCACATCCTAGTGGTTTACTTGTAGTGCCAAATGTGAAAATAAATTTTAATTAAAATGTATAAATCGTATTCTAAGTTTGTATGGGTTTATTATTAATATTAAATAGTATCTTAATTAATTATTAATTATTTCACGGAATGCTCTAAATAATAACACTGGAGGCAACTTCTCGAGCTCACAAAATTGTCATATGCTACCCTCTCGTCGTATTAATTTATTGAAATAAATCAATAACTTCCTACATTTGTGGTTTGCCAAATTTGGCAAAGCAAAAATGGACACATATATAACAATGTTAATAGCCATTAGACCAAAATTTGAGGTTTAATTTAACAACTTACAGGCAATATTAATAATATTATGGTTTCGTGCAATAACTTTTAAATACATATCATATAACAAAAGTATCTTGTTTGCACTTTTAAAGTCCGAATAGGTGAGTTCTAAGAATGTTTACAGAGACACGTATGCTACTATTAATAATTTTCCTTATGTTAGTAATTCGAAGATTGAATTCTTTCTGAAAGTTCACAAAAAGCGCCATCTACCATAATACCAATAATTTCACTTTTGTACTTGAGTTTAGTGACCACAGTACTTCACACAGTGAGTATTACGTCTGAAGACTAGGAAAAAGAAGGAAGGACTACTGGAAGGAAGCTATTCTGAAGCGAACTTGTAGATAAGCAGCACTACATGGTGTTTATTCTTACCAAGTAATTACCTGTCATGCCTTATTTACGTCCAAACGAGTCGCCTAGGGCCGATCCAGGCCTTCTCACGTTTTTCTTGTCACTACTGTCTTGTCAGCTAAGCATAAATCTCAGAACAGGTTACAATGTTGACAAAGGGATGCTCAATACCTTTATACATACTCCATACTTTCGTTTAGATAATATACCTATATTGGTACTTCCAAAAGGAGGTGAAATTAGAAAATTGTGACATATCAGCATTAAAAACTATAGAGTAGATACTAAAAATCCAGTGGCCTTTGACTTGCCAGCCATACTCCCACATACGCAACATAAAGAGAGGCTCCTGCAGCCAATACTCGGAACTGACGTAATCAGTCCATTCTTCTCCCAGTCAGAACGTTGGCTTTCATAACTAACAGATAGGCACCTATTGTTGCTTTTGAAATACATCACGATTCTGAGGCACCTATTTTATACACGGATCTAAAAAGTGGGTTCGAATCCAAGGGTATTCTGTGGCACAGAATAGAAGACTAAGATCTAAACTCAAGGAGCAGAACTTTGTGCATCTTGCTTTAATCACATTGCCCAAATGCGATGTTAATCTACCAGATATGTTGAATTTGCTTGGCTAATGGTTGTAATGCGAAGGGGAATAGGCTTCTAGTAATCGTCCGGATAGAAAGGTGAGCATCATTATGATATAAGATTAAATCAAATTATAATTTCTTTGACATTTCATTACACAAGTTTGGGTTTACGTCATACTTAGCGAACTTACGGTAATATTCGGGAGACCTCGGGGCTATCCCGACTAAGGGTTTTTGTGGTTTTCCCTGGTCATTAAAAATGCTGGGATGGATTATCACACAGTATGAACTTTATTGTCCCTCATTCGCTCTGAGTTTTTTTTTAATCATTTTCAGAGATGGAGTGGACGGAGATACACGGCGTATACGAGGGAACGTTGCTGCTCTGTCAGCTGGCATGAAACCTTCTACCAGTTTCTACCAGATCCGCTACACCTCATTCTTCCGGCGACCCTGCTGACTCTTACAACCCGGAAAAACCGGATAGTGCATAAAATGAATGAAATGAAAGGGATTGATTCGGGGGATGTAAGGTACGAGATATCCTAGCCTACAGCAAGTGACCCGGGAAAAATTCCCGAAAAATCCCAAGAAAAGGGAAGGTACGAGGGACACTGTTGAGGAACTCTATGCGTAACTTTTCCGTGAGATAGGGGAGCATTGAGAGCCTCTGCGTTTCTGCCCGCCTTTTCTGTTCCTTCAACTCATCCCTCCCTCGTGGTGGTAACACAGAAAACCGCAGTGCTGAAGTCCAGATATTTTTATTTTACATCTCGCAATTTCTAAATCCAACACCGGATGTGATCCAATGAGCGCTGACGGAATCTGCCGAAGTTGGCCTAGAATAGCAGTGCATGTAACCTCATAGTGCAGGGCCAATCGCTACCAACCTCTGCATCAATACCCCAGATAAATATCTTGCAGACGGTATTAAAACTGTACCTGTGTTCACCACATGAACTATAGTGAGAAGCGAACTACCTTTGCTGTTTATTGTGAAAATGATTATCCTGTTCGGTCCCTACCATTCAGTAAATATACATTTCGTAAGTGTAAGTCGTGTTTCACTGCAATGGTTAGATTCGTTAGTATTGTTGATCTCACATCATTCTGTTACAATAACGAACAATGAATGCATGCAGTTCTTATAAGACAAAAGTTTATTAAGAACGCGCATATGTTGAGCTATTTTTAAGTAGGCCCGGTCATGTTTTCGCCGTCCGTGGCAAAGGGTACTTGGTTCGAGAACTCTAGGTTATCACCTAACTAGCTACCTACTCGTAGTTACTCTCAGTAATATCCAGGCATTTTCGTATTAGCAAACCGTTATCCACTGTTCAATTGGAAACACAAGCGTAAGCCTAAAAAATAATACCTGGTTGTTCAGTGTTGCCGGGAGGTGTATACCACGTGGAAGGGAACTTATTACATTCCTTCTAATATGTGCTTCACAAAAGCATCACAAACAAAAAGTCCATTGACATTCTTTTCGTTGATCAGCCGATTTCAAAAAAATAAATGATTTTTGTTCCAGATGGATGCGTAATTCCACAAGAGTGCACGAAGATAATTGTTACTTGTAAGATGCGTAGAGTAAACATAGTTTCGGTAGTAATTATGGGACAGCACATAGGGTTTCGAAATAATTAATCACTTAAAATAATTAAAGAAATATTGCGAACAGCTTTTTCAAACGTGAAGTAACTCGGAAACGTTGCGTTGAGGTTGCTCACGGATCTGAACCGGTTTCTGGATGTAAACATGTCAGTCGCTTGCAAACACGATGCCGAGTGGTGTAATGCTTTGGCAGATAATGATTCTGATTGGCCTACACTTTCACAGTAAAAATGGAAGGACATGGTATTTATTTACGCTCACGACACGCGCCACTGCCGTTTTTGTTTATGTACTGATCTAGTGAAAGTGAACTCACACAATCTGCAGTGTTGCCAGAGTGTTTTCGACAAAACTAAAATATCTTCGTAGGAAATATTCGGAGATAAAAGCATAAGACACAAAATGTGTTGCAAATACCGAGATCTATCACTGGTTCAAATTAATATAATGAGTTCTCTTCTACCGGTATGTCCCCAATGGACAACAAATACATCAACAGGGGTAACTGGTCAGTTAATTAGATTATAGTGTATTGACTTTTTGGCGCTGGAAACATTTGGGTGACTATGGTACCAGTGGTAGCAACAAGGTAACAACCGTGTGCTACCGACTCGGCGCATGCGCAAATAGTCTTGCAGATTACATAGACTCTATGCTATATGCGCATGCGTCACATATGTCATAGAGGACAGATTGGTGAACAAACATATCCCAATTCTGTATAAATGCTTTGCCAGAAAATCATGTCCTGTAATCAACTTGATGGTTGTAACTGCCGTTTTACGTATGGGTTTAATTAGTTTCATTTCTAATAGTTTTACTTATTTCTGACTGCTTAGGGTGTATCTGTATTTGTTTAGAGTGTGTTTAAAGTTATATTTCGTTTATATTTATGACTTCATATAGGGTGCAAATTCGCATCTTATGTCGGAAATTAGAAGAAATGTTTGCGGGAGGTGAAGTGAACAAGAGCCTGGAATACTACCTTGTTTATAACCTGTACTCGTCCGTGTTATGTAGTTCGCTTTATGCCAATGCGCCCTAAATATAATATTAAATAACCCTGCTCATAGCAACGATCAAATTTAGCAGATACTAGCTTCCTTAGCAAGCTTGCACAATGCAACAATGTTTAACGTCGTTTAACCGTGCACTGCTTAGTCATGAAACCCGTTAAATTGAACTAGAAAATGTTTTAAGTTACACTTAGTATAGTATCTTCGCAAAACCTCTTAAGATAAATCATATTAACAATCTAAGGTAGGTACCTCCGGAAATAGAAACATTTTACTTTCTCTAAGCAGAGGGGGTATTGCAATTGACCCAAAAGTTCGATATCAATTTCTAAATGTACCGGGAGAGCAAAAACCCTCCGAACGGGCTGTGCAGTGTTTTGCCTATCCGCTTCCTCGGCCTCTCGTTGCCGTCTGCCGCTATCATAGAAAGACGCGGATGAACCATACAACATTTTTAAAACCACTTTTAAAGGCTTTACTTACCACATATATGAAAGGAAATGCTGAAACTGGTCACCGTCATTATCCATACATTTTTGGCTTTCACGTTGAGAAATGCTCGGAATTTCCTGCCGGATATTTTGTTTTAGGTCTTCCAGGGTGTTTCTGTCTGTCTTGTATGCCTCATGCTTTAAGATACCCCAGAGATAACTGGCTTTGTTTGGGCATGATTTCTCACATTTTATTTCTCATCCGATACGACCTAAGCTGTTAAAGGACCTTAAGCTTTTTAAAAAAGGGTTGCGTTACATTCACATTACCTTCAATACCCCCTATTGTTTATTAGCGTATACAAACTATTCTTACTTTCGCTACTACCTATAGCAAGTAAAGGAAATATTGTTTTCCACCCAAAAATTCGATGTCGAGATTTCACCGGAATCCAAATAAATTATTGTTTTAAAAAACTAATAAAACACGCTTTTATAACAAACCGAACTAAAAAGTAGAAAATAATTTTTAAGTATGAAGAATTTGTTTTATAAAATCAACTTGTTCATTGTATTTCAAAATCTTATAAGTTAAAAAAAAAAAAAAAAAAAAAACTTATATTAACAAAATAATAAATTTTATTGCAAAAATGCGTGGGGTGTCGGATATCCAATGCTACAAATAGTTACATTTATACTATTTATAAAAGTAAACTTATGATAAAAGGAACGTGAAAAGCACCCCAAGCTTTTTACAATAATTTACAGTGCCTAACCAGTTGAGCAACCCATACTGTGCCCCACAAAACACTCAAAAAGAAAATAATTTTTCTGGACGTCTACGCCTGACTGATAGCCAATTTTTTGCAGTCTGTACAGAGCATATCTATCGCTACACGTGTCTCTGAAACACGAACTAATAAAACGAAAATCTGGCTTATCGTTTCTGCTACGGACATGTTCAATAACACCGAAAGCATAAAAAGGAGCGAACTTCCTGACTGATATCTCCAGTTGGCATCCACTGTTCAACATGAAGACCTTGGTAAGAAAAATTGCAATAACACTTAGAAAATTTGACTTTGAATTTTTCACGAGAATGTAGCAGCACGTTACAAAGGGATAAAATCAATTTTTATTATAGCTGTAAGGGTGTTGTTACTATACACGGTGTTTCATAAGTAACTGGACATTCGAAAAATTAACCCAATTTATTTAATTTTGGATATGTACATATTTGTTAATAAAAACATTTCCCGGTGCTATACAGAGTGAATTTGCATACTTTTAAGTTTAAAGGAACACACTGCAACATAAACCACATAGGTAACAATTGCAAACAATGTCCACAATCTTCAATGTGTCCTTAATGAATGTCCGGAAATTTAGCGTTTTCCATAAGATAGGCCACACAAAAATAGGTGAAATGCTTAGTTGCTTTGGAGATTGATTTTTTTGGGTTGTTAATGAAACACAGTTGAAGAAAATCTGATGCGTTGCACTCACATGACTTTCTTTACTCTTGTACTAACCATTCTTACAAATCTTTAATCTTCTATCTTTTTCGTGTTAGTTGAGATAAAAATTTGCAGAAATTATCTTATTGCTGGTTTTCTTGCACGTGCAACAGGAATATGGGAATGCAGTAGGCTCTGAGCTATAGTCAAATATTTTAAAGCTTTCAACTTCTCTTTGCGCTGTTAACATATAAAAACGAACAACGATGTTGCATATGACGAAGGCTTGTTTCCGAATCTGACACAAATAAAAAGAAATATTTCCGAAATGGTTCACTCTACAAAAAAATATTATTCAGGCATAAATTGTGTTTTAGCAAGATCTGCATATTTTGTATAGTAAGACTTGGTCTATCTCTTACGATTCAGCAGTTATGTAAAGTTCATTCAGAGTAAATGGGACTTCATGGGCTATAGCCAGAAAATTCAAGATATACATTTCATTTTTCATAAAAATATATCAAGCATATGGCATTTTAATCAAAATCATTGAAAAATTTTCAAGAAAATAAAAATTTTCCATGTAAAGGGTACTTTAGGGTGGAGGAATTTTCTTCCAAATCTTCGTGTCGCATCCTTAAAAGACATTAAACTTATATATCAACATTAGTTTTTAACCGACTTTTCGTTTTTCAGTTATGTCTACAGACTGAGACACACACACACACACACACACACACACACACACACACACACACACACACACACACACACGGACCTTTTTCTAAAAATTCTTTTTTTATTCAGGGGACCTCAAATCATATATTTCTAATGAAATCTCGACACCGATTATTGGGTGGAATATAATACTTCCTCTAATATACATAGTAGATAAATTAAAAAAGAACTTAATTTTCTCTTTTCTTACGGATCATGTTTCTTGAAACTTTTCGCCAACTGAGAGGATGGTTTTGCAAGTACTGTCGTGGGAAGAAACGCTGAATCTCAAACCAGACAGAGATGTTTTATCGTTGTGGTAAACTAAATCGAATACGCGGTATCTTGTTTCTTTATTCCACGTCTTTAGACAAAACAAAAGACAATCGACAACAAAATAACAAGGCCTTTATAAAGCAGCTGTTCTTATTGCACAAAAACGCTCTGTAGTGGGCTTTGGTGGGCACATTAAGAACCAAATCGATCATACGACACAGGTAAATGTTTTTATTAATAAATATGTTCAATACATATAATAATAATAATAATAATAATAATAATAATAATAATAATAATAATAATAATAATAATAATAATAATAATAATAATAATAATAATAATAATAATAATAATAATAATAATAATAATAATAATAATAATAATAATAATAATAATAATAATAATAATAATAATATAATAATAATAATAATAATAATAATAATAATAATAATAATAATAATAATAATAATAATAATAATAATAATAATAATAATAATAATAATAATAATAATAATAATAATAATAATAATAATAATAATAATAATAATAATAATAATAATAATAATAATAATAATAATAATAATAATAATAATAATAATAATAATAATAATAATAATAATAATAATAATAATAATAATAATAATAATAATAATAATAATAATAATAATAATAATAATAATAATAATAATAATAATAATAATAATAATAATAATAATAATAATAATAATAATAATAATAATAATAATAATAATAATAATAATAATAATAATAATAATAATAACAACAACATTTTTTCAACGTCCACTTACTTACGGGTTACCCTGCATATGAAGAAATATTATAACTAAATTAGGAAATATTTAATATATTACGTTAGGTTTCGTCTGTCTCTGTTGTGTAACTCGTATTTCCTTGAATTACCTTTGTTTACTTTTGTGTCACTGCTTGTAATATACATGTTGTTCTGGCTAGTTGAGACGGAAACATATCGAAGCGCATATGATATTATTGGTAACATTTACATATAGTAAAAATAATTTCTTGACGTCAAGCTGAAACGTAAGTTCTCATCATTTTCTTGTATAGTGCATGGCTTCATAATTAAATTATAAAATTGGTGGAATATTTGATGCCCATATGTCACCACACCTTTATCGTTTACTTCTGTAATTAGCATACAGAGATAGAGATTCAAATTGTTAATTATTTACGCATTTTTAACTGTTACTAAAACGAGTCGTTTAGTCAGAAAATGAAATTAAAGGTGGGAATGAAGAAACAAGAAGCCACATACTCGATTAAGTTTACTACAAAAATCGCTGCCTGGTTTGAGATCGGGAAACCTATGACTGAAATTCAGCATTAATTCCGAGGACGGTTTGCTACATGATGCCAGGTGCAGAACAGCAAGACCGTCCTGTTAGTTGGTGAAAAGTTTCAGGGAACAGGATCCGTGAACGGGAAGAGAAGATCAGGTCGGCGTCTTTCTCCAGCTGTGTTTCATTAAATCAATCTCTAAAGCAGCTCAAGAATTGAGTATTTCTCCTTCTTCTGTATGACATAGGTATCCTACTGAAAATGCTAAATTTTCGGGGATATCGGATACAAGTTCAGGCTCAATTTCTTGGCCTCCACGATCTCCCGATCTAACTCCGCTAGTTTTTCCTATAGAGATTCATTAATAACAGAGCGTATGCAGCTAAACCAGACACTATCCTTGCAACTGTAGACAGAAGTGTAACTACAACACAGATATTTACTCCTCGTATGCTGTAGAGGTGCACGATGAGGTGGAACATCGCCTCACTGTGCATTGTTAGGCTGGGAGGCGTATTGAAAACTGTGGACATTGATTGCAATTGTTACATATGTGGTTTGGTGTTGCAGTGTGCTCCTTTAAGCTTAAATATATGCAAATGAATGGCATCGGGAAATGTTTTATTAATAAATATATACTACAACGTATCCAAAAATAATTAAAATCGGTTAATTTTTCGAATGTTCAGTTACTTGTGGAAGATCTGTATATTAAAATATTAAATTATTGAAATACAAAAAATAATATAAACGAGATTTAGCAGAATATGATTAAAGCTTTGGTGTTGTTAGGTTGCCAGACACTGCCCAAATATAATGGCCTACTTGGCCGCTGGGAAAATATTTAAATAAGTAAATGAAATCTATAAGCGTGATTATGATGGCAGCACATGTCCAAGCACAGTCATATGTATGGCACTGCTAATTCTTGTATTTTTACAATATAAAAAATTCATATCATTATGTAAAATAGACTAAATAAATTTAAATATAGACACTGGATAAGAATTAAAGGCAAAGCAATGATATAATGGACCAGAAAACAATTCGCACTCGGATAAGGCAAATATCTTTACACAAACTGGGAGCCATGTCACAAAATGGCTGCCTAGCACATTCCAGAAGGTAAAGTGGAAACACGTGACCAAGCATATAGCTGCTTACCTCCCAGCATCGTTCACTAAAATAGTGTTCCGAAGCTTTCTTAAATGACTTTCAGTCGTGAGAGATGTGCTAAAAACTAGTTACAGTAGACGTGAATTAAGAAGTAGCAGTCCGAGGTTCGAGCACTACAAACCCTAATGAGGGACCCGACACTAACGCCAGAACTCGAATGTCAGTTATCAGTTGGGGGTGGATTTATTGGCACTAAAATGTGTGAAATAGACAGGCAAAAAGGCACTAAAGTGGGCAAAATAAGCATTTAAATAGACACTAAAATTAGCTAAATAAATACCTTGAAACATAACATTTGAGTAAAATAGGCACTTAAAATACACATTAATAGCATTAATATTATGTTGGTTGCCACAAATTATACAAAATTTCAAGCAAGGACACAATGATGAAGATATAAGATATGAACAGAGAAAATAAAAATAAATAAAAAACTAGTTTAGGTGTAAAATTGCTGTTACTGGAACCTGTTGTGATATATATCACCTGTCTTGTCAAAATCACACTTCATACTACAATGGACAATCCACTAGGTTTGCAAAGTTATGCCTACACTTTTGAAATAAATTATATTCTAATCAAGAGTAAGTGCATTAGACGGGTTGGTTTAACGATTCAAAAAATTTTTAAGCTAAATCTCATTGTAATGTTGTATCATGTGATGAAGAACATTTTCACATTAGTAAAATTCATGTTTTGTTTAGGAAAACTGAAAATATACAATTTATTTCTTTTCAGCTCCTCTTAACATTATTTGTGTCCTGAGTAATGTTGCTACAAGGGTTGCTTTTTACAAGGTTTCTAAATTTAGGATAACATATTAATACAAGCATGAATGAACATGAACTGCTTCACACAAAGCTCACAAAAAATTACTATCTGTGCTAAACGATGGATCACCACTTATCCATTGTTTAAGTGGTACACTTCTGCTGCTTTTCTCCTTTGGCATATTTGTGTAAGAAGCTGATCGTGATCTATGCATTTGAAACACTGCGTACAATGTTGGGCTTTCCATCCCCACATAAAGAATGATCCTATTTGTCAATCCATTAAAACATCATGTAACTTGCCTTAGCTTACTTGTCCTTGAGCAAATTCTAAGATTTTTCAAAGTCATCAGGGCACTGTGATGCTTCTACGAACTAGGTACATTAGGTCCCTAACTACATTCTAAGCCCCTTTTGTATATCCAATGCATATCACTTTTGTAGTGATAAATATTTCTTCTTCGAAAACTTCACGTTAAAACTAACAAACGCCAAATCTGTTGTCACAAATTACGAATATAAATTGGCTAAAAAGGCAACTTTAGGCACTAATAAGCAGAATGGGCACAAACGTATGAAATAGGAATTTGTAGGCGCTATAAAACTAAAAATTTCGGCTTATAGTTGTAGGAAACGTGCCTATAACTTCAAAGCCTACGTTTCTGAACAAAGAAACAAGAGGCAAATGGACAATAATCCACTTCCTAGCCATCAGAAGCAGAATTTCACAGGCTACCTATCTAATACCAAATTCTAGTTCCTCTGTTGCTGCAGGCGAATGACCACTTACGCCAAAGCTGGTCAAAGCTGACATTTGCTCGTCCATATTTAACCTCAGCCTCCCTTGCCGTTCGGAAGGTTCAAAAGGTATACCGCATTTTATTTTACTTGCAATCCCTAAAGAAACAGGAATAAATGTTGAAAAGATACTTTTTATTTTTTTTTATTAACATTAGTATATACTATAACAAGGTGATTCTGTGGTGATACAATTTATTTGATATATGGTTGATGTGTTGTCCGGTACCGCCGAAGCAAACCAGATATTTATTGTGAGTGCATGTTAATAGATGGGGTATATTATTAGGCTTGGGCAGATCGAGTATCATGGCGGATGCACTGACATCGTCCTGCTACTTGGGGAGAACGTCTGTGGAACTGTGGAAGGAAGGGAAGGTCTGGGGAGTGTCAGAATGCCTTCAATGTAGTTGAGTCTGGTCTCTAGTGCTGTTGTGTGTCCTTGCAGAATCTCTTCTAGGGAATTGTGGACCTTATGTATGGGTGAGTCCTTTATGTAGGTGACCACTTTCTGCAGCTGCTTGTTGAAGCGGTCCCGGAGAGGCTACTGCTGTCTTGGTGAACAGAGCCTGGTAACGTAGTTTGCAGGTCATGGACGTCCTCGAGAGCACAAGTAAGGTCTGTCTCCCATGCAACCCGGTCGGTGAGAGTCTGAAGTGTTTCCTGTAGTTTCCGCAGAACCGCTGTGTTGTGGAGTACGGAGGTGTAGAGACTGCTGTCTGTGGCGTCTTGTTGGTAGGCGGTTTGGTGCTTGGTGTTGGTGTTGGTGTGTGACTGATGGTCTGGGAGTGAGAGACTGGTTGTTGTGGGGCCCGCGTTTGAGCTGCAGGCGGCTGACGGCGCGGATTCCTGGGGCACGCCACCTGGCCCGTGAACTGACCGGTGTAATTGTACGTGACACAATACATGGGGCGATGTGGCATTTTCAGTTTCCTCAAAAGGATCTTCAGAGGAATCTTCAAGTGCTGCGATGATTCTCTTCTTCCTCTTCCCTGCCATGTTGCCTCAGCGGCGGCTGTGACTGAACTAAGAGACGCAAGTACTTGCCCCTGTCTTTGTTGTTATGGCGAATGTGAGAGAGGTTCGACTACTATCCAGTCAGTGGACAATGGACTTGCGGCGTTTCTGTCCGCAACACATATTTTCTACCCCTTGCCAGTAACTTGCCTGGTGAAAGCGACCTTATGGTCCTCATGATAAGCTAAACCACCGCAAATATGTATATGCACGCTAATAGGAGGGTAAGGGGACGAGACAATCACAGCACGCTAGGCAAGCGCGCCCGAGAGGTTGTTCTAGTAAAGTTAAGCAGCTGGACGGAGAATTGATTACTTCTGCCACTCGCTCGAAACAAGTGATGAAGCATTATCACAAGTGTTGAATTAATTGGAATATATTTGAAGAAAACATTAGAATGAGAAAACGAATAAATAAAAATTATGGACCTATTTATTTACAGAAGTTGTCAATCTCGTTCCCTATTCGCATGTTTAGTTTCATTGTTAACGGTTTTTATTAACGTTCGTTTTATCTATGAATAATATAGGTAATGTATTTTTGCCGATATCAATGCATCTATAATCCTTGGACATTGTTGACTTTGCAACACACAAAAGAAATAATCGGGGTTTAACAGTTCTCGCAGCGTCAAAACCTGAGGTATAATCTATTCGTATTCCTTTCGACCACTAGGTGGGATAAGGAAGGGAATGTTAGTTCCTTACAGCGCAAAACGCAGACTGTTGATGAATTAGTTGCTAAGTACGGCCATGTAGTTGCTACTCCTCCCGCCCTATCATTGTATGTACTGTGAATCCCACGGAATATGTATAGTCAAAACTAAAAGGAAACATTGCAGCCCATAGTTCTTCGGAAGAAAAAATTTTACTGAAATTCGAGCCTTAGTTTTTAATACTATAAAGGACATCATTGGCCTAACTATATTCGCCATGTTGAACAACTACAAAACAAATATCATTCCTTTGAAGATATAATGCAATATAGCCAGTCCCTGATAATATGTGTACTAGACAAAAACGATATATTTTCAGAGGATGATCATTAATGGTACATTAATTTAGTGGTGTAATTACTACAATAAGATCACTGCTTGTCCTTGATATATATACTCCGGCCTATAGACAAAAGTTTCCTATTTAAAACCAATTCGAAGCAATTTTCAGCTAAATAGATACTGTACAAAAGGTTCGCGGTCATGTATGTACGATATTGCAACGCCGATATTTCAACTGCTCACGCTTGGCACATGACCCCACGTGCCCTACCTGACCTACTGGGAAGCTCAGTAGAGCCGAACCCTTCCACCTCCTTCAAGTCCTGACCGAAAAGAGTGCAACTGGACTGTAGTCAAGTTTCTGTATTAAAACGTAATCACTATTCCGAAACGGCAATCTGAAATTTAGAAAATGCTCTGTAGAATGTTATTCGCATTCTGCTGTATGTTTTCCATCTTCTCTAAAAATATTCTCCAGTAATAACACACTCTTTTAATCTAAACAATGTTAAGCTCAAATGAAAACACAGTTGCACATTGACACAGTCTGACGCATGTAACAATAGGGTTGGTGTTTTAAGCAACCTGCACACAGTGCACTTTATTCCAGTAAGTGTATTTTATTAACATTTAACATAATTTTATTTCAGATCTGCCTCTTGCTGCTTTCCGGCACCGCATTGGCTGGGAAATATGAAGAAATTGAAAAAGTGAAGTTCATCGATAGAATCAAAGAGGTCAAAGTACCAGTTTCTAAACCTGTTCCCTACGCTGTGAATCAAGCCGTTCTGTATCCAGTTGACGTACCTTATCCTGTAACAGTTGAAAAACAGGTACCTTATAAGGTGATACAAGAAAAAGAACATATAGTGCCCATACCTCATGCCTATTCCGCTGTGGTGAAGGAGAAACAGCCATTCTATGTGGAAAAGAAAGTCCCCTATCCAGTGGAAGTGCCAGTAAAGATTCCCGAACCTTACAAGGTAGAGGTGCCAGTGCCGGTACCTCGCCCATATATTGTAAAGGAGATTGAGGAGCGTGAGGTTAAGGTGCCTGTAAAGGTGGAAAAAGCCGTTCCCTATCCTGTAAATAAACCATATCCCGTATACATTCCCAAAGCAGGCTACTCAGACAAGCTAGACACTAGATTGGTAGATGAACATGTCTTCTACCCTTTCAAGGGACATGAAGGCATTGAAGCTTCCCACGTAGATTTGCATGAGAAGATAAGTGAACTGGATATACACAAAAAGAAAGAGAAGGTATAACATTTTGGCATTCATAAGAAGAATGTTCACACACAATAAAAATCCACATTGGTAACATATGTAACAAACACAGTTTACTGAATAAAGATATAAAAACGAAGACTAAATGCTCTCCTTTTGATTTAAAAACCTCACTATTTTCAAAATGCTAAAGATGTGTAGTCCTTGCCAGATACCGTCCTGTTCTCCTATGTCGATATGAAACAAGACAAATATTATTCTTTATTCGTTCCTTATTAATTATGTACAGTCTAATTTTGTATAATAAAATATTACCCAATATTTTATACTGATGTTTTCAAAATTAATTGTTATCCATAGACATAAATTCAAAAAGGAGGAAACAAATCTTAAAGTTTACATTTCTGCTTTCTCTGTGATAGAAAGAGGAATATGCATGTTTTGATGTAGGTACCTTCAACCATAAAAGGCACTTTTGTTCTCTCTACGTTTTCCTTATTGTAAACACAGGAAATATTACATTCCACCTAAAAATTGGATGTCTAGATTTTGGTGAAAATGTTCATTTTGAGCTTTTATGAAAAAAAAAAAAAGTCAGAAAACACCACGTATGCAGCTATGCTTGTGTGTGTGTGTGCGCGCGCATGTATGTGTATTCATAAATTTCAGGGAGAGGGCTCAACTTATTAGAAGGATCGACGAAAATAATGAAAAATGTAAAATTGGTTTTTATGAAACTTTGTTTTCAATACACGTGATTTTTTTTTAAAAATAGATATCCCTTTTAAAACCTATGCTAGCAATATTTAAAGTAAGAATATTTGACGCGGCCTCACCGCCTCCTCTGTTCCACTATCCTAACCGGAACGGTGTTCTCAGGTGGCTTCTGCTCCGGCTGCTCTGTATGGATTTTAATTTCTGGGTATGCATGAGTGTTTTCACATAAAAGCCAGAACTCCGTTGAAACAGTTTTATTCTCAATCAAAATAATGCTTGAGATTTGCCGATCGCTATTAGAAACGTTGCTCGTTACTGTGTCTTTACTAAAACCGAAGATTGTTCCTGTAAAATGTAATGTGTCCTTACACTCGAGGATCCGGAAGGCAAGTCCCGTGACTACTTGCTCGCTCGGGAATCTGGGCGACAAGTGTCTTTCTGCGCGTTCACGGTGACAAGTCAATGCCCTTCACTTCTTAATTACCTCTTCACTGGCAGAGGGGTTTCGCCGAAGCGTACGTGACCATCCTTTGCTTTCCAGTTCAACACACCTGCACTAAGCGATTTCCAGGAGAACTGGTCTTACAAGATTTCAGGCTGATTACCTGACGCTTGCCTCTAATGACTTGTCTGTCACATTAAGTGTCCTTTCTGACAACTTTAACCCTGAACAATCTTCCCAGGTCTGTACCTTTTATACATGCGACGATTTTAGCATTTCCCGATTATTTAATTCTGCCATGTGAAGCAGTATTATTTCCATAATTATGGCGCACACAATTTCGGCTTCATATTATAGTGTTAATTAAATTTTAATATTTGTTTTTCTCGTTTGGTGGCGCCGTGGCTGAGTGGTTAGACCACTCGCCTACTACCTAGGTAGCCCGGGTTCGATCCCAGTGACCCGCATGTGGTATTCGTGGTAGACTATGCGGCGTCTGCGCGGGCTTTCTCAGGGTTCTCCGGTTTCCCCCACCAATTGCTCCATTATCACCTTTCCAATCATCGATTTCGCCTGAATTTTATGTCATCCTCTTCCTCACTATCATACCTGATGCTTCCAGGTCTTTTTGATAACCGATACAAAATCGTAATGTAAAAATATTTGATACATAAAGTGTAATAAGACACAAAACCACTATAACATTTGAAAATAGGACAGATAACCATATTAATTATATACTTACTTAATTTAGTGTAGTATACAGATGATTGCGCAAAATGTACAATCACGGATACATAATTTGTAAACCAATATCTTCTAAAACACTTAGTTGCGACTCAAAACATTGGAACAAATTAACAGTAAGTTTAGTAATCACTCTACGAGCACCAAAAAGTAGACCAATCACTTCCCAAGTTCAAATGTTGTATTTGTCTTTTAAATAAGGAATGCAAGACTCATAATTAGTTTTTTACCCTATCAAACTACTTAATTTGGTCTACTTTCTTTTTATTTTCAAACCGGGCTGTAGAGTGAAGAATTAATCCCCTATTATGTTGCCTGCCAATGACAATTACGCATATTCTTTCACAAAAATAAGATTAGAAAACATGTTGTCAACATAAATATAGCCATTTTGAAATCATCACAATGCATACTTTTCAACAAATCGTAATTAATCATTCCTGGATATAAAAATCTTCTTACTAATATTTCCACATTTTCGAGAAAATCAATATTTTCGAAAATTTTTCCATGTAAGGGGTTGTTTAGGGTGGAGGAACTTTGTTGACAATTTTCGTGTCACATTCTTAAAGATATTAAACTTGAATACCAACTTTGGGTTTAACCGAATTTTCATTCTTCAGCTGTCCGTTAAAGTTGTCCTAAAAATGCTAACCAATATTCTTTTGGAATTAAATGCTGAGCGATATGGTATAATTTATATTCCATTTAAAATGACACAAAGTGTAATTGAAAATTCATTAAATGTATGTTTTAAAATATCCTACAGATACTAACATAAACTGCAAAATATTAGTTTAATTTCGAATTTTATTTTAGAATTTCACGTTGAATAGTTTCTGAGCTACGAGTCTCAGTCTTATCAAATTACGGTAACTTCGAACCTGGAAAATACTCAGAACTACTTCTTTATCATAGCTGCGATTTTGCAAAAGATATTAACTTAACGCCTACTTTAGATGACAGAAAACTGCAGCCCCTGCCCTAAAATGCAAGATGCAAGAATGGAAGTCTATTGTGATCGGCAGTTAGTAGTGCTCAAGGACCGCATTTGAGGGGTAGCCAAACACTTCAGAGACTAATGAAAAAATACACTTCGCCTTATTATTGCAGAAACAGTTATTTTTAAACTGTAAAATCTGTATACGTCAGAATTTAGTGTACATAGTTCAATAGTTAGCACTTTATTATACAATTTGTGAACTGCTTAATTCTTCACGGGAAGTCGACAACTCACTTCACTAAATTTATCGTCAACATAACTTGGTTGATTATGGTCAAACGCGCCCACGGATTCCCTGGAACAAAGATCTCATAGTTCATCACTATAGCAGCTGGTAGCAGACATATGTACTGGAGAAGAGATTGGGTTCGGTGTCAAATATGACGAACAGTCATCCTTCATATGTGACTTCAAAGTGCAACGCTTCACTTTTTCTAATTATTTATGTTATAGAAGCTGATAATCGAATGAACAAAATTGTACAACAAAAAATATGATACGTTAGGCACATATAGTATTCTATACGCACTATCGTGTATTTTGTTTCCTTTAAAAAGGATTTCTTACAGAACCTAAATGTTCTACCTACTTCACGCTATTCGAGATAAAGTTTCGTAGAAATTATTTCTTTAAATATTTTGTTGCAGGCTCAACGGGTTACAAAAGGTTGAAGCAACAATTAATTGTTTAAAAGCGGGTCACTATATCTTAGTTTGAAAATACCATTCCACTTGCACGGTATCGTAAGAAAAACAAACATTTCAAGAAATGTATAAAGAATAGGTAAACGACTAACAATGAATGAGCGAGAGGAGTTTAAGGGCCCGTCGACAGCTAGGCCTTTGGACCCGAAAAATTTGACAAACTGTGTACTTCAGCAAGACGTATATTTTTGTAAAGTAAGTTAGTCTTGCGGTTTACCTGTTGCTAATAAGATAGAATTGATTCAAAATGAAGAAAACTTCACAGGCTGGTTGCAGGATATTCTACTCTACGTTCTAGGGTTACTTATTTACGTAAATACCTTGAAGTTTTAGATTAATTATTATTAACATTGCCAATAACGTAAAAAAAACAGCATAAAGTATTCTATGTAATGAGGAATTATGAGTAGGGGTATTTCTTCTGAAAATCTTTGTGACCCATGCTTGAAAGAGTGTTAACTTAAATGCAAAACGGAATTCTTCATTACGTTTTTACTTTCTCTACTACGTATAGTGAGGGAAGTTATGTTTTCCACTCAAAAATTTGATATCGAGATTTCACAGGAAATATATGTTTTGAGACCCCCCTGAATCCAAAAACCATTTTTAGAAAAAGGTCCATGTGTGTGTGTGTGTGTGTGTGTGTGTGTGTGTGTGTGTGTGTTTGTGTGTGTCAGTCTGTGGAGGGCATAGCTCAAAAACGAAAAGCAGGTTAAAAAACAAAGTTGGTATTTAAATTTAATGTCCTTTAAGGATGCGACACGAAGCTTTTGAAGAAAATAGCCCCACCTTAAACTACCCTTTACATGGAAAATTTTGATATTCTTGAGAATAACTCTAACAATTTTGATTAAAATGTCATGTTTAAGATATTTGTACGACAAATGAAATTTATATTTTGAATTTTCTGGCTATAGACTATGTAGTCCTGTTTACTATGGATGACTTTTGAATAACTCGTAAACCGTAAGAGATAGGCAAAATCTTACTATGCAAAAAATCTGAGGTGTTGCTCTCACATTACTTTCTCTACTCTTGTAGTAACCATTCTTACAAACTCTTATTCCTATACCCTCTTCGTATTAATTGAGATAAACATTTGTTCAAATTATCTTATTACTTATTTCCCTGTAGGTGGAAGGGAAATATTAGAATACAGTAGGCTTTGAACGATAGTCAACTCTTTTAAAGCCTTGAGATCCCGTTCTCCTTACACGCTTAACATATAAAAAATGAACAACGATGTTCCATTTCACGAAAGTTTCAAGTTCTCCGAAACTCACACACATAGTAAGGAATATGTCCGAAATGGTTCACTCTGCAAGAAAATTTATTGAGATATACATTATGTATTTTAGCAAGATCTACATTTTTGTATAGCATGATTTGGTCCATCTCTAATGGTTTACCAGTTATGCAAATATCCAGAGTAAATACGACTACAGGAGCTATAGCCAGAAAATTCAAGAAATACATTTCATTTGTAATAAAAATATCTTAAACATATGACATTTTAATCAAAATCGTTAGTCATTTTCAAGAAAATCAAAATGTTCGAATAATTTTCCAACTAAAGGGTAGTTCAGCGTGGGGCTATTTTCTTTAGAATCTTGCCGCATCTTTGAAAGACAGTGAACTTAAATACCAACTTTGGTTTTTAACCTACTTTTCGTTTTTGAGTTGTGCTGTCCACAGGCTGATAGACACACAGACAGACAGGCAGACAGACACACAGATACTTTTTTCTAAAAAAGCTTTTTTTTTTATTCAGGACCTTTTTCTAAAAAATGATATTTTGGGGGGGTGATTCAGGGGGTCTCAAAACATATATTTCCGGTGAAATCTCGACATCAAATTTTTGGGTGGAATACAATACTTCCTTCTACTCACCAGCAGAGAAAGTAAAAATGAGGTCTTGCTAAAACAAACAATTTATGTCTGAATAATTTTTTTTTTTTGTGGAGTGGAACATTTCGGTTTGTGTCAGTTTCGGAAAACTTAAAACTTTGGTGAAATGGCACATTTTTACTTTCTCGATGTCGAGTTTTCACCGGAAAGGTATCTTTTGAGACCCCCTGAATCCCCCCAAATATAATTTTTTAGAAAAAGGTCCTTGTGTGTGTGTGTGTGTGTGTGTGTGTGTGTGTGTGTGTGTGGGTGGGTGGGTGTGTCTGTGTGTGTTGATATTTACGTTTAATGTCTTTCAGCGATGCGACACGAAGATTTTGAAGATCATGTAGCTCCTGTACACATTTCTCATTAGTGAGAGGCAGTAACCTTATAACATTAACTCATTTAGCGCTTAAGCGAAGCACCCCAGCAAAAAACTTTCCTTCAAGCGCTTATGAATCAGGGTTGCCAACCCGTACGATAATTATGGGGACATACGATAATTTTAATGTTTGTACACATGGTTGATAACCCGTACGATAATTATGGGGGTGTACTATAATTTGAGTCTGTTTGATACCGGAGAAATATCATTTTCACTGGTTTGTCACACCAGCGAAATGAAACTAATTACAAATGCCCTCATGGCCTGTCTTCACCCCTCTAAGGCCACCATTTCATATCGTACTAATCCTTCTACCCTTTATCCTCTTTTTGCCAGTGTGCCGAGATCTGGTAATCTCAATGAAGAAGGCGCTGTTCCGATAATTGATGATCAATGGAGAAAACTCTAAATAAGTGATATTCCGTGTGAAATAAAGTACATGCCTGAACCTGACAGGTTTTGAAGTGCTGCTAATCACATGCCACTTGGTGGAAATACTGATTTCAAAGAAGTAGCAGCCCTTGGATTATTAGTGATTTCGTTTCCTCACAGAAAAACTTCTTGTGAAAGAGTTTTTTCTAAACTGAGCTTAATAAAACCTAAAGTTAGAAGCAGATTGGCACTATATACGGTAAATGAACTTATTCTGTCGCCTTAGTTTTGAAACAATGCGGTAGATCCGAAAATCTGCAAGTCACCGAGAAGATGTTAAGGTTTATCTCAACAACAAATTTGTATAATGCTGCAACTGTTGAGGAAGATGAACTTTCAGATAAATAATGCGAGAAACATAAGTTCTAAAGTTGCAATACTGGTTGAGGTCATCAATCTTCTAAGTGAATATCATAAACATCATTACTATTACATTTTAATAAGTGTTATGCTGATATTTTTATTGTTGTAGCATTTGGTTTAAGATGTACGATAATTTTGAATCCAAATCTATAATTCTGAGTGGCTGGTGCGATAATTTTACTTTTAAATGTTGGCAACCCTGTTAGGAATTGAAAACGCTACTTCGTTTCTTGAAATCGCTCCATTAAACGTGAAACAAAAGCCTAAATAAGTTTCAATTGTTCTGTCATTTTTTATGTAAAATAGCGTTTTCTCAGGAATGACACCTATATATATATATATATATAAATACATTTAAAAAGCAAAACTTTATATGAATACAAAATTTGATGTTTATCTCGACTAACATGAGGAAGGTAGAGGAATAAGAATTTGTAAGAATTGTTAGTACAAGAGCAGAGAAAGTCATATGAGTGGAGTGCAACACATCAGATTTTTTGTCATCCCGTATTTTACTTTTGGTTATTAATACCCTTCAATTCATCTCTGACATCTATATATCTACTAGAAATAATCATTAAAATAAGCATTTTATGTTTTTGTCTGATGTGAATTTGTCACTTAGGCTGCTTTTCAGGACAATCACTAGATACTGCAGAGTTAATATTTTTAGGTGAATTCAACGATTTGATAACTGCTTGATATACCAATGGTTAATCCGAATGCTTGGTTTGCTCTTAAGATGTTTGTTCAAAGTTATGACATTTTATTTCAGTTATCTGACCCTACTTCAAGCTAGAGTGCTTATGGCTTAAAACGTGACAATCTCTAAATGTGTTATACTTTCACATATTTCCTGAACTTGAAGACCACTTGCATAACTGTTGGAGAAACCTCTACTTGGACACATCCCGCTGAAATGAAAGCTGCGTTGCCAAGATGTCTTATAAAAGGCGACCCAAGTTGTGGTACTTCATAGTTTCTTCACCATTCTCAACATGAAGATCTTAGTAAGTATACCTACACATTTTCTTGTTGGTAGTGTAACGTGAACTAAATAGTGGAAAATACGCCCCAATTTCCCTGGATGCAATGGTATTACTTGAGAGATTTTTGTGATTTTAAATCTTGAGAACGCTGATAACAAGCTGCTGATAATCGACAACTCTATATTTTCGGTGTAGTTCATTAAATCATTAGCATGCTGTATAGCTAGCCAATCCATAACCATATCAATATCTATGTCTGGCTTGAAAGAAATTCCGGAAAACAAACGTGAACTAATGAGCGGTGATATATTCGAGGTGAAACGAAGGAAGGATAAAAAATGACCTCTCTCAGATGAATTATTCTCTTATTTGTGTAAACAGGGAACAATATTAAACCACATTTTGGCATCCAGTATCTCGGTGCGTACATCTATACAATTAGAATATAGGTAATTGCTTTTGACACTGCTTCATTGCACTCACACTGGCAATTTAAGAAACTAACATAAAAAGATCGATTATCGGTTTTTAAACCATCCTGTTTCTTGCTGAGTTACAGCTTGGCCATATATATGTATATTCCTTGTAATAAAGATGTAATATGTACATCCTGTGTAGTAACAACTATTTTTTCTATTCTTTGCCATTTTCAACTTGAAATCAAGGCATTCTTTGTAAGTGTTTTGTTTTATAACTTCAACGTGTGTATATTCATATACATGGCCTTTATAAATCCTTTTTGGTATTTCAGTAATTTATAGTCCCATAACCCTCAGCATTTTCTTAGTGAAAGAATTATCAAAGTTGGTTGAGAGGTTTTAAAGAACATCCTACACACACAAACAACTTATATCCCTTTATGGTGTTAAAATGGATTATTATTAATAGCTGCTTATCTTTCAAGAGTGCATACTATTTATAGTTAAATATCACTTAGTCCGATCAAAATAGCAGTTGGTAGCGTGTTAAATTTTAATAAAAATATTATTTACCTACCTTTCTCATTTTGCCACTCTATCGAGAGACTTCATAAGTGCACAAGAAGCAATATTAATGACAGGAATAACTAATTCAATGTTATCAAAATGTCACTGTGTGCCTAGTGCAACCACGTTATTTATTCAACTTGTGATAGAAAGTGATACAATCTAAACCCGTAGTGTTCAAACGGTAATTAAATCATCATTAAATCTATAGATTTTAAACCATTATGAAGCTTTGACGAATTATCTTGTGAGGAATGCAAACGATTAGTAAATCATAATAACGTTTTAAGTGGTTCTC
Organism: Tenodera sinensis; assembly: GCA_030765045.1. Taxonomy (NCBI): domain Eukaryota; kingdom Metazoa; phylum Arthropoda; class Insecta; order Mantodea; family Mantidae; genus Tenodera; species Tenodera sinensis. The sequence goes on along the minus strand of CM060965.1, from coordinate 64,801,242 downwards.
TGTGGTGATATACTTACAATGCTGAAGGACTCCGGTGCAAGAAGCTTGAAATTCATAGTATTATGCTCATAAAATATTTTGCATTACCTACTGCATTCGAGTTAATTTTGGGTGAAATCATGCCCCTAGTCATTAGCTCCAAGATGATCAAGATGATAAAACATTGCTAAATCAATTAGAATTCGGACAGCGTATGCGACAATTTTGAAATCATAAGAAGCAAATGGTTGTGGCACGCATATTTAGCACTATATGCAAATATTAGAATTCAAGTTTACTGGCGTGATATCAATTCGCTACGATTCTTATTTTTCAAGCCTTATGCATTCTTTTAGTTGGAAAGAGAGGCCTCTGTGAAAAATAGTTTTGGGAGTTTCCTTTGCGAAAGTTCCTATTGGAAATATTTTCTTTGGGATGTGTTCTGAAAAGTGCCTGCCAATGAATATTAACATATTGATTCCTCACTGCACATACATTTTACGATGAACACGTGTCACGGATTCAAATTTCGCAAACCACATCACACAGTTATTCATCTTCCGAAATATCCAAATCTCCATCGAATAGAATGATGCGATTTGTATCAGTTTACGTAGTAACGATGTAAGTACTTGACATTTTCTCTTGATGTCGAAACTCATGAGGCACTGTTAATTCATGACGATAAGATTTTCTGGTGACGATGAAAAGGCCTTTAATATAAAGATAACTTTTTATTATATATTTGTATATTTTGGAGATTGCTACCTTACTAAAACGCAGTTAGATAATGTTAATTATTTAGAAGTATTTTGGAGCTTGCTTTTAATTTAACATCAACACATAGATATACCAGAGCTACATGATACTACTGACAAGAATAGTAAAATAATTTTAAGTTATCCATTTCACATTTCTTGCACCTCAATCAAGTCAATCATCGCGCCTTTTAAAAAAGTTCTCCATGAGTAAATATGTATTTTTTTCAGGGTTATTAGGTCAAATGTAATCATGTTGTCTGTTTCTGTGATCAAAAAATTGTGTTCCAGAGACTTGCATAAGAAAGAAATACGTACCGACAGATCTGGACGTTGAGAAAGGCAAGGCATATGTCTAGAGCTCTCCATTAATCTACATCCAAAGATCTACATTACGAATCCAATGTATAGCATGTGCTGTTATTTTATTCTGTTGAAAAAATGACACAAGATCAATATCCAGATTTAATGAATGTGGAAATAAAAAAATTATTCAACACTTCGGTATAGCGGCCCAAGATCAATTTTTTGTTCTTTCACTGCTTCAGAATCATCACACATAAAGCCTATATGGCATATGCAAAGTATACAGTTAAGGATCTTTCAATTCTAGATACTTATTTAGTTCTCATGCATAGGAAACAAATATAATTTTTGTGTCAGTAACGGCAAAAGATCTACGAATCATGCTTTCCGTATATTTTGGCAATAGTGCATGAAATACTGTTAATCAGACATAGGAATTGTTAAGCATTTCGTTTCAAGTTATTTACACTCAAAACATATGACAATACAACGAATACAAGTAACAGCGTCCAAGAATCACGGATGACAGGCAACCACTGTCTGGAGAGTGTTGCCTGCAAACACTAACAGACTGTGGGGCAGTTCCAGGTGGTCTTATTTACGACGTCCCTGCCTATAGTCTAGTAAGCTTGAGCTTCATTTCCTTTCCTACGAGATTTAATGCTTAGAAATTGCCATATATGTTGGTATTGTTTATTTTAAGAGTTCCATTCCGAATGCTTTTAAAGACTTGCTGCCCAAATTGCATGTGACTTCTGAAAAGATCAATTTATGTCACCCATCCTAAACATTTGTTAAAGCTTTTAATTATCTGTAACTGAGCGTATTTTATTGTTGTACAGGGCGGGTCAAAGAAACGGGAAATTTTGAAATTGTGAAATAAAACCTTAGATAATGTATTAAATGAATTTCTATTATATGAAGATCTAGAAACTAGTACGCCATTTGCTATAGCCACATTTCTTGAAAATAACATTCTTTAAATGTCCACCACCAACACGCACTCATTCTTGTAATCGATCTTTAAAGTTTCTCATCACTCTTTGCAACATAACTACTGGGATTCTCGCAATTTCTTCACGAATTTCTGTCCTTAGGTCGTCAATGTTTCGTGTTTTTTTTTTTTTTTTTTGCGTATACTTTACTTTTGAGATATCCCCATAAAAAGCAATCACACATAGACAAATCAGGGAATCGTGCAGGCCACGGAATGTTTCTATTTCTCGATAAGACATAATTTCCAAACAAATTTTGCAGTTCCGTCATAGAGATTCGTGCAGTATGTGCTGTTGCACCATCTTGCTGAAACCAAATTGTTCTGTTGATGCCATAATAAGTGGGCTTCATCAGACATCCATAAATTCGGAAGAACTTCTTCGTTATTTTCGATCCCATTCAAAAGTCGCTCACATAACATGTCACGATTATTTACTTCCTGCTGATTTAATTTATGCACAAGTTGCAACTTGTAAGGGTGAAATTTTAGATCGTGCTTCAGTATTCTTCGTACACTAGAGAGATCCATGTTAAGTGCCAGAGAATGTCTCCGGACTGAACGTGTCGGGCTGTTCACTATAGCAACTCTTCCCCAATATTTTCAAGTGTACGAATAGATTTTGGTTTACCTGAAGGTTTCTTCTTTAGTGTCGAGCCTGTTTCTTCTGATTTGCGAACCCAGTCATTTGTCGCATGAACAGAGGGCACAGCATCATGACGACGAAGTTGAAAATGACGACGAAACTCCCCACGAGCAGCTTCGGCGCTTTGACCATTTAGACAATAAGATTTTAAAGCAAATCCTCTTTGCTCACCAGTCCACCGTTACATGTTTACTAAATTGCAAACTATTACGCTCAACAATGACATGAATCTAAGCCTTCTGATATAAACCATGTACTAACAACAACGAAATTAAAATTTCCCGTTTCTTTGACCCACCCTATACTTTAGGATGGTAAGCTAATACATGTTTAAGCATGTTTACGGTTGAGGACTTTGTTCTGATCCATTGATACCTCCATTATGGTAGTACAATAATATTAGCAATCCGTACTTTGTGTATTTAACTTGTATAAACTATTTCCAATTTATTTCAGCTGTGTCTTTTCGTGTTGACGGTCGCTGTTTTGGCCGAGGAGAAGCAAAAGGAGAAAAAGACCGACAAGAGAGGTCTACACGACTTGGGGTATGGTGGATTTGGACACGAAGGTGGCTATGAAAGTTTTGGACATGGCAGTGGTGATTATGGCAGCTTTGGACATGGAGGAAGCGGCTATGGTAGTTATGGACTTGGTGGAGCTGGTTTTGGTGGAGAATCTCATCACGTGAAAGCCATCACCATAACCAAGGAAGTCAAAGTCCCTGTACCACATCCCTATCCCGTCCACGTAGAGAAGAACGTCCCATATCCTGTGAAGGTACCTGTTCCTGTACACGTGGAGAAGCCGTATCCAGTACATGTACCCAAACCCTATCCTGTATACGTGGAGAAGAAGGTACCATATCCTGTAGAAAAGGCTGTACCGTATCCTGTGAAGGTACCAGTGAGGGTACCTGTGCCAGTACCACATCCAGTCCCTGTCCCTAAACCTTATCCTGTAAAGGTACATGTCCCTGAACCTTATCCCGTGAAGGTGCCCGTCGTGGTGGAGAAGAAGGTTCCTGTGTACATCAAGGGACATGATGGAGGATACGACTTTGGTGGCCACTCCTTTGGAGGTCACAGTTTTGGAGGTCACGGTTTTGGAGGTTATGGTTTTGGACACGGTCATTGATGAATACATGTACATTTAATAGAAAATAAAGACGGTTACTATTTACAATATTGTTTACTTGAACTCACTACACATCGTTAACCTTCATATTTATTTTCCTACCAGCAGTTTTCCTGTGTCGTGGTATGTTTAAGGCAGAGCACAGTAACAAAAATAGGAACCCGTTTACTTTATCTACAATTTAACTATGGTAGAAATAACTTGCATGTATTCTTATTACTAAGACTCTACTATTTCTTCCCACATAGGTTATTATACTTTAATTAATAAATAAGACTTTAAATAATTTGTTTGATATCTCTGATTAATTCCGGTTGCTTTTATTAAAACAAAACAATAATTGGTACAAGTGTCCTATTTCATGAATGTAAGTACATCATTTCGAGATTTTATTAGAAGGATGTGTATTAACCAATTCGAAGATTTTTGTTCCATCGTCTTAAGTTTATCGAAAATTGAAGTGCTAAATGCTTATGCATGCTCTATGCGGTCATAGCTATAAAGAAATGTGTAATGAAATCATTTCTGTGAACGCATCTCAATTAAAACCGAAGTAACATTTGTAAGACTAATGTTGGGTTGCAAATAAAGTGCTCTATGAATAGCTGTTCACTTCTTTAGTTATCGGATCTGTAAACCATTGAGGTCTGTAAACTACAGGTCTTTGCAAGAACGTAGTTATAGGGCCCCGTTAACTATTCCCTTCTTTAACGAAAGAAGTAACAAATCGACTGAGCCGATGTAGTCGGTATACATAGTTATTATGCCAGAAGTATGATGACGCTGAAAACGTTTGAGTCCGATTCTTGGAAGATGCTGTTTGGTATTTAACTGACCTTTCGTTTTTGAGTTTTACTGTTCAAGATGCTCATACGCGCGCACCCCGCTTACTGCAAATACGTAGTAGAGAAGGTAAAAAGGATTAATGTATTCCAGTTGAAAAGAGTAATGACAAAGACTATCATTTTGGAAATGGTTTTCTGAACAAGAAATGTATTCCATATAAGCTGCGTGTTTTAACGAGATCTACATTTTTTGTGCTGTAACATTTTCTCTGTCACTTGCGGTTTACAGTTGTCCCAAAGTTACTTAGAATGAAGAGGACTTTATAGGCTATCCCAAGAAAATTCATGGTATATTTTTTCATTTTTAATGAAAGAATTGCACACATGCGACACTAATGGTTGGAATAATTTTGTGGAATACGAAATTTTTAAATGCAATTCCAAGTAATGAAAACCTTCGCATTGCGTTCTTGGAAGAGGCTGGATTTGAATATCAAGTTTAGTTTTTAACCCATATGACTTTCACAGACAGAACATACATAAACCTTTTCTAAAAATACTTTTTTTTTGGTTCAGGGTGCCTTAATACGTATTTCGTATAAAATGGTGACCTCAAATACTTACCCTACTTATATACGTAGAAGACAAAGTAAAAAGCATTTTAAGGAGTTGTTAAATTTTTTAAACAAGACATAGGAACAGATATATCATATCGTTCTACAGAAAGCACTGTTGCCACATTTCTTGTGAGTTACATTGCGAATTTCTATTGTTATTTTGTTGTAGATAATGAAGTACTGCGGTGGAAAACCATACCTCACATTGAACTGGCATACTCAGCTCATCGCTTACTGTGCGGTTCAAACCTTCTGTGTTTCGCCAGAACCAATACGATGTAAGTGCGTCGTTGGCAAACTTCACTCCGCTTCGGCAGAACGTTCAACATTTGTGGTAAATGCCATTACAACTTTATAAATGCTAGAATGGCGCCCCTCAGTATATTACAACGAAGTTTACCTCATACCTGAGGTAGCTATAGACCTTTGCTACTCGCTTTGGTCTTTGTTATACTCCAATTTTAATCACTTCAAGCTGGAGAAAATGATAGCGATAGATCTCCACTTAAATGTTAAAGGATAGCTTCAAACAATGCATGAATATGGTGCAAGGTAATATTTCTTGAGCCGGGAGTTCTGAATATTTCTTTTAGTTATTTGCAATGTGTCAGAGTATCACTGCCAATTTAAACATTAGAAGCACGGAAGGAAAACTTAATTTATGCCAGCAACGTATTAAAATTAATAATATTATTTATAATAAATTATATCTATAAATCCCCCTTTAAACATCAAGAAATATGTATAGATGAATAAGACCAAATATTTGAACGACTATGTGTAAACATACGATTACTTTTCTATTTGTTCAGAAGAACGCCACATTATAGTATCATAGCTATTTTATAAAATGGGTAATGTGCGTACAAGATACTTGTTTCAAGTTATACAAGTTGCAACCTGTAATCTCCATATGAAGCGATGTCACACCGTTTCTAATACCTAGTGCCGTAATGGTGAATACGACTCAAACATCAGGAGATTTGGACACGCTAGATTCCCTTGGCCTTTAACAATGAAATAATTTTCTCACTATAAATGCATTCTTTCTAGAAGTGGAGGAGGTTGTATTATTGAATGATTAGGTTACATAGTTTGTATTAGGATAATCTTGAAGGTACTACAACTTTACTACCTACCGGGAGAGCAAAAGACTTACGCAACGGCTGCGTAGTGTTTTGCAGACATTATAAAAAAAGATGCTGAAACTGGCCACCGTCGTTGTCCATATATTTTTGGCACCTCCTTAAGAATCTATTCATTACTCGCTGTAGTTGATAAATGCTGGACATTTCATGGCGGATATATTGTTTTAATACTTCCATATTGTCTGGGTTTGTCTTGCACACTTTATGTTTTAAGTTTCCTCAGAGATAGAAATCGCAGGGGGTAAGGTCGGTAGACCGAGGGAGTCACACATCTCTACTAATAATTCTGTTCCGAAGCAAATTTTGAATTGTTCGAAAGATTGGCAGTAGGAGCTGTTGCAGAGTCCTGTTGAAAAAAGTCAAAATCACGCTCTTTGTTAATTTTCTAAAAAATAGCAGAAAATTGTACTCAAGTATGTATGGGCGTCGAAAAAAATTGGCCCTATAACACAGAACCTAATGATGTTCATGAAGTACCCGTTTATGACGAAAAACTTGGTGTATGTACGCCATTAGCGGAGAAAGGTTTCTGAGAGCTGTAATAAGCGATTTATACCTATTTGGCAATTTAAAACATAAAGTGCACAATACATTCATACGACAGAGTTAAACATTCCTTCGTTGCAACAGTAATTTAATACATTTACAGGAAACTGGATATCTAATGCGGATGTTATACATGTTTTATCTGATTCTAAAGTCTTTCTTTCGACTTAACTGCTGATAACCCAAATCTATTATACCTGCAGTAAATATGCAGAATAGTCCAGTTTTCAGAACAGCTTGGTCCCACAGACTAGGACACAGATTTACGCCTATATAACCCCAGCCCCTACGGCACAAAAGCCCTATCCGGGCCAAGGTCTGCAGTCTAGACGCTGCGTCCTACACCTCTACCCACTACGGGCATCATGTGTGGGGTGCAGTGCTGAAGGGTAGTACGTGGTAAGCGCTATGATCCCTCCCGGCCGATTAAGCCGTCTTCACGACCTTTATTCAAGTAGCTCCTCAATTGGTCCCTCAGGGACCTAATGAGACTGAGTGCACTCCGAATCAGACCTCCTAGCGGGAAAAACTCCCATGCCGCAACCCGGATCGAACCCATACATATATACATAAAGGAAATAAGCGTGCAAGGTCTAAATAACAATTAACTTCGACTCAATAATTGTTGTGTATTACTTTATTTAATATTCACCTTAGATATACAAAGTTATATCAATGGCCATGTCCAAAGCTATATCCTCCAAAACTGTGACCTCCAAAGGAATGACCACCGAAGTCATATCCTCCATCATGTCCCTTGATGTACACAGGAACCTTCTTCTCCACCACGACGGGCACCTTCACAGGATAAGGTTCAGGGACATGTACCTTTACAGGATAAGGTTTAGGTACAGGAACTGGATGTGGTACTGGTACAGGTACCTTCACTGGTACCTTCACAGGATATGGTACAGCCTTCTCTACAGGATATGGTACCTTCTTTTCCACGTATACAGGATAGGGTTTGGGTACATGTACTGGATACGGCTTCTCCACGTGTACAGGAACAGGTACCTTCACAGGATATGGGACTTTCTTCTCTACGTGGACGGGATAGGGATGTGGTACAGGGACTTTGACTTCCTTGGTTATGGTGATGGCTTTCACGTGATGAGATTCTCCACCAAGACCAGCTCCTCCATGTCCAAGGCTGTCGTAACTGCTTCCTCCATGTCCAAGGCTGCCGTAACTGCTTCCTCCATGTCCAAGGCTGTCGTAACTGCTTCCTCCATGTCCAAGGCTGTCGTAACTGCTTCCTCCATGTTCAAAGCTGCCGTAACTGCTTCCTCCATGTCCAAAACTTGCATAGCCACCTTCGTGTCCAAATCCACCGTACCCTAAGTCGTGCAGACCTCTCTTGTCGGTCTTCTTCTTCTCTTTCTCCTCGGCCAAAACGGCGAAAATTACCAGCAGGAAACAGAACTGAAAAAATATATAAATGTAAAGGAAAGGAAAGTTAATAATAATAGATCTGTTAGCCAATAATTTGATAATGACCGTATGTGCACCAAGTAAAGGGGTAGCCAAATTAGTGTTTAGAATAATGAAATCGTAGAATACGTACGTGTTATACTTTAGTTGCAATAGATGTTTAATAATAATGACGAGGACGATAATAATAGTAATAATAGTAATAATAATAGTGCCACTTAGTATATTATCCATTGTCAAATAATTTACTGAGGTTGAAACACTTTTGACATAACCATGTGCAGCCCAAATACAGATTAGCAGAGGAAAGTCAACACATTCATTTTTTTTTTAATTTTTACATTTAAACCCCAGCTTTAACTTCAATAGTCATATCGGCGGTCTCTCACTTGGAATATATTGCATCGTTTAAAACTGTGTGTGTGTGTTTTTTGTACATTATAAATTCATTATCAACCCATTCTGTTCTGTGTGATAAACACTAGACCATCTTACTTACCAAGATCTTCATATCTGATTGATGAAGTACTAAGTGTAAAGTCCTGGAGTTACTCCGGCTTTATATACTGTGTTCTGCTTTCATTTACACGAGCATTATTACATAAAGCATGGTGAAACGCGTGGTACTACACGGTGTGGAAAACGAAAGCCACATAAAGAAATATGGATAATATAAAAAGGTGTTTGTAACTAGTTCATTCAGAGTTTGTCTTCTATCGTTCAACAATGAAGATCCCAGTAAGTATAAAATTAACAAAAATTAGAATTTTAGACATACTTCAATCATATTAAGTCTATATATACGAATATATTTGAAAGTTCACGAATACAAGTCACGAATTCTTTACGGTGAATATGAGCACATAAGTGCTTTTGAAATAAAATTAGAGTATACTTTATAAAAATTGTATCCCAGGTACATGTCCCAACATTTTATATAACTGAAAAGCGCCCAGGCTACAGTTTACATTGTGGAACTTCTCGTTTATGCCTTGATCATTGATTGCAGGATTGTGCCACCCTCTTCATCGCCTTAGTATTGGCAGAAGAGAATGTGAAAGACGAGAAGAAAACCGAAAAGAGAGGATTGCAAAATTTGGGCTACGGAGGCATTGGACATTTGGGAAGTGTGTTTGATGATTTTGGACACGATGGAGCTAGTTTTGGACAAGGAGTAACCAATTATGATAGCCTTGGACATGGTGGAGGTGATTATGGTGGAGAATCTCATCACGTGAAATCCATCACCATAACCAAGGAAGTCAAAGTCCCTGTACCACATCCCTATCCCGTCCACGTAGAGAAGAACGTCCCATATCCTGTGAAGGTACCTGTTCCTATACACGTGGAGAAGCCGTATCCAGTACATGTACCCAAACCCTATCCTGTATACGTGGAGAAGAAGGTACCATATCCTGTAGAGAAGACTGTACCATATCCTGTGAAGGTACCAGTGAAGGTACCTGTGCCAGTACCACATCCAGTCCCTGTCCCTAAACCTTATCCTGTAAAGGTACATGTCCCTGAACCTTATCCCGTGAAGGTGCCCGTCGTGGTGGAGAAGAAGGTTCCTGTGTACATCAAGGGACATGATGGAGGATACGACTTCGGTGGTCATTCCTTTGGAGGTCACAGTTTTGGAGGATATAGCTTTGGACATGGTCACTAATGGACAGATTTTGAACATGGAATAAAGTTTTTTTTAATATAGTTACTGTTGTTTTTATATCCAGATCAGTTTCTTTAAAATGTAAGCATATCTCGTGAAGGTATCAGTGAGGGTGTAATCCTGTACCAGTACTGCATCCAGTTCCTATCCCATAACCTGTGAGTGTACTGCTCTTGACCGTATCTCGTCAAAGTGCCGATCTTGGCGAGGAAGAAAAGCTTCAGTGTATATCAGTGGACATGTATGTGATTCTGGCAGGCATTCCTTTGGTTAGGGTTTTGGTGGACATGACAGTTCGGACATACAAATGGCGTATGCTGCTTATAGTTCCTGTTTGATATAAATTCACTTTATAAATTACAGTTAATATTTACAATTGATAGTATAAGGTTTTGTAATGTTTAACATTGATTTAACTATTGTAATTAGACTAAATCATACTTTTGTGTTATACAGAGATTAGGAGTCTGCTTTTCTATAACTTAACGTTACAGAAAGCGTGATTTCTGCTTATTTATTAATCGCCTACTCCTGCAACTACAGTAGTGGTGTAATATTGAGAATGTTGCTTAAAATTCTGTTTAGTTTGTCAGCTGCATTTCAATTTCAAAGGAAATGGCCAATATCTGGAAATCCTGTAATAATGTATATTGTCATATATTAGTAAACTATTTTAGAGAGAGAGAGAGGCATGAACACCATCTCTAGTGCATTGAATGTGTATGCAAGTGTTTCTAAAATGCATCTACTGTAGGTGCAGGGGAGCATCCACGAATTAGAAGTTTTCAATGCACGGTTTTAAGGAGCGAGTGGTATATGGTAGCCATTTATGAATCAGCTGTCGTGTGGTCACGGACTTTCCTATTATCATTTTTCTAGCTAAGAGGCCCATTGTTCAATTTACTCTTACTCCCATAACCCACTGATTTTATATTCGTTTCGCTGTGGATGCACTCAATTAATGCGATTACCAATTTCAATTTCTCTGAAGAACCTGCTCTCTGGTATACCGCAATTCTCCACCGATGAAAGTTTGAAATATACCAATGTAGTTGTCGTTTTCTTCGACGAGGCACATTTATTCCTTCCGTGCATAAAATACGCCATGCAACACACTTCCACTGGATAAGGGTGCTGCGATGTGACATAAGTGGTTTACTTGACACTCAAATTATTTTATCGTTCTGTAATTACTAAGGTGCGGATCAACGTGACCGATTTTTGTGAGGTTTCTTTACCTTGTATTATAGACTATGTTGAAGGCGAGAGGGTGAGTCAGGTGTAAACATCAGGTGTACCTGCAATGCTCATGCGGTACTCAAAGATAATGCAGATGTTTTTAAGGAGGTTATGGTAAATAACAAAAGTTATTCTACAAGAAATTTAAACTACCCAAAACATCCACCTTAATTATATATATGGCAATTTGAATTGCACACGACTCTTTGTAATCTACAACATTGTTCACTTTCATGATATATTTGTTTACCAACAGTCTGTACACAGGGGACACGTGGCAAGAGAGTATGTTCCCTGCAACAGTAACTTGAAATCACGGACCAGGTCACCCTATTCCGCCTTCTAGTCATGGTATGTGCACCTGCAAATGTAAAGTTCAATGCCCCTTTTTACTTTCTTTGCTGTAGGGGAAATACTGTATTCGACCCAAAAATTCGATGTCGAGATTTCACCGGAAATGTGTTTTGAGACCCTTTGAATCATTTTTAGAAAAAGGTTCGTGCCTCTCCCTGTATGCATGTGTGTGTGTGTGTGTGTGTGTGTGTGTGTGTGTGTGTGTGTGTGTATGTGTTTGTGTGTTTATCAGTGAACAGCATAACTGAAAAAGGGAAAGTCGGTTAAAAACCAAAGTTGGCATTTAAGTTTAATTATTTTCAAGGATGTGGCACCAAGATTTTGAAGAAACTTCCATCACCCTAAATTACCCTTTACATCGAACATTTTTCTAAATGGCTCTTAACGATTTTGATTAAAATGCCATATGTTTGAGATATTTTAATGGCACATGAAATGCATATGTTGAATTTCCTGGCCATAGCCCATGTAGGACTGTTTACTCTTGAGGACTTTTGCGTAGCTGGTAAACAGTAAGAGATAGACCAAATCTTACTGTACTGTAAACACCATCAAAACACACGTTATGTGCAAATGGACTTTTTTTTTTTTTTTTTTTTTTTTTTTTTTTTTTTTGAGCCATTTGAGGGACGTTTCTTGTTACTTGTGTGCAATATTTATACTTTACTCAAATGAAGTATAGAAAGGCAATAATGGTTATTCACCTTTTTATATCTTGACCGCCCAAAGTGAATGGAATTTGAACCCCTTTATATAGCGAGCAGCTAAACAAAATATCGATTTTTTGAAGTCAATCGAGCTCCCAGTGTCCTTAACTTAACTGTAAATGACAACTAAAAAATCTGTTGTGTTGCACTCACAAGACTTTCTCCACTGTTGCATTAAACATCCTTACAAACTCTTATTCCTCAATCTTCTTTATGTTAGTTGAGAAAAACATTTGCAGAAATTATCGTATTGCTTATTTCCTTGTAGGTGACATAGGTATAGTGTTATTTGTTATAATAATGGTTGCAGTGGTAGATTATCAGTGATGGAAAAAATAGGTATAAAAGTTAGTCAGAATATGAAGGAAGCCTGTATGGACTCTCAGAGGCAAAAAGGGCAGTTCAGTTGCTTGAAAATAAAGCTAGAACTAAGAAAAGGAAAAGAAAAGATGAGGAAAACCTAAGTGAGCAGGAATATGGAGCAGGCATTCTGAAAGTATGTGTAATTTGAAAAGAATGGTACTTCAGCTTTGATCGCAATTTCCCGAAACCTTGATTTTTCACACTTCAGGTACACATTTCTCAAAAACTATAAGAGATATTGATATAACATTTTTAGTGCTTATCTATCCATGTTTTTTGAGTACAACCGGTTAAAGCTTTTGTGAATTAGAGCTATAATGTGGAGAAAAAACATTTTAATGCTTAAAAATATTACCATATTTTTCCTATATAGAATTAAATAATTTTTTATGTGCAAAATAAAAACTACATAGGATTTATGTTTAACCGGCGATGTCAAACTATGCTTTATGTTATTCAGATAAAAATTTGGTGCCTGTAGCTTCAAAATATTACAAGAAAAGTGTACCTGAAGTATGAGGTGTAACATTTTTTTTCAGGATACATGGTGTGCTTTATGCCCCTTTTGCATGGAATTATGTGAATGTAATTAAATTATTATATAGTAGTTAAATGCAAAAATGCTTGAACTATAATCGCATCAAATTTCAATTTATTCTAATCATTAGTAGCTGCTATACTTAAATTTTAATATTGGTGTAAGTTAAGCTCGTGGTGCTAAAAGTAACCTCCCAGTGCCCTTAAACAAACTGATGCATGTTTGTGTGAGTGCCACTCTATCGACATATGGCAAGGGTCGCCGTTCTAAGCTATACAAACCACAGCAACATAGTTAATGGTTCTATTGGTATGTGTACTGATCAATGAAACATTCCTGTTGCTAGATTGTCTGGTTTTTCTTTAGTAAGGCGACTGACAGCCCGCTGCTCACGCGCCATTGCACTACCGTTCCCTTATGCGGTGTCGACAGACTGCGCCATCGTTCCTCTCTTCAGTTTTCTTCTCAGTTAACATAATACAGTCTTTCGGGCTACTACGACTCACAGTACTTGTTCTTCTCAAAATCTTGCTCAGTCTTTTCAACGTATTTCTTCCTTTCACTGTCTCTCAATACACTTATTACGACGTTACAATCACTCGCGACGACCTACGTATCGTCCGGAACGAAATGCACGCGCACAGCAGTCACACTATCTTATTAGCTAAAACTAAAGTAACTAGCTCACTGACTAGCTAACCCTGTTGCTTCCTTTTATACTAGAAATGACGTCACGCCGACCTTTCTCGATTCCACATACACACGTGCACGGGAAATGACGTAGCTAAAAGTCTCGGGAAGGCACTAGACAGGTCCCTTTGTTTCTGCCGCCCATTGTTAGTGTCACGCACACACAGCACACATGCGAGGCAGCCTCACCTTGAAGACTTGCCCGCTCGCCGGTGCGTCACGTGATGCGAGGTAGCCCGAAACTGACAGTCCTTTGTTTTGTGCCGCACCTGGTGCCACAATATGTATCTTAGTGATTAAAGACACACACACACACACACACACACACACACACACACACACACACAACCACCCACACACATGCACACACACACACACTAACACACAGTGGATTAGTGAACATCCCAAATCAGTCGTCAACTGAAATAACAGTTGAAACATTTGGTTCAGGGATATTATATTCAGTATGTGAAACCGTATGCTGATAAAACAGAATATCTTACCAAGGTCTATGGACTTCCGGTTAAAGCGATAGTAACTCGAACTCTCTTGTCTAAGGAACTCTGAGTTTTTTTAATGCACCCCATTATTAATTCAACAAACTGCATCCTTCTTTTGGGACTATTTTCTAAAAGTTGTTTCAGAAGTGCAATTTTATAAAGGTGTTGTTTGGTATTTTGTGAATTTTCATCATAGAGCTTTGGGATATATTGGATTCTAATGGCAACTATATAACAGAAACTTTGAATGTTCTTATACACGGAAGAGAATATGAAATGAAATATTGTCGTTCGTTTGATTTCTAGAACGACCTTATCTCGCTAAGTTATATTATGATTCTAATGTAATTTAAACTTCCATATGCTCCGTATCGCTGTTGTTGTGGAACTGGATTATAAACCGGATGGTACCATCAAGTAAGTTCACCTACCTCGCCATGACATCGTTATGTACCATTCTCCATGACCCGATGACACCTGCACTTAGTGACAGTTCCACTCCAGTACAATTTAGTGACAGTTGCACTCCAATGCTGGGAAATTATCAGTGCTCGGTGAAGCATACACAAGGAGGCGGTAGTGGGGGAAGCCACCCCTGTTGTTACCCGAAGCTGCGTTTGTTAGTTCAACTTGACTCAGCCGAGATAGACTGAAGTTTATTTTCGTTAAGTTGTTGAAGGACTAAGCGTGACAGGATGTGTCCTACAAAAAATCCTTAATAAAATTATTAAAATGATTATTTCCACTGGAAAAACTGACCCATAATACAGTTTAAAAATAAAAATAAATGAAATAAAGGGGTGGGGGGAAAATGTGGAACCAGAGACCACCTCCACGTGGTGTTCCCTGGAAACGGCATTGTGTCGGCTAAGTGTCTCTTGATTAACAACAATAAGAATAATATTAATAATAATATCCCGAATCAATTTCTATACTTAGCAATGAAGAATTATCACACTCAGGGTGGTTGGGTGTCTCTGAGTGTTGTCCTTAGGCAGGTAGCAAGGTAATTAGCGAGGAACCCGTTTTTAGCCAGGTATAAGGGTGGTTGAGGGCAAGCGTCCCTAAGCGCAACTGTCACTAAGTGCAAGTGTCCCGAACTGCTCTCCATAGCCAACCATAATTCAAATTATAATTCCTTCCCTTTGTTGGATCATCGAATGGATTAACGCACTATAATTCAGATTCCATTTCTTAAATAAGATGTGTATGTCATTTATAAACATGTTTCTGTAAGTAAACAAAATACAGCCTAATCAAACAAAAGAAACGTTTTACTGGTGTTATTTGTTAGATTTCTACCTTTCTGATTTCCTGATTGAGGAATTGAATAGAATTATTTGAAAATATATTTTGGATATTGTATTTAAAATAAGAGTTACTTCCACTTAAATACACGAACTTCGCATTAGGAGCTCCCTAGTTCAATTCTCATTTGACCTTTGGTTTTTCTGATTTTCCCTGGTGGATAGGCGAATATTGAAGCGTCCTTTCAAGGCAGTTGCAACAGTGGGACAGGTGTATCATCCCGCATACTATACTAAAAATGTGTATTTTTCTTAAAACAAGTTAAATTACAAACTTGAAGCTATTTATACTTACACGGTTAAATTATTTGTTATTATATTGTTCGGTTTATATATTCTTTAGCTTTTAACTTAGTATTTTGGTTTCAGTTTACTTTGGGAGAGTAAATTAAAAAGTGGTAATGCTGCCAGCTCTATTTGTGTAAGCTTATATATACGAAGCAGAACGATTTAAATAGGGAAAACGTTTCACATTTTAACCAAGAGTATTTATCAGAAAAGTGCACGTAAATATATTTAGTGTCATTAGTCAGCTGTCATTTATTATCAGCATATTCTAGAAGTTAATATTATCTGACTATCCAGAAACATGAATGCATTTCACGTAGAGATAAGTGTTTTTTATGTAGTTAGAGTATAATGATCAGTCAAACTCAAAAGTATGATTACTTCCTATGTTGTGGTAAATCATTAACCCCCAGATTCCCTTAGCTAAACCCTCACAACCTCCAGACGATAAACTTTTTTCAGGGGCTGTTAATGGGAGAGTATGACGGTGTAGTCTTTGAGTTGCTTGGTAGATGCACTAGAAGTTTTCAGACAGCCCTTGAACTGGCGTTATCGTGAAATATGCATCTTGGTGACTGAAAAATCGATGTTCATGGCTCCTTATACAGCATCCCGAAATGTGAGCTTTCTGTACAACTTATGTAGCTATTATTTACCCACATTATTCACTTATTTACTGCATTTTCTAGAATGAGATTTTCTGTATGGAATGGTCGATCTTTGTATATTAGTGTGAGTGTATTTTATATTCTGTTAATTTCGAATAGCTAATTGGAGAAGAACATGTATTTAGTAAAATCTAATATCTTTAATTGAGCAGCTCTTGTATATATATGCGCCATGTATTTTGGAAACGGCTCTAACATTTTGGATGAAATTTTGTGTTCAGATAAGTCTTTGCTCTTTAAGTTTATCTATATAGATGTATTTCCTGAAAAAACTCGCTTTTACACAAAAGAACATATTTTATTTTCTCTGCTACGTAGAGCAAATAGACGAAGTAGTATTGTATTCCAAAACCAAAGTTGGTATTTAAGTTGAACGTCCTTCAAACATGCGTCACAAATATTTTGAAGAAAATTGCTCCACCCTAAATTACCCTTTACATGGAACATTTTTCGAAAATTTTGATTTTATTGAAAATGGCTCTAACGATTTTTATTAAAGTGCCATATGTTTGAGATATTTTTATCGCAAATGAATTTTGAATTTTCTGGTTATAGCCCATGTAGCCCTATTTACTGTGGATGGCTTTTGCATAGCTGACAAACCGTCAGAGAGAGACCAAATCATACTATACAAAAAATGTAGATCTTGCTTTTTTGTTTTTTAGAGTGAACCATTTCGGAAACCTTATTTGTGTGATTTTTTGGGAACTTTTTCTTCTGTCAAATGGAACATCGTTATTAAATTTTTATACGTTAACCTGCAAACCGTACAAAGATAAGGTTTTGCTTTCTAGGTTTATCCATATAGGGGGTCTTTCCTGGAAAAAAAACCCGCGATTTTACACAAAAAAGAACATTTTTATTCTTTCTTCTATAGATGAGTTCTTCTACATACAAATATCTCATATATATTTCGGGATCTCGGGAAAGGCTCTAACAATTTGAATGAAATTTTGTATTCAGATAAGGTTTTGCCTTATAAGTTTATTTATATAGGTGTCTTTCCCGGAAAAATGCCATTTTACACTCCTAAAGAGCATTTTATTCCCTCTTCTACAAATAAGTGATACAATTTTCTGTATGTTTGATCTATAAATGCTACATATTATATTCACATTGTTTTCTCTGCTCACTTTTAGATAACAGATTCATATCTCTTTCTCACTCTCCTACAATTTTCCTGAAGAAAGGCGATTTTACAGAAAAAAAGAACAATTTTCTTACTCCCTCTTCTAAAATAAGTCATACAAGTTTCTGTATGTTTGAAACAGAAATGCTATTGCATTCACACTGTTTTCTCTACTCACTTTTAGGTAACACATTCACATTCTCTTTCTCCGCTCACTCTTCTACTAACAATTCATATCGTCTATACATACAAAATGGATGTTTGTACACATGTAACCATTAATCTCGGCAACTGCTTGACCAATCACCGCAAAATTCGGCACATCTATGTGAAAGTTTTTTATGTTATCCATTTTAGTATATAATATATTACTTTTATATGATTTTCTCTACTCGCTTTTTTACGTAACACATTCTCATGCCCTTCTCTCCTCGCTCTTCAACATTCAATTCATACAATTTTCTATGATTGAAATAGAAATGCAGTGTATTACATTCACACGGGTTTCTATAGTCATTCTTCTTTTACGTAACGATTCAGATATTGTTCTCTACTCGCTCTTAAACATACATTCACACAATTTGCTATATGTCTGAAATAGGAATGCAACGTATTGCATTCGCACTATTATCTCTACTCACTTTTGTTTTACGTTAACGATTCACATATTATTCTATACTCGCTCTTCAATATGCAATTCATTCAATCAATGTATGAATCACTTAATTATGAAAGGTCTGTTGTCCACAAATGGTCAATTTTCAGTAAAAAGTGGTATCCTAAAACCAAGGTGCTTCATACAAGCAAGAATGGCCCCTTATCCTGCTCACTCTTTGTGTAATATGTGGCTTCAGAAAACTCAAAAACCCACTGTTGCAATCAAGGAAACGAGCAACACAAATACGTTCCACTCCGATATGGAATGGAAAATACGGAAACAAAATGGAAGCCCAGTTGAAAAATGTAAATTCCGGAATGGAAAAGATGGAACAGGAATTTCTGGTATGAACATGAGCTAATGAATATCTTTGACTTCCTGAGAATTGACTGTCAAGTACTCGGAAGGTGTTCTGTATAATAACTGGTATATATTAAATGATAGACGGTAGCGTACTACACAATCAATGTTGATATATTTAAAACACAGTTCATTTCAAAGAAACTTTTCGCGACAACAATCATTTCCGAAATATATATTATTAATGTTTTAAACTGTTCAGTACTTTGTTTATTCTTTTATTTCTCCTCAATATTCAGTTGCTTCTTACAATTATATGAAAAGTGTATGAAATTTCAAGGCCAGGTATAACCATTTTAATTAAACTCAAAATGTTAAATTCTTAAACATTTTCTTATTCCTTTGTATTCTATAACGAAATATATAATGCAGCTCTTTATACAAAGGATTATCTCGAATTAAATAACATAGATGGAAAAAAAAAAAAAAACTTTCAGAAAAATAATTTGCATACTCACAAATAAAAGGTGGAAGGTATAAAACGTCATGTGGATGTAACACATAAGAACTTTTTAAGCTAATCGGAAGCACTTCTAATTATTTTAACTTCAGGGAAATGTACGCGCATATATTTCGAATCCGCTGTCTTTCATTTTGTGGTTGATATTATGAACAAATTAAATTGCAGTAAGACGAACTGACTCTGGTCTTGAGTTCTCAATTCTTGATACACAATATAAGCCTTAATTTATGTGGTGAACACTATCACGACGATATAGTCAAAGAGTCTCAGAAGTGGTTTATTTTCAACATTTAGATTTATATATAAATGAGTATATATTTTAGCGCCTAAATAAATAAACGAATAGGATAAGGTTCAGGGACATGAATATATCTTTACAGTAATATAATCATAGGAACTGGCTATGGAACTGGCAAAGGCACATTCATGGGATATGCTTACGTTTTGAAGGAACTCATCTGGATATAAAAAGCAGCAGTAACTATATTAAAACTACTTTATGTCATATTCAAATTCAGTACATTAGTGACCATGACCGAAGCTATATCCTCCAAAACTGTGACCTCCAAAGGAATGACCACCGAAGTCGTATCCTCCATCATGTCCCTTGATGTACACAGGAACCTTCTTCTCCACCACGACGGGCACCTTCACGGGATAAGGTTCAGGGACATGTACCTTTACAGGATAAGGTTTAGGGACAGAGACTGGATGTGGTACTGGTACAGGTACCTTCACTGGTACCTTCACAGGATATGGTACAGTCTTCTCTACAGGATATGGTACCTTCTTCTCCACGTATACAGGATAGGGTTTGGATACATGTACTGGATACGGCTTCTCCACGTGTACAGGAACAGGTACCTTCACAGGATATGGGACTTTCTTCTCTACGTGGACGGGATAGGGATGTGGTACAGGGACTTTGACTTCCTTGGTTATGATGATGGCTTTCACATGATGAGATTCTCCACCAAGACCAGCTCCTCCATGTCCAAAGCTGCCGTAACTGCTTCCTCCGGGTCCAAAGCTGCCATAACTGTTTCCTCCATGTCTAAAGCTGCCGTAACTGCTGCCTCCATGTCCCAAGCTAATGGTTTCTCCATGTTCGAAACTACTTTCGTGTCCAAACCCGCCATAACCTAGATCATGCAATCCTCTTTTGTCGTTCTTCTTCTCCTTTTCTTTCTCTTCTGCCAGGACAGCCGCCACCAACAGAAGCAGACATCCCTAGAAGAAATGTTGGTTTTTGAAGTAAAACATACAACAGAAATGATCATAATTACAGCTCTTTTTATTTTACTTTAGAACTGATATAGTGTATTAAAATTCATTTTTATTTTTCTGTCAGATTACCAATTACTTTTGATGGTTAGAGTAGCTTATGACAAGATGATTATTTCCAGCAGATTTTCCCATTCATTGTGAAAATTGTGATATCTGAATTTAGAGCGAATGACTCACAATCTTGACAGATTTTCCTTATGCTAAACATACTTTAACTATATATTTTCATAAAGATTTTATTTTACAAAAGTTTGTGTTGTGATTATAGGCAATACAGGTATTTCAAGATAATATGGAATGGATATCGTTGAATCAGTGTATTACAGAGCCAATCGCAATCGTGTTTGTTAAAGACAATGTAATTCAATATTTATTTTTTATTGACATCATTATTATTTAGTGAAGGAAAAAACATACATAATTATATTTTCGAGTATCGAACAGTTAAATATAAGGAATTGAAGATTTGAATTGGTTTCTATAGACTGTAGCCTGTTTCAATGGTCACAACATAATATTTCGTTAAGTAAAGAAAATTATTTCAACTATTACATATGTATTACATCATAGAGTAACTCAAAGAGGTGATTAAAACTGATGTATTAAAAACAAGTCTTTCAGGTACAAATAGATATGATTCGGGGTTAGTGTCCTCGATATTCTTCCCTACTTCTACACATTAGGGCAGATCGTTCATAAAAGGATGATATTATAGTTGCAGCAAAATGGTTTTTCTTATGGTTTGGCTATTAACTAGTATCAATAACGTTTTAAGCCCTACAAAACATTGCCCAGCGCGTCTCTACGGATTTATGTTTACACTAAATATTAATATTTGCTTATTGCTGTTCCTTTCCATTATTTGTACCTTATAATACATAAACACTGTGTTGCACCTGGAATGAAACCGTAGTGTACTATCTTTAACTTTATAATTGAAAAAGAGCCTGAATGTATCCTAAACACTCCATTTGCTGAACCAACATTTTAGTGCTTGAAGTACAATTACATGCTCAAGTATGATTTTTTTTAGATATAACTTTTTACTGAAAATAAGCTCTAGAAATATGATTGTGTATAGCATTCCCTCCAATTTCTGTTTAAAGTGGTTTTAGTATTTTAAAGAATTGACAGTTATTGCGTTTTGACTGTTCTTATGTTCATAAAGTACTCCTGAAGTACCAGGTCTTATTCTCGAGCAATATAATCGTATTGCAGATTATTTAGAATACAATAATTTTATTAGGGATTAAGCCTATTGCCTCCTGATGCTAATGTGATAATTATTTATAACTAACGATAGATACCTTCAAATTAAGTATTAATGATTGATTGTTGATAAATCATGAAAACAGAACAGTCAATGGATGGCAATTAAGCACGGTAGCATTTGGGAGGTTTGCGCTCTGACATATCCTAAGCCCTTAGGTTTACAAATCTTTCATATGCAAATTATAAAACGATAGTGATGTGGTGAGGGGCTCTAATGACCTAGCTGTGGACGGGCCCTTAAACCCTACTCACTCACTCACTCACTCACTCACTCACTCACTCACTCACTCACTCACTCAATGATGTGGTGAACTTTAAACGGAAATGCTGTTACCTGTTGAGTAATATTCTACACCTTTGCTCATCCCTAATTTGTACGTTTGCTTTATCAAATAAAAACAATGTACTTACTATGATCCTCATCCTTTGATAGTACACAGTGAACTGTGATTAGTTTGACTTCATAGGATGCTTTATATGAGGCAGGCTAGTTGATAGCGGCTTTCGTTTTCAGGATCGTTCAGTACCGTGATCTTCACATTACGTTATGCAACATATGAACTAATGAGTAAATGAAAGTACTCATGATATATAAAGCAAAGAGCATTCCGGTGTTTGTCACAACTACCTTCAAGAGCAAACATGAAGATTCTAGTAAGTAGTACATTGCAAGATTCTTGTAAACTTGTATCTGATTACCTTATTCATAGCACTTATTTCAGTATACTTAAGTGTGTTTTAAATTACTGTTAATGGTAAAACTGTTATTTAGGTGTGCATTGCCCTGTTGGCTGCCGCTGTTTTGGCTGAAGAAAAGGAGAAGAAAACTGACAAGAGAGGTCTCCATGATTTGGGTTATGGAAGTTTAGGGCACGGAGGTGACGAATATGACAGCTTTGGACATGGAGGTGACGAATATGGCACCTTCGGACATGGAGGAAGCAGCTATGGCAGCTTTGGACATGGAGGAGGTGGTTATGGTGGAGAATCTCATCACGTGAAAGCCATCACCATAACCAAGGAAGTCAAAGTCCCTGTACCACATCCCTATCCCGTCCACGTAGAGAAGAAAGTCCCATATCCAGTGAAGGTACCTGTTCCTGTACACGTGGAGAAGCCGTATCCAGTACATGTACCCAAACCCTATCCTGTATACGTGGAGAAGAAGGTACCATATCCTGTAGAGAAGACTGTACCATATCCTGTGAAGGTAGCAGTGAAGGTACCTGTACCAGTACCACATCCAGTCCCTGTCCCTAAACCTTATCCTGTAAAGGTACATGTCCCTGAACCTTATCCCGTGAAGGTGCCCGTCGTGGTGGAGAAGAAGGTTCCTGTGTACATCAAGGGACATGATGGAGGATACGACTTTGGTGGTCATTCCTTTGGAGGTCACAGTTTTGGAGGCCACGGTTTTACATATGTCCATTAATCTCTGTAGATTTTCATGGAATTAAATTATTCTTTTCTGAATACAGCGTTTTTTTATTTATTAACCTGTCCCAACTCCCGAGTAAGCTGAAAGGCAGCTACAGCACAACATACACAGTGGCTCAAAGGGTTCCGCACAAGCTAATGGGAGCCACCGATATGACTTTCCATGTTAAACGCTTCATAAAGAATAAATAAATAAAAAGAAACAAACAAAAGGAGCTTATAGAGGGGTCGAAATTCAAGAATGTTGGTATGGGAACTTGTGGTCAAGGAGATTATCCTTGGTCGCTTCAAGCCTGGGAATGTCAGGACGGACAATACAATATTTTGTGCAAACATTTCATTGAAGCAAAGATAATGTTTAATCAACGAGTTTGTTTTACAGAAGTTGTTCGAAAAAGTCTATTGGCTCAGAGCATTCGATTTTCATTGTAGTGGGCGCCCTTTTGAATAACCTTTGCAATGAGAATGGAATTTCAACATCATCACATAGTGACCAGCTCTTTAAAGATTTGACGATCGCATAAGCATAGCGTATTACTCTGTTGTCATATATGTACCTACAAGGAAATATGCAACTAAACAATTTCTACAAACGTTTATCTCGATTAGCATCAAGTATATAGAGAATTGAATAAACACTTCCAAATAGTGTCTACAGAGTGAGTAGAGAAAACGATGCCAGTGTACATATTTTTTGGTCCATGTTACACTAAATAGATGTATTTTGGTCAAGAAAGTTGATTCAAATTAAGAAATGTGTTTCTAGTTAATTCTATGATACTGGGAAACTGTAGTCAAACCTTTGTCGCAGGCATTGAGGAATATACAAAAACAAATCGCACTTGGGAAGGATTAAATTACTCCTCCATGTTCTGTAACCAACTCTTGTGAAGGAAAAGAAAATAGAAGAGTAAAAACATTAAAGCATTCCATCAGAATAGTGTAATTTATTTGGTTAGATATATCTATATGTATGTATATCTTGAAAATGTTTAGTGGTACCAAAACGTACTTTAACACCAATAATTGTGCATCTTAAGGAACTTTACTTTTTTTCTGCAGTAAATGCATTTGTGTATTTTTGGTTACCTAGCTATATAAAATGGTATACGGCTTCGTGAAACGAGAATAAAAATAGAAACTGCTAACATTTAATTCGAAATTGTCGAGAGTATGGTAATTGGAGAAGTTGTCTCAAAATTTCTAGAAACCTGAGCCTCTCAGTCATGGCATTAAGTGCTTATACAACGTAATATAGCGTTCAAATGTGCAAAACTACTTAACAACTACTTGTAATAATATATAAGTAACACGTTATGCTGTTTTTGAGGAGATCGAATGTTTAGATTTAGACATACTGCTCAAATAGAAATTTTATCCGTGCACCAGTTCATCCGTCCATTCATAATCCATTTCTGCGGTAACGAGTGAGGCTCGTATTCGGAAGATCCATAGTTCAAATCCCTCCAGAATCATTTTCCCTGACTGAGGTTTTTCCAACTTTTCCTCTGTCTGGAAAATACAGTGGAAGTACCGAAAACTTAGGCTTTGGAAGTTTGATTCCCCAAAACTTATTCTCCAAACACAACTTCATCAGAGTCCACCGTCTGTGATGCCATACGGAGTAAGAATGGGTATTAAACACAACTATTTTTTTCACACGATAACACTAAAGCGAACTGGAAATTAGGAAAAATTAAGAACAATTATGACACAAGCATTATAATGAGATCACAATGACAGTAATAACCCTTTGCTAGGTTCTTATATGCATTAAGGAAGACCCCACCACTTTTTTATGGCTTCACAACTAAATTGATAGTTACTAGTCGTTAAGAAATCCTAATAGTCGTAACAAATACAATTCACAAAAAGTAACAAGTCCCGCTTTAAATGACCGCACTGTGTTAAAGGTGAACCATTCATTGTAATTGTATCTGGGTATTGGTGTATTAGCAATCGATTATACTTACACTTTAATTTATGTATTCTGGTATTTTAGCTTCCTTCAAAACATGTCTCCCAAATATTATAGAATGTGACGTCTAAGTTGAAACATCGAAAGTAGAAAGAGATAGCGCTATATTCCACAGGGCAATTGGTAATTCTTAACTGCCTAATCTCAAATCTTTTACTATTGAAATGTACTATTTGAATTCTGAACTGCAAAGGTTGCAAAATTATTTTTCCCAACACCCGCAAACCAATGAAGCAAGAACGGGCTAAACACATCAGGATATTTTCCACATAAGAATCTATAGAAACCCTTCCATATTTCAAAAGTATATGATTTTAAGGGACTAGGCAGCGACAGGTGATTGGGATGGTGTTTCTCAGTAGTTGGACTGATTAACGCACCCACTGCTCCTAGAACCGTGAGATGGAGCACAAGGTTATGTTTCAACGTAAACCTCACGTACAATAACATAGATTGGATAAAAATAGATATTTACATAAATATTTTCTGGAAAATTTACAATAAATTATTTTGAACGGAGAAAATAATATTCTGTAATTTTTGTTAGCAATTAACACTGCTTATAAATACGTGACCCGGTGACAAAGGAGCGGTCGGAACAAGGACGACAATGACTGTGGCAGAACAAAGCGTTTGTAGATAGTTCGAGAAACTGTTCAAGAACTGCGCTTATTTACGGAAATGTGGATTTCGAGAAAAATCCGTGCTACGTAATTCTTGGCTATAAAAGTGAACGCAGTGTTGAGAGAAGCGAGTCTTTAGGTGCTGTTTGAGCCACTTATTAGCAGTTTTTAGTTAAGTCTGTTTGAGTGAGAGTGAGGCAGTTTGTGTTTATGTGTGTATGTGTGTGTGTGTGTGTGTGTGTGTGTGTGTGTGAGAGAGAGAGAGAGAGAGATAGAGGAAGGGAGAGAGTGAAAGAGAGAGACATAAATATCAGTGAATTGTATGTCTCGGTTACCATCGGACAGAACAGCTAAGAGTTGCAAGATCACACGTTTGTAAATTGTGTTAACCATAAAAAAGACTACTGTGTTTTGTGACTATTTTAGAAGAGAAATTCGGTGACGGGAAAAAGTAAATGGACTTTCCATTTTTCACAGTATATTAAACAAATAACTACTGGAAAATAGCTGATCTCCTAATGTTACACCTTATTAATATTTTTGCGAAACAAATTTTATATTAAACGATATTGTCATAAATATGTCATACCTACTAAGCTAAATATTAATTTGAACATTTGGAATTTTTCAGCCCTTTCCCTATTATTTTCCTCTTGAGAAAGAATTAAGATCTCTATAGCCCATTACACGTGAAACTCCTGAAATATGTCACAGTTTTACAGTAACCGCTTCAGTCAGGCTTCAGCTGTAAGGCAGCAAATTCAGTAATACTAAAACGTTGCCCATTACTTCTAACGTAAAATTTGAAGTTTCATTTCTATAATCTGAACATACATAGCCGCATGGTGTCATAGAGCTAGTCAAGGACTATGATAGCAATCACCCTGCGTTTCTGTGAGGAAAGAATAATTACCATAGGTACTGCTAACTCTAATGCACCACTTTTAATGTTAACAATTTAAAACTAATATAAATTTGCCAAGAAGTTTAAGGTTATTTACAATGCGCTATGTAATACACCTTCGTGAAATTAACGCTTTCGTTCTGTAATAGCTATTAATGTCCAAATACATGACCTTCGAAGCTGTGACCTAAAAAATGTGACCTTCAAAGTGACCACCGAAGTCGTATCCTGTATCTGTCCTTTGACGTACAAAGGATGCCAAAGATAATCTTCAGCAGATTATATATCGTTTCCTGGGGCCTTTTGAAGCATGTTCTTCGCTTTGCAGATCTCGGTTTACCTGATAACACAGCAATAAGGGGCGAAAGAGGGGAGGTTGGTGTCTTTGCTTTTTCTGAAAACCATCTAGTGATACATATTTAGAATACGCGCCTCTGCACATACACATACACACCCACACACACACACACACACACACACACACACACACACACACACACACACACACACACACACACACACACACACACACACACACACACACACACACACACACACAGCTTGTCATATATACTTGCCGGCGTGCGAAACTCCTATTGCATTGGTGCGTAAAACTGCTAATTGAAACCAAATGGAAACAGGAATATTAAGTAGAACTACAGAACTAAAATATGCTGTATATGTTTGTATATAGTGATTTATGATTTGCTAGTATGTGATATATTTATGAGAATAAGATCTCTACGATTAAATAAATTACTTTTCTCTTAAATTGACTAATAATGTTCAGAAATTGCAGATGAATATATTTACGAACTGGTTTTTACGAACATGATAATGCATGTTTTAGCAATAAAATTGTGTTATGCTTTTGTCTACATTACTGCTGTATTCCTATGATCAGCAATAGGTTATTAAAGATAAATTAACCAATTATAGTTTGCGTTAGGGGAAAGACATTCTATTTTATTTACTTATATAGTTATTCATTTATCATGTATTTATTCATTTTTGCTTCTCTGCAGCAACAAATATTGATATTACTGTGAGAATGCAGTACTGTTTACTTTTTTCTTGTAAAGTTCACCTTAATAAATACCTACAATTCTACCTACCTTACTCTGCACCCTTTGAAAATATTACCTACACATAAGTACTACTCATTTCGCTAACCTGGGCGTTCACCAACTTTTCCCCTTAGATTTTAACCCATCCAAAAGCGGAATATAGCTGGCAATCATGTTAACAGGTGTGAATGCCAAACTGAATGCGCTCACTTTAGCTCTTTCTCTTTTAGCTAATACAATCGAAAGCGTGGACATGTGTTTCGTTTCTGCGCTAATTTGCATCTATTGTTTTGACTATTAAGGTTATTTCGCCCTTGCACCGCGGCCGCAAGCAATCAGTTAAGTGGTCAAGGCTTCGTAAAACGATAAGTAATATGAAGTAGACGCGAGGGGTAGTGAGATTTTCTTTAACGTTGCTGGTACACAGAAAACTTCTTCTCCACTACAATAGGCACCTTCAGTGACATGTATCTTTACGGAATACCGTTTAGAAACAAGGACTGGATAGAAAAAGGCTTCTTCGCGGAATATACTTACGTTTTAAAGCAACTGACCTGGATATAAAAGCAGAAGTAACTATATTAAAACACTTTATTTTATGTAGGAAATTCTGGACATAAGTGACCAGGTCCTCCAAAACTGTGACCTCCAAAGGAGTGACCACCGAAGTTGTATCCTCCATCATGTCCCTTGATGTACACAGGAACCTTCTTCTCCACCACGACGGGCACCTTCACGGGATAAGGTTCAGGGACATGTACCTTTACAGGATAAGGTTTAGGGACAGGGACTGGATGTGGTACTGGCACAGGTACCTTCACTGCTACCTTCACAGGATATGGTACAGTCTTCTCTACTGGATATGGTACCTTCTTCTCCACGTATACAGGATAGGGTTTGGGTACATGTACTGGATACGGCTTCTCCACGTGTACAGGAACAGGTACCTTCACAGGATATGGGACTTTCTTCTCTACGTGGACGGGATAGGGATGTGGTACAGGGACTTTGACTTCCTTGGTTATGGTAATGGCTTTCACGTGATGAGATTCTCCACCGTAACCAGCTCCTCCATGTCCTAAGCTACCATAGCTGCTTCCTCCATGCCTTGAGCTACTTATATTAGTTTCTCCATGTTCAAAACTCCTTCGTGTCTAAAGCTGCCATAATAGAGATAATATAAACCTCTCTTGTCGTTGTTCTCCTTTTCTTTCTCTTCTGATAAGACGGCTGCCACCAATAGGAACAGAGTACCTAGAAGGAATTTACTCTTTGATGTAAAACATAGAGCAGAAATGAAATAATTACAATTGTTTTTGCTCCAAAATACTGTTTAGAGCTAATATAATATATTAATTTTCATTCTTACGTTTCCGATAGAGTTCCAATTACTATTGTTGGTTAGAGGCATTTACGAGTGTGATTTAAATAAAAACGGCGCTTTTGCCAGAATACTCCGCAAGCAGATCC
The DNA here is from genome assembly GCA_030765045.1 of Tenodera sinensis. Taxonomy (NCBI): domain Eukaryota; kingdom Metazoa; phylum Arthropoda; class Insecta; order Mantodea; family Mantidae; genus Tenodera; species Tenodera sinensis. The sequence continues at coordinate 64,771,927 of CM060965.1, read as the reverse complement.
TAGCGGGAAGGCGGAGTAAGGGTTTGAATGTCAGCCCGTTATGGGGAGGAAACAGCTTGGTTAGCTGCTTTGATAAATTTTGCCGTCAGTCCAGCCAGGAATAAACAATAGGTGCGTTCGTCTGTTGCGCAACTCATTATTATAAAGTTTCTAACCAATGAAAGGGCCCTCAGAGATTTTGACTCGTTTCAAGTCACAGTTTGGGGACACTCACTATCTTGGGTCATAATATTTTAGTGCGGCCGAGGAACACTGAAAAAAGTAGGTCGCGCTTGATGCCCAAGGTTAAGTCTCACAGATGTCAACATTCGTGCTGTTAAAGACCTTCTCGAAGGAGATCGCCGCTGCACTGTTGAAGAAATTGCATCAGAAGTGGATGTCAACGTGCTCTTACCATTACGAGTGAACATCTGAGATTTAGAAAAAATAGTGCTCGATGTGTTCCGTAGTTGTTAACCCAGCAGCAAACACTGACCTGTTTTGGATATCTGTTAGACTTCTGAACCGATTCCGGCAAAAGGTAATTTTTCAAAGCGAATTTTTGCATGTAATGAGATATGGGTTCATCATTTCACTCCGGAACCCAAAATAGCGAGCAAAGAGTGGTGAAGTAAGGATAAAGCTTGCCTAGTAAACACGAAAACTTGCCTCTCAGCCGCAAAAGTTCTCGCAGATCTGTTTTTCGAACACAGGGGAGTTTTACTCGTCGATTTTCTTCACGATTGACGTAAGATGAATCTGGCTTACTATTGCCAATTGTTAAGGTCACCAAAAACCACCAACCGAAACAGAAGGAGACGTATTATACTTATCGTTATTATTTATTATGTTTTAGAGTACCGCAAAGTCAAGTATAAGGAATTATGGAATAGAATTGGATTAGTTTTTATAGGCAAATGTAAAAACTGTCATGCAGCCTGTTTCAACATTTACAGCATATTTTGCTAATTAAAGAAACGTATTGAAAGATTACATATGTATTACGTTATAGATATAAATAATAGATGTGACTAGAACTGATGTACTAAAAGGAATAAGCAAGGGAGTGTGATATGCTATTTATCCTACTGGTGTGGCATGCAGTCTGTCCTTCCTTAAGGAGACAAATAGACATAATTAAACGCTGTACTCGAGGTTGGTATTCTCGATATTTTTCTAGTTCTGAATATTAGTGCATATTGTCCATAAATGACGTTGTTGCAGCAACATAGCTTTTCTTGTACGACCTGCTTATTCAGTAATATCTTACTTACTCCTTGGCACTGCAGCCCTGTAGTGCCTTGGCTTCTCGTACAATCTTTGCCCATTCTTCCATATTCACAGCGTTCCTTTTCTATTTCCTTACAGCCATCCTCAACACCATCTAACGGTGGCCCTTTCAATCTTCTCATTGCTGGTTTTTCCCCATTAACTTTCGTAACTGTGCTATACCCTTTCCACACGCCCCAACCATTTCAGTATACACTTATTAGTGTCAATCACTATGTCCGGCTTATTATATAGTGCCAACACTTCTTAATTTGAATATAACCTGAACGTTTCCTAAACATTGCATTTGTTGAACGAACACTTTAATACTTGAGCGACAATAACAGTCTTAAGCATACAGATTTTATTAAAACAATATTTTTAAAATTTGTTGATATCTATCATTCACTATTAATTCTATTTATAGTGGTTTTACTCTTTTAAAAACTTGACGATTATGTCCTTTATAGAATACTTTGGAAGCACGAGTTCGTATTTTCGAGCTATACATTGCAGATTATGTAAGATATGGTAACTTTATTAGGAAACAAGCATGTTGTTTCCTGATGTTACTTTGTTACATTTTATAATTATGCATAAATAATTTAAAATTAAAAAGAAATGAATTGATTAATGGAGAATAATTAAATAGGATAACATTCTATGGATGGCATTTGGGGAGGTGGTTTTCTGACACATCCAAAGCACTTGGTTTTGCAAATCTTTCATGTGCAAATTATTAAACGGTGGTGGCGTAGTACACTTTAAACACAATGCTGTTAGCTATTTACTAAGATTCTCATTTTTGGACAGTAGAGAGTAAACACTGACTTGTTTGACTTCATAAACCACTTTGCATGGGGCATGCTAATTGATAGAGGCTTTCGTTTTCAGTATCGCTCAGCACCGTGAGTTTCACATTACGTTATGCAACATACGAACTAATGAGTAAATGAAAGTACTCATGATATATAAAGCAAAGAGCATTCCGGTGTTTGTCACAACTACCTTCAAGAGCAAACATGAAGATTCTAGTAAGTAGTACATTGCAAGATTCTTGTAAACTTGTATATGATTACCTTATACATAGCACTTATTTCAGTATACTTAAGTGTGTTTTAAATTACTATTAATAGTAAAACTGTTATTTAGGTGTGCATTGCCCTGTTGGCTGCCGCTGTTTTGGCTGAAGAAAAGGAGAGGAAAACTGACAAGAGAGGTCTTCATGATTTGGGTTATGGAAGTTTCGGGCACGGAGGTGACGAATATGGCAGCTTTGGACATGGAGGTGACGAATATGGCAGCTTCGGACATGGAGGAGATGGTTATGGCAGCTTTGGACATGGAGTAGGTGGTTATGACACTTTTGGACATGGAGAAAGTAGTTATGGTAGGTATGGACATGGAGGAGGTGACTACGGTGGAGAATCTCATCACGTGAAAGCCATCACCATAACCAAGGAAGTCAAAGTCCCTGTACCACATCCCTATCCCGTCCACGTAGAGAAGAAAGTCCCATATCCTGTGAAGGTACCTGTTCCTGTACACGTGGAGAAGCCGTATCCAGTACATGTACCCAAACCCTATCCTGTATACGTGGAGAAGAAGGTACCATATCCTGTAGAGAAGACTGTACCATATCCTGTGAAGGTAGCAGTGAAGGTACCTGTACCAGTACCACATCCAGTCCCTGTCCCTAAACCTTATCCTGTAAAGGTACATGTCCCTGAACCTTATCCCGTGAAGGTGCCCGTCGTGGTGGAGAAGAAGGTTCCAGTGTACATCAAGGGACATGATGGAGGATACGACTTCGGTGGTCATTCCTTTGGAGGTCACAGTTTTGGAGGACATGGTTTTGCATATGGTCATTAATCTTTGTAAATGTTCAAGGCATTAAATTATTTTTTAATAGAACGCTGTTTTACTTATTAACGCTTCCAACTCCTGAGTAAACTAAAAGCTATCGATCGCTCAATACGCACGATGATTCAAAAGGTTGCGAACAATCTTAAGCAGAAGTTTTAGAATGTTGGAAATACAACTTCGCTATGGGAGCTTGTGGTGTAGGAGGTGATGCTGGTTGGTGCTAGCCTAGGAATTTCAGGACGGACAAGAAATTATTTTGTGCAAACATTTAATTTAAGCACAGATAATGTTTAATCCACAAGTTCGTGTTGGAGAAGTTGTTCGAAATGGTGTCGTAGAATATTTGCATATTGATTGTGGTGGGCGTCATTTTGAACAACTTTTGCAAATGAGTGGAATTTCAAAGTTGCCACATAGCCATGATACTAATTGTATACTTTAATGAGCTCTTAATTTTTTCTGAAGTAAATGTTTTTGTATATTTTATAGGTACATACTTACATAAAGTGTTATACGACTTTGTAAAATCAACATAAAAATTGAAAGTTTCGAACATATAATTCAATATGTCGACAGTATGCTCATTAGAGAAGCTCTCTCAAAATTCCTAGAAATACAAGTCTCTCAATTGCGGCTTTAAGTCCTTGTACAGTAATATATTTTTTAAATGTGCAAAATTACATAACAAAATATTGTAACACTATGCAAATAACAAACTGTTTTTGTATTCAGGCAAAAACTGTGAATTTTATAAAATGGATCATAAAGTAATCATGTTAATTATTCATAGAAAATTCAATGTGTACATATTCCTCGTGTCGCTTACTTTAAAACTCCTTTAAAGAGGATAATTTATTTTGGGGACATCGGAAGGCTACTCTTTGACTTATGGTGCTCGCAAATAAACAAAATCGCTGGTCACTGATCATTTTTTGACTCAATGGACTTCAGAACGCATTTCCCGTAGAATGTTGATACCGAGTTTCTAGTTGAGGCTTTAGGAAGACTTACGTTTCAAAATAAATAGTGGCACTTGGAAAGTTTGAAAAAGGAATGTAACGTATATGAACTCCAGAAGAGAAAAGTAAATTGTGATTTATCCACTGCGTGTATTTGGAGGGCGTTATAAAGCCTTAAAAATAAATACGTTTAATGAGTGAATGATAACAATAGCTATTTTTGCCTATTTAATGCTAGAACTGCATAAACTTTGTCAGTAACACGTGTATAATCTTTTCTTGTGACACTCGTAAAAATTAACGCGTGAACGAAAGCGAACATATATGTACTCATATCGCAATCAGATTGTTCACTTGTTACTAAAAAATAACTATTTAGTGAATCTATAATACCCAATTTATTTTTGGTGCATGACAAAAAGTTAATAAGTATGTTTTTTATGATAAGAGGGTTTATTTTGCGAGTAGAAATTTTGCAGGTGAATAACATAATTTTGTTGGATGTTTTGTCATGTGCAACTTTTAGACAGTTTATTTCGTGCAGTTAACTTGGTAGTATGTGAAACTGGTTTCATCACATGGTGACCATGTATTAAGACGAACAATATGTTGAAAGACGTTGCGTTGCTGATAAAAGCACTCCTTGTAAGGTGTTCCAGATATGCACATGAGATGTTATTATAGTAGAGCCGTGTAACTTCCGTGTGGCAAGCATAATATGGGCATGCACAATGAACAGAGTTGTGTACGACTGTATGCCTTATTATTTTCCGGAACTATGATTATCGAGGTTTTCAGGAGATCTCCAGGAAAGACCATCGGCGCAGCAAGGTTTTATCTAATGACTACTTCAAATATAGCGATTCAAAGGTCACTCCAAACTTTAAACCACTGTAAATATTATATCTAATTGTAGCACAAAAACAATAGAAGTCACATATTGTGCAAAGAACGGGGTTTGGCTTTCTTTTGCTTTCTTTCCAGTTCACCATTACTATGGGTACTGCTTTGTTGAATAGAACATTAAAGGTTTTATTCATACTACTACAAGAATTAGTAAGTTACAAATCATGACTCTACCACTAAGTGATAGAATGCAGCTGCTTGAATGCTTTCATGAAAGCAAACGGAGTTTTTTTCAAGATCTGAGAACATTTGAATTCTTGACAATTTAAGTCCAGACCCGTGTTCCATTCATAATTACGAGCATTTAGCCAGGAAGTTTGAAGAAGCTGATTCTATTGCTAATAAGAAGAAATCTGAAAGGCCAAAGATAATCAGTGATGTCACTGTTGCTGAGGTGCTTGATTCAAATGATGAAGTACCTATAGAAATACTAATTATGGAAATAATGATACACAGATATCCAGGCAATTTGAGATAAGTAATCCCACAGTTTCAAAAATTATAATAAAAATCTCAGCCTGTATCCATACGAAGTGAGAACAAGTTTGTAGTCAAAGAAAGTGACAAGTGGAACATATATGACTTTGCTTTATTTGTGCTAGCAGAGATTCAAATTAAAATGATTGATTGGACCACGTTTCTTGGATAGACGAAACACATTTCTCTGTTAATGGTAGGCTTAGCCCACATAATTGCAGATTTTGGTCAGAAAATGACCCTGAAATTTTAACTCAAGAACTCTTCATGCTTTTAGAAGTTGGTGTATCGTGTGCTTCAACTTAGAATAATTCAATTTTGACTCTTGTTCCCTCAGAGAAAACAACAATGAAATAAGACGAAATGTGAGTGCTACTATGGCATGTTACAACAAGATTCGCATGGTGTACGTTGAACAAGATAAAGGAGGACATTTCTCTAATGTTTTATCAAACCCCATTGTATCCCCAGTCTGCGACTTCTTGTTTTTTTCCTATCCCAAATATTACAATATTTATAACAGTTTAAACTTTCCCGTGGGGGACCTTGCAACCCCTATCGGGCGCGTCCCTCGGGTGGCGGATGAGGGATCCCACCAGATATGGTGGGGCGGTCCGAATATGTAATAAGGACCCGTGGACCAACAAGGAGCCCAGTTCGTGGGAGCTTGAAAATGTTTGGACATCCTCCCTCCAGGGGACACCCTCCCTGCCCAAGGGTGAGGGCGAAGACGGTCTGAGAAGGTTCGATAGCTCAGTGTAGGCAATTCCTCTAAGGGAGAAAACCTCAATTGCGAGTCTGGAGGTAATAAGGTGGCAACCCCACCAAGAGACTTTGCTTATCTGGGGCTTGTTACCCTATGAAGCAAGATTTTCTTACTAGAAAGCTTCAAGTAGATGAGCTGGATGGAAAACAACTAAGAACAATGGTGTTCCAAGGCAAATATAATGTTAGAAACAAAATTGTAATTAATGACATTGTATCGTATTAGAGCAAGTCAGGGGTTTTAAATATTTAGGAACATATGTCAGCTATAAATCTGAAAATAATTTTAAAAATAAATTACCTATGTTCCAACAAATATGCGGTAGATAAATAGAAGTCTGTAGTTTATAAAGTAATAGCCATGCCTACTTTTCTTTATGTATCCCAAACATGGACTTCGACAAAGCTGACACAAACAAGATACAGGCTGGCGAAACGAGAGTCTTATGAACAGTAAAAGGATGCACACTTTTAGATAAAATTCGAAATGAAAAACTCTGATGTGTTGCACTCAATGACTTTCTCTGCTCTTGTACTAACCATTATTGCAAATTCTTATTCTTATATTTTCTTCGTGTTAGTTGAGATAAACATTTGCAGAAATGATCTTATTGTTCATTTTATTGCATGTGCAATGGGAATTTGGGAATACAGTAAGCTTTGAGCGATAGTCAAATCTTATAAAACTTTCAAATTCTGTTCTCTTTGCACGGTTAACATATAAAAAAGGAATAGCGATGTTCCATTTGACAGAAGTGTAAGTTCTCCAAAATGTACACAAATAACGAGGAATATATCTGAAATGGTTCACTTTACAAAAAAATTTATTTAGACATAAATTGTGTGTTTTAGCAGGATCTACATTTTAGTATAGTTAGAGCTATTTTCAAGAAAACCAAAATTTCCGAAAATTTTTCCCTATAAAGGGCAGTTTAGGGTAGAGCAATTTTCTTCAAAATCTTCGTGTCGCATCCTTGAAAGAACTTAAATATCAACTTTGTTTTTAAACGACTTTTCGTTCTTGAATTGTGCTGTCCACAGACTGACAGACACACACACATACATACACACACACGGACCTTTTTCTAACAATGCTTTTTCGGGATTCAGGGGGCCTCATTTCCGCTGAAATCTCAATACCTTATAAATACATTTGTGCTAGTATACCTTTGTGATGTATGCACATAGTTACAAATTCTACGAAACATAATAAATATGTCAGTTTATGAACAATTCGTTCATATTGATGGTTTTGTAGATAAAGAATCATAAGAAGAAACAAAATATGATGTGTAGCATTTCACATTATCTTTTCTACCCTTGTACAAAATATTTTAGAAACGTTTATTCCTCTTCTGCTTCATGTTAATGGGGACGTTTGGAGAAACTGTCTTATAATGTATTTCGTTAAGATGCAAGGGGATATCGGGATACAATAGGCTTTAAACGATAGTCAAATCTTTTAAGAGCTGGTCACAGTGCAATGAATTTGAAATACCGTTCTCTTTAAATGGCCAAGATATAAAATATGATTAACGTATGGATATTTGAAAAATGTAATATTCCTGGAAAATTCAAAGAAATAAATAACAAGGAATATCCTAAAAAGAGAGATTTGACTTAAATTGTGTACTTTGATGGGACCTACATTGTGTATCTCTTACAGTTTTCAGTTATGTAAAAATCAACGAGAATGAAGGGGATTTCTGAGGACAATCCCAGAAAAGTCAAAATAACATATTGATGAGATTTCATTTGTCATCAAAATATCTTTAACACTAAATACCATGTTTGATGTCTCACTGACTTCTCGTTTTTGAGCTATGCTGCTCATACACAGACGGATGCACACTCAGATACACACATATATTTAAAAAATTGCTTTTTTGGATTCAGAGTCTCAAAACATGCATTTTTGGTGAGATGTCCGTATCGAATGTTTGGACGGAATACAAAGCTTCACATTCTTACTATACGTAGTAGAGAAAATAATGAATGATATAACCTTGAATTGGACACATTAAGTGTATTTTGTAAATAATGTGTAACAGACTGTACAAATAATAATCAGTTCTTATTTGTGTTATTTATAAGCAAATCTCCATGTGTCGACTGTCAGGTCGCAGCATACTAAAGGAATGAACAAGCAAACTTTGTTATGGAATACTAAACAATGCTACCAATAGAAGGAATGACAAAATATTTGCCTTGTAATAAAATAAAACACTAAAGATACAATTTTTTCAATTTATTCATAAATCGATACTATTTGAATGGCCATTGACTAAAAGCCGATTTTCAAAGTTGAAGGAAACTGAAAGGGGATGGACTGAGGCCATGCAGTTCAGGAACGAGCTTACGTTTTAGCCGATAGTTACATGCTTACAATAATATATAAGGCGATTGGTCGATATGCCATGTATTGCTAAACATTATTGGTCAATATCAAATGAATGGAACAGTCTCATACTACTTATGCTATTCTGGCCGAAGTGAGATGCAGCATAATTCTGATTACAAAAATTATTTCTTTCTAATAGTGCATAAATGCTGCCATCGTCACTTTGCCATTCCATGTATCTTTCCATCTCAAACTTCTGACGTGAGGAGCTGACATGTTATGCGTTAAAATTTACGAGAGATAGGATTGTAATGGCTTTGAAAATTTGATTGAAGTTGGTATAAATGGGTAGTGTATATCAAAGACCTGATAAAAAGTTGCCACCTCTGGGATCTACCTCATAGTAATAACTTTTTAAATATCATTGTATTACTTTAATATGCTTGCGCTTATAAAAGGGAAAACTGAGGCTTGGAAATTTTTTGAGGTTAAAAAACCAAATTTGCTTTTTGCTGATATATGAATTGCATACGTTTGGAATTGAAACTCAAAACATTCTATGCACCACTTCATGAAACCACATTTTTCTTTGATTTTACGATGGAAATTAGTTGAAAACATAACACAAATATGCTGAGAATAGCTCGTGCAGGTTTCACACACATGTCTACTTTCTGAACGCACCTTCTCTTTGGCGTACTACGTTGTATTACCCTTGTTTTCCTTTTGTATTCTTCCGCAAACCAAGTTTGAGTTAGACAGCGTTTTTATGAATTGACTGTTCCGAGTTGGCGCGTTTACGTCGTGTGTATGCGAGTCGACACTGTAACGAGAAACTGAGGGCAGAGGAAAGATTTCTTCTCCGAATGCACTCTCCAGTTATTTTGATTGATATGGTTGGCACACCTGGAGCTCGGGTGTATTTCGTAAACAAAAGAAGCGAGAAATTCAGGTGCGCGGAGTGTAGCGATGTTGGGAGGGAGACAACGCGAGAGCCGTGTCGAGGGTAGACCTCGTGCAATGGGGTAGCAGTAGGGGATGTCTGCAAGAATGTCTCGAGCAGAATATATCGATATGAGGGATGACAAAGTCATGTCATACTCATAAGTAGTTCGACTGGATTTGGATGACAGATTCTTGTCATGTCCAGAATTATTATCGTCTGAAGTGGTGATACGAAATATGCGTATCTGAATGCAACGTACGAGTATAATGGAACTTCCATATAAGTTCGCAGAGCTGGCTACAGAGGAATGGGTCTGCAAGTGGGTTCCATGGTATTCGCCAGTTTTGGATGGTTGGAGGAAATGCATGGAGTTGCATTTTCGTATGGAGAGGAGGTACCACCACCAAGAAGAAGGTCTAATGGGGAAGGTCTCTTCCATTTCACCCAAGGCAGCAAATTTTCATATCTCCAGGCCAGTAATACTTCAGAATTCTTGCAATTCCGTACAGGTACCGTATGTTACGATCTTGTTACAGAAAAAAACACATGTCAGTGGAACTTTACACTTTGTCATTTGACTTTATTACGACATTTGTCATAGTTACAAACTTCGGCAGTGGAACACATTGTATAATTTATAATATTGTCTGGTTTACATTTGTTTTATTTATATGTTTATCTGAGTTATAACTTTGTCTTAGTTACTCAGAGGGAGGAAATACTGATTTAATTACAGTGAATTGTTCAGTTAATAATTAACTTTCGAGAAGTTAAGTGAAGTGAGGGTAGTGTAGTGGCAACTGTAAATCATGCTTTTTTTTGTGATCGTATTTATTCATGTCTTTTTTAATTGTCTTTTTATATTACAATATATGTTATATTTCTCTTGTTATTTCCTGGTAACCTTAGTAATGTATTCCCTCGGAACACCTGGCTTCGCGACTAGCATTTCTGGGGAACATTTTGGACGGGTTCACGGTAAGAAATATAGTGCCAAATAGTGACTATTAAGAGAGGAGAATTATCCCGGTACAAAAGTGGCACGCAATAGTTGCGAAACAGCTGAAAATCGCACAGAGCTCGTTGCAGATTTTATTCCTTTGATAGGTTTTACAGGTAAAATTGCTGTTCATTTTAATATTTATCATTGTAGATAGTTATGCATCACCTATTCGTTTCTGAAGTAAGTTGCATAGCGTTTAGTTGCAGACTGTCTAGGGAGAGATCTGTTGTTCCACTAGTGGTATCAGACCGAACACAGCGAAAACATTTACTGTTTCTTAGGATAACAGACTAGGTTGTTTTGGTAAATTAACCGTTCCCTTCAAGAACGTCGTAAACTTGTAAAAATATGGTGTTGCCAATAGATGACTTTCTCTACTTTCCCTATCTTCTTCCTGTTAGTTGAGATAAACATTTGCAGAAATTATTGCTCGTTTTCATGCACGTGCAACGAGAATATGGGAATATAGTAGGCTTTGAGCGAGTCAGTTCTTTTAAGGCTTTCAAGTTCCAATCTCTTTGCGCGCTTAACAAAAAAAATTTAATAACGATGTTCCATTTGAGAGAAGTATAAGTTATCCAAAACTTATACAAATAACAAGGAATAGCTCCGAAATAGTTCACTCTACAAAAAATTTATTTGTACATAAATTGTGTGTGTTAGCGAGATCTACTTTTTTGTATAGTAAGATTTTTCTATCTCTTACGGTTTACGAGTTATTCAAAAGTCATCCAAAGTAAACAGGACTACATAGGCTATAGTCAGAAAATTCAAAATATACATTTCATTTGTCATCAAAATATCTCAAACATATAGCATTTTTATCAAAATCGTTAGAGCCATTTTCAAGAAAATCACAATTTTGGAACAATTTTCCATGTAAAGAGTAGTTTAGGGTAGAGCAATTTTGTTCAAAATCTTCGACTCGCATCCTTGAAAGACATTAAACTTAAATACTATCTTTGCTTTTTAACCGATTTTTCGTTTTTGAGTTATGCTGTCCACAGACTGGCTGACACACACACACACACACACACACACACACACACACACACACACACACACACACACACACACACACGCACGCACGCACGCACGCACGCACACACACACCGACCTTTTTTCTAAAAATGCTTTTTTGGATTCAGGGGGCCTCAAAACATGTTTCCGGTGAAATCTCGACATCGAGTTTTTGGGTGGAATACAATACTTCCTCTACTTAGTAGTAGAGAAAGTAAAAATGAAACATTTTGAAATCAAAGCCAAACAATACATAGTATAATTTTGGGTAAAACAAGTACAGACATTTTTCTTAAATTACTAAGAAAGGAGATGGAGTAAGTTTGTGTGACCGAGATCATGGATGAGGACGTATAGAGAAAATATATTTATTCAATAAACTACACATACTGAAACGCACATTTTTCATGAAAAACGTTTCAATTAATTTAGTTTGTTTTAATTTGGTTTTAGTTTCGTATCTACTTAAATGCATGAACTGAAGCTTTGTTCTTTGGATATAGAATAGAATTTTGAATGCACTATTTTGTACGTATGTTGTTCAGTTTACATTTCATTGAGTATGTTTTCTCGGAAGATGGTTTTCATTTGACTCAATGGGAGCAGTCAAAGCTACACAAACGTAATGTTAATTCCAACCGGACATAATTATTATACATTTTAAAAATATATTTTAAAAGTTTTGCCATTCATCAACTAAACGGTATTCACTAAAAATTCTGTCAGATATAATTAAACTTTCTTTACGTTTATATTAAAATTAAAGTAAAGACAAAGCTAGCCTTAATGATTTCCATTCCAGTATCACAAAATCAATGTACTACATCATCTACAGAGGTTAAAAAGCTATGATTTCGTTGCGTTAGCTTATATGGTTTCATACTGAAAGGTTTAACTTTGTGGTATGTAGGTACATTTGTTTTTCCCAATAGTGTGTGCTATTTCTCAATCATTAATACTTAATTTAATGTTTTAATTTACTTCGAATGTGTATAACGGAGATCATGCTGAGCTAAAGACATTTTTATTGTTATTAAAGTTGTTTTGCACATCTGGGCTGCGTGTTTTGATTCCTGTATGACATGACGTAAGCGTGTCACCTGGGGAGTGGGTAGCTCTCAGCTCCTTTTGTTTAATTGGTCAAACGGATTTTTTCGTTTCTTAGGGGTCTCGTGTATTTTTATTTGTTCTAAAGGAAGGCTTTGCTGAGATTGACGACATTCCAGTTCTTAATTTGTGTAGACGTATTGCTTTGCTCTTGCTGATTGCCAGTTGTTTATTTTCTCGTGGTTCCAGTATAATCATGGGAAATGGAGGATACGACTTTCGTTGAAAATGCAGTATTTCGAACGGGCTGCGCGGCGGTTTGCCTGTGCGCATCCTTGGCACTCGTCTGCCGCTATCATAGAAAGGCGCGGTTGAAACCATACAACATTTTTAAATCTATTTTTAGAGGCTTCACTTACCAAGTTTATGAAAGATGCTGAAGCTGGCCACGGAGATTGAAATCGCAGAGGGTTAGGTCGGGAGACCGAGGGGCCCATAAATCTCTACTAGTAATTCTGCCCTGAAATACAGTCAATTGCTGTCATCGAAAGATTAATCTGTTGCAGAGCCTTACTGAAAAAAGGCAAAATCACGCTCCCTGTTAATTCTCTAAAAAACAGGAGCAAACTTGAATTCTGTATGTACGGGCCTCCATTGGCCCTATAACTTAGAACCTAATATTGTTCATTAAGTACCCCTTCATGACGAAAAAATTGGTGCATGGTGTGCCATTGGCGGAAAAGATTTATCAGAGCTCCAAAAAGCGATTTCTATCTCTGGGGTAACTTGAATCATAAAGTGCACAGTACATACACCGTGGAAGAATTAAAACAAAATATCTGCCAGGAAACTGCCAGCATTTTTTCAACGTGAACTGTGGTGAGTGATGGATAGTTTCCTAATGAAGTGCCACAAATGTATGGACAACAACGATGACCAGTTTCAACATCTCCTTTCATTTACCTTTGGTAAATAAAGCTTTTGAAAGTAGCTTTCTAAAGGGATGGTTTCATCCGCGCCTTTCTATGATAGCAGCAGTTGGCAATCTGCGCCAAGGACGCCGACAGGATAATACCGCGCAGCCCGTTCGGAAGTTTCTTGCTCTCCCAGTACTTAGGCAAATCTTCTGGTATCCGCTTCTTCCGGCATAAACCAACTTAAACAAAGAACGGCATATGTGCACTTCCTGGTACGATGTAACAGAGACTTAAGATTTTCTGTATAATATATTTCATTCATAAAATGAATGACTTGTCACGTTTACATTTCAGAAGCAAATGGCTATGTACTGTTATGAAGAGTATTTCGCGCTTTGCTGGATAGTTGCGAGGCATTATTAATTTCGAAATTGGAAAATAAATAAAAGGATATTTCACTAGATTTGACAACCTAAGGCTTTAAAATTCGTTTCCGAGCAGTTGGAATTTCATTGATTCGCCCTCTTAAGCTTATATCATGTAAACGAATTGCCTTGAACTACAAGTTTAAATCTATGCGACTCCTATAGAGACCATGCCATGCAAAGACGATTACTAGTAACTTTTATCTCTGGTTAATTATTGAATTTGATTACATTGTTGTTTTTAAATGTGCTTGTTAGCCAGTCGGCGCATCACAGTAGAAGGTTGAGCATGCGGCAAGAGCTGTAGTTTGACTCCACGTACGTGCGGCCTAGGTTTAAGTTTTTCGTGTCTGTCTCCACTAACGTGTGTATTTTGAAAGTAAATTATTGCTTACATACGAAAGTTGTTTTCGAGTTAGTGCTGTAGTAATGTCTCAGCACAAATACACAATGGATTTTCACGCACGAATTGTATTGATTACTTCAACTTGCAGGGATGTAAGAAAACCATTTATAACGCAATGCCATGTGTGTATTCTTCAATCAGAGAGACCAGTGAAGATGTAAGTAAACTAGGCAAAAAGTTCTATTCTCGATAAGAAAATGGTTGTGATTTTTGCTTACTAACAAGAAAGTTGAAGATGAGCTACAATTAATATATTCTATTCAAAATTTCTGACGATTTTTAGAGGGAAGTACAATTTAAATGGGCTCAGTATGACGAGTTACTAAGCTCTTAAATTCAAACCATTTTACTGCTGTAACAAGTTAAACAGAGTCGGTTGCATTTTGTTCTACTGTAAATTCTAAACGGTTTCCGTTTTTACTCCGTTAATCTACCATTGTATCTATTTTTGAGGTTTGGTACTGATCCATAGTTCAGCTGTTGTCTATAATGGTACAAGGCACGCGATGTGATGATTTCTGTTTAAATTTGTGTAGACATTACCAGAATTTTTCAAAACGTTAGCGGCCTGACTTAGAGATTTCTGAAAATGGTCGTTACTCTAGTACTGAAATCTTATTTCTTTATTTCTGTTAGGATTAAACTCTTCAAGATGAAGTACCTAATCAGAGCTCGTATTTCAATGAAATCCATGATAGTGATTTTTCCCTCTTGTTTTGGACAGTTACAATTTGTCTGCTGAGTTTAAGCCTGATAATATATTCATAAAAGACGTTGAGAGATTTAGGGCGTCCCAAAACTGTCACAACCGACCAAATTATTTAAAAAATTAATGATGTTCGTTGATAGAAGATACAATAGTTGTCTGTCATAGGAAAGACCTGGATAGGCCATCTCCACTAACTTTTACACTAAGGTGTGTGTATGACAAACCTCTCCGCTCAGTAATTGCAACGGTGGACTAGAAACAGCTTGTTTAAAGGCAATTTTAGTGATTTTCTCAAATACTCAATAAGTTAAATGCATTCACAAATGCACTCTAGAGAAAAAGAGCAGTCAAAACAACGTCGACAACAGATGAAAGTCTACCGAGGGAACCAAATCTGGCTCCATGCGTAGGACAATTCGTTGACTTTTCATGTTGTGCTAACTTCGTAGCTACCTCCAGAAGGGCAGAACCATCATTTGAATGTAGTACTAACGGACGATGTTCGGTCTAAGCGTTCATGCTGTGGGTTAAAAAAAAAAGGTTCTTTAATTGCAATAATGCGGCTCCACACAGTCTGGGATTGTTGCTGCAAAGCTGCACGACCTTCAAAGTGATTCCACATCCACCATATTTGCTAGATTATGCTTCTAGCGAGAGCCATTTATTTTTTAAAATCTGAAAAAATGGGTAGACGAAGATTCACACTATGACAGCTGAAGCTGAGACTGGAGCTTACTTTACGCGAAAGAATACTATTTTGCTGATATTTAAGGCAAGGAGGTATAAGGTAACTATTTTGGGGGGAAAAGCCTTGAATCTTCTTGGTCACGATAACAACTTTAGGAACGTCCCTCGTACATTAATTTTTGTGTATATTTTAATATAAGAGGTATGTAAACATCGTTTGTGTAGTAGTGTTGATTACTCAAGGATCTGAGCTTGAGCAGATAATGTCTGAGAGTGCGAAGCACTCCCATACTTAATTGATAACGTCGAATCTTCCTGTGACATTACCCAACGGTAGTACTTAATGTTTTTCGTTGTTGTTGAGTGCAGTTTTCTAGAAAAAAATAGTTCATTTAACTCTTTTAATTCGAAATTTCAGGACCACCTATTTATTTTACAAGACATTAAATATATTTGTGAACTGTTTATCTATGCGTTTTCAACAATAGATAGGCATACTTCCAAAGACACCTTTTCTCCTTAGAAGAGGATCGTATCATTTTTATTATTAAAATATATAGCTGAAAGATATATGTATATCCTAATCTTAAACATGCATCACCTCTAACAATTTCTGATGATATTTCTGCGTAGCTTCCGTGATTCTTTTCCATTAAAAACGTTTTGTTATGATATTGAGGACCACTTATGCCACTATCATAACCAGATCTCGATGTCTTGTCTATATACCTGCGTTTTTTTTATCTTGTCGGGCTTCTGCTGGGAAGCTGTTGGCTGCAGGAGTGTAAATGGTTGGTGTTGACTCGGGAAGCACAGCACAACTCGCAAGGTAAAAGACAACAAGCGAAACAGATGACTATATCCGAGCCAAGCAGAAGGACATTCTGCTATAGTTAGGATCACAAGACGACCAGCTGCTAGCGAAGAGATTTTAAGCAAACCAAACATCTGTGTTAAGTTGTTTGAGAAAGAAAGACGTACTCCTATGTGAAATGCTCGTTAAGAAAATGTTAATCTGAAATACAATCGGAAGAACAGTATAGGACAATAACAAGACGTTTACAATTCTACAGGTTATTTTGAAACACCTAACGAATATAAGGTCTTATAGATTATACTGAACCAGTTCAAACTTTGATGTCGGAGGTTCGAAAATCGTAGGTATCTTTTTATGAATCATTGGAAATCACATAATTTTGAGATTCGGCAGCGTAAGCAGCACTGTGTGACTCCCACATACTCACCTCAGATGGTGCTCTCGACAAACATGGGTTTCTCCTTGTTCATTATAATTAGCAAACCTATCCTAACTTTTAGGTATAGGGACAAAGGTAAGGTATCTATTCAAGACTACTTACGACTTGCACGGTTTCAGGTAGAAAACGGAGGGCGACAGTTTCAACATTTACTTTAAGTTTCTATTAAAGTAAACATCAAGCGAAAGTCGTCACGTACCTCCAAGAGCATACATTACTTTCATTAATATGTTATGAATAAGCTACATAGAGCTTATTTAACTTTATGACCTTTTTTATTATTCCAGTAGTCAACTCAACTGGTTACTGTAAATATGAACAAGATTTTGCTTTTAAATGTATAAATGTTTGACTTAGTATTACGAAGACAGTAAATAAACTTCTTGTGTAACTGCAAAATGCAATCATTCATTAACTTTATCCACAATACTCTGGTAGTATTCTTGCCTCTGTTGTCTATCAATACCTTGCCTCCCTCCTCAAGATCTCTAATGTTAAATTGCCTGTAAAAGATAGCAATAGCGACGAATATATCCCAGCTTATTTTCCCAGCCATTTCCTTTTACTCATTCTATTGGATCTATATAACACCTTCATATTGAGGAATGATAATATGGCACAGCATTTCGATAGCCGCTCTAGACATAAAATATATCATGTGCTTCAAAATTCAAGTACCATGTTCGTAAGTGTTTAAGTATTCTAAAATATTCTTGCAACAATTTCTCTGTATTGAAATTTAAATCTCATGTGTTATAATTACTTAAGAGAAGGACTTAATGAATTCCTTAATAATATGATAGGTAAGCGCAATAATTACAACTGTATTAAGTATCAAAACGAATTTTATATTTTATTAAAAATGTATACATTAATGACCATGTCCAAAGCCGTAGCCTCCAGCACTGTGACCTCCAAAACTGTGACCTCCAAAGGAATGACCACCAAAGTCGTATCCTCCATCATGTCCCTTGATGTACACAGGAACCTTCTTCTCCACCACGACGGGCACCTTCACGGGATAAGGTTCAGGGACATGTACCTTTACAGGATAAGGTTTAGGGACAGGGACTGGATGTGGTACTGGTACAGGTACCTTCACTGGTACCTTCACAGGATATGGTACAGTCTTCTCTACAGGATATGGTACCTTCTTCTCCACGTATACAGGATAGGGTTTGGGTACATGTACTGGATACGGCTTCTCCACGTGTACAGGAACAGGTACCTTTACAGGATATGGGACTTTCTTCTCTACGTGGACGGGATAGGGATGTGGTACAGGGACTTTGACTTCCTTGGTTATGGTGATGGCTTTCACGTGATGAGTTTCTCCGCCAAGACCAGCTCCTCCATATCCAAGGCTACCGTAGCTGCTTCCTCCATGTTCATAGCCACCGTAACTGCTTCCTTCGTGTTCAAAGCCACCATAACTGCTTCCTTGATGTTCAAACCCACCTAAATCTGCTCCATGCCCAAGACCTCCATATCCCAAGTCTTCTAGTCCTCTCTTTTCAGTCTTTTTAGTCTCCTCAGCGAAAACCGCCACGATCAGCAACATGAAACATGCCTGTAAACAGTTTGAGTGCTAGATATTGGTATATTATCCAAAAATTGGACCACCACGCTGCTTAAGCACTAAGATAATAAAAATGTTGGGTTAATCAAACTCGCTTAGAACGGCAAATTACAAGGCTGATGTTAAAATGTATTCCAAAAGCTTACACTGATTTTAGGATAAGTAAACGTTCTACATATAATAGGGATATGTATAGTGCTTACCAAGATCTTCATGATGGCAAGGTGTGGATGAAACTGTGAAATGCCAAGATTAAGTGCTCTTTTTATACGCCACCTACTAATGATGTTGCCTTTTCTTTGTATGTTGTAGTTCCATATAACACCATCTCATTGTTGCGCAATACTCTTGCTGAATAGGACATGCACTACTGCACTGAATTAGTATGCACACATATTAAACAATCAAGGAAGTAAGCAAGCTAACACTGGAACGAGTTGGCATCTAATGTTTCCGAGCACATGTTCAGCTAATTTTCGCTTAAAAATAAATACTGAGGCAGCGAGGAATAAAATTACATTTTAAACGTTTTTCTAGTTTACTATCTCTAAGTAAGCTAACAAATGTTCGCAGAAGAGACTGCTCAAAAACGAGTTTGTTTCATTGTTACTCTGTGACTATATACCGTTCGTTCAGTTTAGTTTGACCCTCTCTGCTAAAATTTACAAGCTGTATTTTACGCACGTTTTCAATACTTAGATTTCACCGAAAATTTGTTTTTCTTAATATCGGTTACAAGTTTTTACCAGCTATTGACATAGGACCGAACTCGGCAGACTGTACGTATATGACTATTCAAGTTTAAGCTTCACTTATGCTAATTTTGATACCTTAAAGCCCATTATTGCCAATGATGTTAGTTTTTCAGTCATGATTGTACAACAATGCAGAGGCCGGTTCCAAAACTTTTTAAGTGCCTCTCGTAGAGACTCACTTTTAAACCCGGACAATAGCATTAGCCTATTGAATCCGTATTATACCTAAAGCGTAATATGTAAACGTGAGGAATTTTTATCTCGATTAACATTTTATCTCGATTTTATCTCGATATATTAGAAGAATATATCAGGATCTTTGGAGACACGCTATCCACTACCCAACGGAGAAGAATTGTGTAATTTTTTTTAGTGTTTAGCGCCTGCTTTTACTACATACAGCACCACAGGCGGTGACACTGATGATTCATGGAATGAAGATGGAGCAGCAGTGGAATGAGATGGATGGGGAAACCGAAGAACCCGGAGTAAACCCGCCCCAGCGCCGCTTCGTCCACCATTAATCCCACATGCAGTTGCCTGGGATCGAACCAGGGCCGCTTTGGTGAGAAGCGAATGGTCTAACCACTCGACTACGACGTGGCCGTGAATATTGAAATTTCCATTCTCTTTTCATAGTCAAGAGATAAAAAGATGAATAACCACTTCCCGTTTGAGAAAAGTGTAAGTATTGGAAAATTCAGCGAAATAACGAGTAATATCTCAGGAATAGTTTACTCCACAAAAACTGTAATTCTGTATGTAATACTAACCTACATAATATTATCAACTATTCTGAAATAAAAAAAAATGCATTTTTGAAATGATAGTACTTAAACCAATACGTAAGCGTAGAACAGTTGATATAGAGCCTACTGAAAATATACTATGTATGTGTTTATCAATTGAAATATAACTTGGGCATATTTGTTATTCATAATGCTGTATGTTTGATTTAAGTACTGTTTTTTCATGTTCATTTATGGATGTATGTTTTCATATGCATTAGTCCGGAATTATAAGTGAAGTATTAGAATACAAATAATTTAAAGCTTACACGGTCAAGTCTAACCATGCATGTTAATACAGAAAACTGGGTATCATACGTTATACTAAACAAAATTATAGCAGCAATCACTATACTACAATATACTTTAGAATAATCTATAAATTAACAAAATTAAACACTAAATTACTTACTTGAAAAGTTGCCTTTCTGTGACAGCGTCCTGAAGATATAATATAAAGAGCACTAGTGTTTTAATAAAGTTTACGTAGATGTCCGCAGTGACGTCACAATGTTTAAATAACGAGTTGGCAAGTTCCGCAAAGATTTTAGTCTGTTAGCCTGTGCTCTGCCATTTCTCTGGTGACTTTGAGGACAAAGGTTATGCACAGTTTGGCTTATCGTATAAATATTAATTCGCTCACTCGGTCGCTCACTCGGCCATTCACACAGTCACTCACACAGTCAGCCACAAAAACCCAGTGACCCATAGTAACCCACATGACCACCCACACGGTTAACCACACGGTCACTCAATCGATCACCCACACGGTCACCCACAATCACCACATGGTCACCCACTCAGTCGGTCACCCACCCGCTCAGTCAGTCACCCACCCGCTCAGTCGGTCACCCACCCACTCACTATCACTCACCCACTCAGTCGGTCACCCACCCACTGGCGGCGCCGTGGCCGAGCGGTTAGCGCGCTCGCCTACCACCTAGGCGGCCCGGGTTCGATCCCAGGGACCCGCATGTGGTATTCGTGGTGGACGAAGCGGTGTCAGGGCGGGTTTTCTCCGGGTGCTCCGGTTTCCCCCGCCATCTCATTCCACCGCTGCTCCATCTTCATTCCACGTATCAGTGTCACCGCCTGCGGTGCCGTAGTAGTAAAAGCGGGCGTTAAACACAACAACCCACCCACTCAGTCGGTCACCCAGCCACTCGCTCGGTCACCCAGCCACTCGCTCGGTCACCCAGCCACTCGCTCGGTCAGTCACCCACTCAGTCGGTCGGTCACCCACTCAGTCGGTCGGTCACCCACTCAGTCGGTCGGTCACCCACTCAATCGGTCACGCACCCACTCAGTCGGTCACTCACCCACTCAGTCGGTCACCCACCCACTCACTCGGTCACCCACCCACTCAGTCGGTCAGTCAGTCACTCACCCAACCAATCAGTCAGTCGGTCACTCACTCAACCAGTCAGTCACTCACTCAACCAGTCAGTCACTCAGTCGCCTCGAGCGCTCCCGGGCAATAATGGGGTCGCTACTTCTTTATTCAAGTAACTTCTCAAGTGACCCCTCCGGGGATCTAATGAGGCGTGCCAGACCTCCCAGTAGCGAAAATATCTCCATGCGGGTACCGGAGATCGAACCCGGGTCCTCTGTGCCAGAGGCAGGCGCGCTACTACTGCGCAACGGAGGCGGTCCCTATATATATTACGTATCACCAAAACCTACAGTTAAAGATCTTACAAATGTTCATATAAACACAATTTTGCTACACAATTAGGACTTTTTTTCTTTACATTTTCACGGAGTTTATACGTCTTATGCGAGTCATTCATTGTGTTTTAATTGCAACTTTTATAGTTTTTCTCATCTTACCTCTATTTAATCACGACGATACATTTTCTATAGGTACGTGAAACTACAGGCATCTTCATTTGGGAACGGCAACACTTTGTAGCTACTTGGATACTCTATTTATTTTGTGACCATGTAACTACACACTGAACCAAATTCATTACATTTCCAAGCAGTCTTGTATGCCAACATCTATGTTAGGTACCGTAAATAAATATAATCAACTATTAAAGCAATAGTAATAATAACAATAATAATAATAATAATAATAATAATAATAATAATAATAATAATAATAATAATAATAATAATAATAATAATAATAGTAACAGTAATAGTAACAATAGTAATAGTAACAATAGTAATAGTAGTAGTAATAGTAATAGTAATAATAATAGTAACAGTAGTAATAATAATCATATAATGACGACAAGACGATGACGATGATGATGAAAGTGAGTAAAAGAGCGTAAATGACTTTGAACTATTGAAATTAACTGCTATCACATAATTGTATGAAATCAACGACGATTGCATGTAGTGTTACATTTTCTGTAATAGAGCATGCTGAAATAAACTGTTAATCAGAAAGGTTAAGACTAAGGCAGTTATATCAAAAATTTTGATGCATTGAGTTGTCTGAAGCTAGTTCTTTGTGTATCGGCATTTTTAAGCGCAGATTAGCTGAAATTACGGTCTCTTACAAATGATCTAATTAAGCACAAGCTCGTTCCAGTGTTAGTTTACTTCCTTCCTTGATTGTTTAATATGTGTGCATACTAGTCCCATGCAGTAGTGCATATCCTGTTCGGCCAGAGTATTGCGAAACAATGGGGCAGCGTTATATGAAACTACAACATACAAAGAAAAGGCAACATCATTAGTAGGTGGCGTATAAAAAGAGCGCTTCATCTTGGCATTTCACAGTTTCATCCACACCTTGGCATCATGAAGATCTTGGTAAGCACTGTACACGTAAACTTTTACTTATCCTGTAATCAGTGTAATCTTTAGGGAAATATTTTAGCATAGGTATTGCGGTTCAATTAGCTGACTTTATTATCTCAGTGCCTAATGCAGTGATCCAAGTTTTGACAAACATATAGGAAAATCTAGCACTCAATATGTTTTCAGGCATGTTTCATGTTGCTGATCGTGGCAGTTTTCGCCGAGGACGAGACTAAGAAGACTGAAAAGAGAGGACTAGAAGAGTTGGGCTATGGAGGTTTTGGGCACGGAGGGAATTTTGGTGGGTTTGAACACGAAGGAAGCAGTTATGGTGGTTATGAACTTGGAGGGAGCAGTTATGGCAGCTTTGGATATGGAGGAGCTGGTCTTGGTGGAGAATCTCATCACGTGAAAGCCATCACCATAACCAAGGAAGTCAAGGTCCCTGTACCACATCCCTATCCCGTCCACGTAGAGAAGAAAGTACCATATCCTGTGAAGGTACCTGTTCCTGTACACGTGGAGAAGCCGTATCCAGTACATGTACCCAAACCCTATCCTGTATACGTGGAGAAGAAGGTGCCATATCCTGTAGAGAAGACTGTACCATATCCTGTGAAGGTAGCAGTGAAGGTACCTGTACCAGTACCACATCCAGTCCCTGTCCCTAAACCTTATCCTGTAAAGGTACATGTCCCTGAACCTTATCCCGTGAAGGTGCCCGTCGTGGAGGAGAAGAAGGTTCCTGTGTACATCAAGGGACATGATGGAGGATACGACTTCAGCGGTCATTCCTTTGGAGGTCACAGTTTTGGAGGCCATGGTTTTGGATATGGACATTGATGTATACATTTTTAATAAAATATAAAGTTCGTTTTGATACTTAATACTGTAATTACTATCCTTATCCACCATGTTATCAATTCCTTCTTTTAAATAATTTGAACATATGAGATTTTCATGTCAATGAAAAATTGTGGAGGAATATTTTTATATACTTAGACATTTGAGAATATGCCACTCGAATTCTGAAGTACATTAGATATTTTATTTGGAAGCGCTATAGAAATGCTTTAACATATCATTACGCATAAAGAAGATGTTACTTGGAACCAATAGAAAAGCTTCAACATTAAGAATATGATAAAGAGCAGTAACACAATATAATTTCATGATATTCATACACTCTTACACTTTCAAGACGTATGCTTTTATCATTATTTTACCTGTCGGAATGTGTCTTTCAATCTTAACTCTTTCCATTTCCCTTTCACTTCCGTGTTTTTCATCCTGTTTAGTACATAAAAGTAACGCACGAGTTACCACAAATCTAAGACATTTGCTCAAAGACAGATCCTAAGGGAAAGAAAATTACCATTAAGAAATGAGAACGGTCTGATATACAGTATGAAGCATGCATGAGGATTTTCTTCAGTAACAACTTCCAAAGCGAACAGGTCTTCAAGGTTTTAATTATTCTATTAATTTAAATTTAAAATCGTTCAACATTTTTAAGCTATGCATTATTAAACCGATTGTGTATTATAGACAAATAAAATCATGAAAAATGCGTCTAAAAATTAAGTCTGTTATTAATAAGTGAAGCTACTTGATGTTAAATTTAGTTCTAATTCTCAGCTTAGACCAATTGTTACATGAGAGACCGTGATGTTCCATTCTTGATTACTGGAATGTAACATGATCAGATGCTAACTGTTCTATGTTTTGAACAGTGGCAGAAACCTCGTAAGGTGTAGTTTTATAATTTACATTTTATGAAGATATCACTCTTCTTTATATTACACCACAGCGATTTCAAGGAGTCGATAAATGCGCGAGTCACGAAGCAACAAGAGAGTTTACCAGAGGATTTTGAAGAATAGCATTTGCTAAGACTTTTTCAGAAATAAAGAATCGGAATTGTTAAAACACATCACAAAATATTCATATTTATCTGCTATGTTAATGACATTTTTTTCTAAGGAATGAATCAGTTTTTCTTAGATCAGTACAACTAGATAATTTATTATTCAATCCCACATGGTGTGGGAAACTTAAAGTATGGAGGCAATTAAGTTGACTATGATTTTATTTATTGCAGGAAACATTATTTAAAACACAATTATTGATTACACAAATATCAAACTGGAAGGAAGTTGTTCACTATTCATCTGTACTAAAGATGAAGTAGAAGCCATATGGTTGGTTCAGTCTAATGTCCTTTAATATGGTAGATTATATCGGACGATGAATGGAATGGAGAAATGATGCTCAAACGAGTCGGGGATCCATAAAGCAATAAACATGTTTGTTAATTGCTGTATAATGTTGGAATGGTGTTCTTAATTTAACTGCAGTGCATCCTAATACTCTAACGTATTTAAGAGTACGTAAGCAGGGCATAGTAAAGTGATTCTGATTGATGGTAAAGTGGATGACTCAAGACTAATTGGTAGAGAAATATTTTTTCAAACATGACTGATCATTTAGAGCCATGAATGAAATAGTAATAATAAACAGATATAAATAACAAAACATAGCAGAAATGTGCAGCTGATAAGTGACACTATAATAATGATGTATTTTATTCCTTCTTGTGGGATAGTTAATAAGGATTTCATGTTGCCCATTCTTCAATGAACACAAAGGTTTATTATGCACAAAGTTTCATAGCATTCGTTTGTCACTTTTTACTTTCTCTACTACGTATAGTCACTAGAGGAAGATTATATTCCATCAAAAATTCGATGTCAAAATGTCATCGTAAATATGTTTTGAGGTCCCCTGAATCCAAGAAAAGCATTTCTAGAAAAAGATCCGTGTGTGTGTGTTTTCAGTCCGAACGAAAATTCGGTTAAAATCCAAACTTGATATTTAACATTAATGTCTTAAGGGTATGACACGAAGAGTTTGAGGAAAATTGTTCCACCCTAAACTACCCTTTCCATGGAAAACTTTTTCGAAAATTTTGATTTTCTTAAAAACGGTTATAACGATTTTGCTTAAAATGTTGTGTATGTTTGAGATATTTTTATGGCAAAGGAAATGTATATTTTGAATTTTCTGTCTATAGCCTATGTAGTCCTGTTTACTCTGGATCAGTTTTGCATAACTGGTAAACCGGAAGAGCTAAAGCATATCTTACTACGTATACAAAAATGTAGATCTTTCCAAAGCACACAATTTGTATACCAATAATTTGTTTTTTGTTCAGTGAACCATTTCGGAGATATTCCTTGTTATTTGTGTGAGTTTTGGAAAACTTAAAATTTCGTAAAATTCATTTTTATATCTTATTCTGCAAAGAGATGGGAATCTCAAAGCTTTAAAAGATTTGGCTATCGCTCAAACTCTCTTCCCATATTCCGCTTACACCTATAAGAAAATAAACATTAAGACAATTTCCAAAAATGTTTATCAACCAACACGAAGATAAAAGAATAGGAGTGTGTAAGAGTGGTTAGTAAACGAGTAGTGTCATGTGAGTGCAGCACATCAGATTTTTATTGTAACATATACACAACGATTTTGAAAATGCTGTTTGTGTACTCTCCATTGTCCGTTTTTCGTGTTATTTATCTAAATATTGAATCAAAATGGAAAATTAGTAACACATTTAGTTTTAAGTTTTCTTATGTTTAGAGAAATTCAAACATTAAATCAGGGGAAGAGAAAGTTTTTCAGAGAAAAAGCTTCTAGCAGTAGTGAATGAATGACAGGTACTTAGATGGTTCGGAAATTTGTATAGAATGTTAAATCAGAAAAGTTATAAAAATATACGCATGGAAGCCTCTCGAATCTAGAAAAAAGCGCAGACCTAAAAACAGATGGAGTGACGATATACACCAAGATTTAAAAAATATGAAAATAAGAAATTGGGTAAACCTGACAAAACATTGCATTGAATGGAAGAAAATTGTAGAGAAGGCCAAACATTCAGTCAATGAAATTGTAGTGCCTTTTAAGAAGAAGAGTGGTAAATGACCTATTTAGTATTGTACCATTTTTCAGAAGCTGAAAACATCATTCCAATGCAGTGTATGTTAATGAACTAACTATGGCTCATACGAGTAACTAATTCAACCTATACAGTGAATCACTTCTGCCCACAGTACGAGAAGCAATGTTAGTCTTAAATGCTCACTTGCATATAATTGATATAGTTTCTCTCCTAAACAATGTTTAATAACTCTAGTTTCTATGCATACTGTAAACTTTTTCATTATGCTTATATAACTTTACTCCAATGGATACCCGCAGTGAAGTAAAACGTAAAGTTCAAACAAAATTTTTCGTAAAGCGGGATTGCATTTTCAAATGTTCTTCATCAAGGAAAGAGAAGGAAATCACTATTAGAGCGTTTCGAGTGCGACTCATTGCAGATTTCTGTCATACATAGGTCCAACATAAATACATTTTATAAACTAAAGCAGGAGGAGAAAATATCGTCTCGTGATGTGATGAAGCGTAAGTTTTCGAGTGGCAGGCAAACTAATTCCAGGTAATCTCATTGGAATGCATATTTATGTACTGATACATTTAAAACAAATCTAAGTTTAATTATTATAGTTTGCAACTTATTTGTGGATTTGTCAACATACTTTTAGAAAACGTCCCGAGATTCCCTCAGACAACTTTTCTTTCAGTTCATGGACGTGATGTTATCCCTTTTCGATAGGCACGTGGAAGAGGGGTGATGGGAATGAAATATACTATTTATCCCCTCTACAAACCCCCACACCAAATGCAGGCCACCTCTCATTTCTGGTCTGTGTTTACCACTGCACATGTCCTTACAAATAACGTACATTAGTTTCAAGACGACTTTTAATTGTGAAAAGCCATTGCCAAATGTTATGGTGAAACTGTTCGAAGGCTTCGTGCCCGCTGATGCCGGAAGTTTTCGCTAAAGAAGGCAAATGTTCGTAGTGTGATGGAGAAACTTCAGGCAACAGGATCCACTACAAACATTCCAACATCCTAATGCTCTCGTCGTGCGTGGTCTGTTCAGAACTTCGCCATTGTGCAGGATGATGTTCAAGTGCGAACAAACCCATTCGTTGTCGTTCACAGCAGTTAGGCACTTCAAGAAGCTCATTGCAGAGGATTTTCATGAAATATCTGCACATGCATCCATACAAAGTGCAGTAAACCCAAGAACTTATCAAATCCGGTGTTGTTATTGGGGAACCCTATATATTAACTAAAAGGTAAGCGTGTATGAAAAATTTTATCATACCTATTATACTCTGCGGTTTTGCTGTATTCTGTATAGTTTTACCTGGATGTGTTTTTATGTGAATAGTAAATTCGATATTCTGAAGGTCAGCCTCTTGTGTACATTTGTAGCTACTTATTTGGGCGTTAAAATTTATCTTGAATTATACTTAAGGACGAATGCACCAGTATAGCTTTAATTCGTGCTAATATTTATGTAGAACTTGTTGACCTCTTTGAGTAAATGTAGTTCGAATGTTCTAAGTAAAATATTTGTATAACTGTTACATACTTTTGGTACACTCCAAGGTTATTCTCTACGAAACCTCTCTTTTAATTAATCTACCGCTTTAACTACAACGAATATAGGAAGCAATGCATTCTATTCAGCATGGAAAACTTGATATTTGCAGGAGATACACAATAAATCTTTCGTGAACAACAAATTTCATATTTGAGTAAGCCACTGTGTATTGAAGAAAGTGAATTTTCTAGGAAACGCTTCTCCCAAAGCTAAATATACCTAAATACTTTATTTCTATGGTTGCAAACGTTTTAGTAATTTTTATTAAACGACCTTGAAATCCAGTGCAGCAATGCATTTATTATTCAGTGAGTAACTTGAAGAGTCCTCTTTATTCCTTACTGATTTGGAAACCGCAAGAAGCACAATAAGTTTTTACAGAAAGCACATTGTGGAACTGATCAACATACACAATATGCACTAAATTACTTCTATAATATTAGCCATTTTAAAAATACTCTGTTGCAAGCTTTCATTTTCCAATGTTGAACTGCCTCATCTTAAAAAGGTTAATTTTCTTTCATAGCAAAATTTCGAATTTCACACAAAGTTCACCTTGTTCCCATATATTTCACGTGTCCACCTTACTCTACTTGCTTAATTTTAAATAAGTTCTATACAAAAGTATATTATATAGCAAATCGGATAGAAGAATAACATTTTATGTGGACAGAGTACCATGTAAAGGTTAGATCTAAATTTGCAATGGGCAGAGAAAGTGTCAATGTTGCACACCGGTGGTATATTAAGACGATAAAAAGAAATGGAGAACGTTTTGCCATTTTCTCGTAAATCTAATAGCGTGCAAATGTGCTCATTTCTTTGTCCATAACTATTCTTCTTATTGGACATTGCAAGGATAAATTCCTACACAAGTTATTGAAGATAACCATAGAATGATAGTTCTGCTAATTAATATCTCATCAATGTGACATATCGATGCTAAAACGTTCAGGTTTAAATGAACACGACTTACATAAACAACACAGGAATAGTTGTCAATTAAATACACTTTATTTAATCTGAAACGTTTTTACATCAGTGACCATGACCAAAGCTATATCCTCCAAAACTGTGACCTCCAAAGGAATAGCCACCGAAGTCGTATCCTCCATCATGTCCCTTGATGTACACAGGAACCTTCTTCTCCACCACGACGGGCACCTTCACGGGATAAGGTTCAGGGACATGTACCTTTACAGGATAAGGTTTAGGGACAGGGACTGGATGTGGTACTGGTACAGGTACCTTCACTGGTACCTTCACAGGATATGGTACAGTCTTCTCTACAGGATATGGTACCTTCTTCTCCACGTATACAGGATAGGGTTTGGGTACATGTACTGGATACGGCTTCTCCACGTGTACAGGAACAGGCACCTTCACAGGATATGGTACTTTCTTCTCTACGTGGACGGGATAGGGATGTGGTACAGGGACTTTGACCTCCTTGGTTATGGTGATGGCTTTCACGTGATGAGATTCTCCACCAAAACCAGCTCCTTCATGTCCAAAGGTACCATGGACAGCTCCTCCATGTCCAAAGCTACCGTAACTGCTTTCTCCATGACCAAAGCTGTCCACTCCGTGTCCAATACTGCCGAAATCGCCTCCATGTCCGAATGTACCATATCCCAAGTCTTCGATGCCTCTCTTCTCAGTCTTCTTATCTTCCTTCTCGGCCACAACGGCAGCAATCAGCAGGAATAGACATCCCTGAAATCAGGTTAACGCTTGTTTTATATGGAAATCATATGTATGTAGTGTATAATGACAATTTATATTACATTGTAAAGATAGTAGTATTAGGTTGTCTCATGAGCAATGTCGGTTTTTTGATTTCGGTGTTTTATTGGGTTTCTTTGGTTTGGCTATGCTATTTACAGGATACCATGGCTAGTTTTGCGTACATTGCGAGCATGTATCAGCCTTCAGTTTTGATAAACAGTCACAAAATGGAGATAACAATGTTTGAACTTATAAATTCGCTGCCGCAGCGAATGTTTCAACAATGGAGACGAAAACACTAAATATTTACCATGTACTGGAAGACCTAAAGTATGGGATATTGAGGATACACGCCAAGTTTTGCGAGAAAATCCGCAAAAAAGTACCCGTAGGCTTTCAGGAGAACTTGGTGCATCAAAAGATACAATACATCGGCACATTAAGACCCTTGGAAAATCATACAGAAGCTGTAGATCTGTACCTCATGAACTGACACCTCAACAGGCTCAACGTGGAGTGGATATCTGTCGTCAGCTTATCCGTAATCCCATGGATGATAGATTTGCCAGGATAATGTCACTTGTGATGGAAAATTAGTATATTACCGAAACCCTGATGCCTCAAAACAGTGGCTTGATCTCCGGCAACCTGCCAAAGTCATCGTTAAAAGAAATCGGTTAGGTCCCAATGAAATGTTGTGTGTCTGGTGAAATTTTGAAGGTGTGATTCACTGGGAGTTTGTTGCAAACGGTTCGACGATTGATGCGGATCTTTATTCTCAACAACTGGAATGAGTTAATCAAATTTTGAGACTGAGATACCTAGCATTAGTTAACCGAAATAAAGTTCTATTGCAACAGCACAATGCAAGACCCCATACTTCACGAATAACCATAGAAAAAATTCAGGAATTGAAAGGAGCCGAACTGCTACCACATCCAGCATATAGCCCTGATCTCACACCATCAGATTATCTTTTTCGATCTATGGCCCATTTTCTACCTGTAAGGAATTTTGACAACGTTGAATCAGTGCAAGTGGGTTTCGCAGAATTCTTCGCATCAAAAACCAGAGACTAGTATCATCGTGGGATAATAAACCTCGCTGAAAGATGGCTCTAGACCATAGAATCTAATGGTCTGTACGTTGAAGATTATTTGATTGCTTGCCAGAACAAATTTCAAATGATTGTTTTTCTTAAAAAACGAAATTAGTATTTATAATTAAAATTTATCTCATATTAATACAAAGTGGATGTTCATGGAAGCTATTAAAGCAGTAGAACAGAATTTATCCGAAAATTACTTTCTGTTAACTTTATTATTTGATACCATTAACACAATGCTAAAATAAGAATGTTTAGTTCTTACCAGGAACTTCATGATTGTAAAGCACTGATGATACTGAAGTTCTGATCTCTAATGTTGCTCTTTTATACGACGTCCTCCAGGAATGCAGCTTTCGTTTGTGTGTTGCGGTTCTAGACACAGTGCTTGCTTTGTTATGTAGCAGATATCTACGATCAGGAAATGCAGTTGTGTGTCGATAGAAGAACTGGTCACGGAGATGGAATATATGTATGTATTTCGGAATAAATGAATTTAGCAAGCTAATTTACGATATTGGTTATCTAGTTTGATATGACACAATGTTGTAGGACGTTAATTAAAAAAAAAAGACCATTCAGAGTAAAGAGTATTTTTGGTCTGCTTCTTTTAATCTAGAAAAGTTATCATTGTACATTCACACATTTCGTTATTAGTATAAGAATACAAGACTTCAGGAGTCGCCAAATTGGTCATCGCGATTGCACGAATTGTGGCCTTGGCGAACGTAACCCGGCGTGCACATGATTCACGGTTCGAAGGAGAGCGTTTGAAAGCTGCAGTGCAGGTGTAAAGGAATTTCTGTAATGCACGTTTGATTTTATACATACTTAATCCATGTACATAGACTGAGAAGACTTTCACATTTACTTTTCATAATATATTCTTTACTTCATTGGGAGCGTTACGGTTTCACATATCTACATCTAGTGTTAATTTATAGGCACTGACATACAACAGAGCACGTAGGTGTTTATTTGGCAATCGCGATCTTCAATTTGGAACAAAATTGCGCACATATAGCACTAATATGCGCAGCACATGAACGGAACGATGGAAATGTTATCACATCAAGTTCTCTACATGAAACTAAACATCCTTGTTTTGTAATTGTCATTTCAAGATTGTCTGTTTGTAAATTTGAAACCTCAGTTTGTAACTATAGCTTTACACAATGAGCCTTAAGGTTTCATAAACTTGGTATAGGTACGTTGTAATACTCTTCTTTACTAGACTACGAAGCTTCATTACATATTTAAGCTTTATTCACATTTTTCGGACAAAGATTGATATATTACTTTAAAATACCATAGGGATTTGTGCTTGAGTTGGTTGTAATATTTGTGACAACGTTCGTAATGTCGTTTAGTGTATAACTTGTAAACACGAATTAAAGCTTTCAAACACAACACCGTTTTTGTGATTTCGAAAGATATCTGAACCCCTGTTGAGTGAAGAAGGGAGGGTTGAAGCAGGGTGACGTATTGTTGCCCTTGACGTTGATATTACCTTATAATTATCATCAGCCGGTACAGATTTGCCAACCTCAGTGATACACTAAAGTGACAGTAAGATTTTTGCCTATGTGATGGCTTTGAAATCTCGTACACCTTCCATGACCACGAAATAAATGAATAGCGGCTTAGCACTTGAGTAACGGTTTTAAAAATTCAAACCAATATAAAAGAATAACTCATAAATTCTTAATGTTACAAAAAAGAGGTTTGACACCAAGTTTGTGTATTAGATGTTCTATCCTTCTCTTTGTGCAAGAATTTTGTTTTTCTTTATTAATCGTGCAATTAACATCCAGAATGAAGGTAACTTCAGCGGCTATTTCCAAAAATGCTACAAAATTCATGACCAGATTCTCATTTTCCTTAAAATATCTTAAAAATAATTTTTTATTAAAATCCTTGGAACAATTTTTGAGAAAACACAAAGCAAAATTGGTTTACGTGAAGAGTAGTTGGGGTGAAGAAATTTCATATCTTCGTGCAACGTTCTGAGCTTAATTACCAAGCTTCCTGATTAAGTTTTCGTTGAACTACTATCTTCACATACACACAACTTGTATTTTTGAAACACTGAGGACTTTAACTATTTTATTTATTGTACTTTCTACATTTGAGGGGTTCCAAGAAGACGCTGCATAACTTTGCAGTTAACCTGTTTTTTTTAAAAAAAATTAAAATTGCGAGTTCATAAAGTCAGTTGAAACACATTAATTACTGTAAGTACATTGTAAAAAAGAATAAATAAAACCCCGACGTCTTAAATTCACTCGACCTTCTCCATGAACATAATTAAAAGTTCCTCTTCTAAAGAGCATTATTGGTGCTTGTTAATATAAAGGTTTGCAGAAGTGCCTTTATTAGAAAATTGTAACACAAGGGGGATATAGGGAGCCAAAGCGGTAGTCCAAACTTCAACCTATCGCGAAATGAGGTGATCACAAGTTACCTGCCACAAGGGCAGAGAGTGACGTAATTATACCAGTACAGTGACAGCACAAAGCACACTGCCCACAGTGCACAGTGTCTCGAGTGTATTCACTAGTTCCACTCACAGTAAAATGCCCGCAGGACGAACATCGAAATATTCACTAATTGCTGAACTTGTACACGAATTTGGGTTTGAATATTTTACTGCAAATAGTGACAGCATTGAATGTAAGATATGCAACGTTATCTACAACGTTGTTGCGTGGACTGTATTTGGGCCCCCCTGTGTTGTGATAATGTAACAGACTGACTCCCTCCCACTTGCTGTAGTCCAAACTCCGTAACTTTTCGTTCTCTGTATGAAGGTTCGTTCCCTAAAGAGGAGAGCACTTCAGTACTCCTAGTGCAGCTATGTCACGGTATCTCTAACCCGCCTCCTTCATTTTGCCTACGAAGCATGTCTTCTCTCATTCAAGAAACCAAGTAGTAGAGAGGCTTGATTTCAAGTCCCATAAATCCATCATAATTCGGCGACAAATAGGTGGAGGCAAATTTGCCTTCCCCACTTTCACATAAGATTGGGCATCAATGATGTAGTGTATCATATTCATATGACTTTGTTAGAACAGGCTGTATAATGGGGAAAAGACAAATACTTTTTTCTCTGCTGCTTCTAAGTCCACATAAACACTTGCGGATTAGCTTTTATTACACCTTTCGTTGTAGGTACAAGGAGGATACCGGAAACTGAAGCATAGGTTAGAACGTAAAAGTGTAATGTTACACAGCCATGATCTTTTGTAGAAACCCCTCTACATTGTATCTTACTAGGGCCAAAGACAAATCTTGCGACAGTGTGCACAAAGTTACCGGTGAACTGCGGTCGTGTGAGCGTATGGGGGCCAATTTACCCAAGGATTATTAGCGCAATCGGTCGGCCCAGGTAGGCCAAATGATTCGTAAAATAATTACTGTAGCAACAAAGTTGCAGTTCTGGACATTTTCTTGGGGTAGGACTTGAGCAGCTGCTCTTATGAGGCGTATCTGTACAGACAGCTGCGAACTCCAACTTGAGCTTTTCTTCAGTCAGAGAGTCGAATCCATTTATAGCTGACTGCAGTGAAGAAGTTGGGCTACGTTAAGCGTCGAAATGATGAAGTAGTTACACAGCAGTTGTCGTTGGTATCTAGTGTCAGGTCGCCCATGTCCTTCTTGATTGTCCGCGATGCGCTCTTGAGTTGGAAGTTCTCAACCTTCCTTATCTGTCTGTTTTGGTATTTATTTCTAGAAATGTATCTAGTACCTGTTTTGTAAATTGTGCTCCCATCATACACCTACTGTGATACTTTCTGCATCAAGGTACAGTCATGCCTGCTACTTGTTATCTCATCTATATGAGAGGTAGCTTTTAAAACGCATACTTCTTAAATGAATGGGACTGGAAGAAATAACTCAGAAATAGCTATAAAATACATTTTATTTAATACAAAATATCTGTACATTAATGACCATGTCCAAAGCTATAACCTCCAAAACTGTGAGCTCCAAAGGAATGACCACCGAAGTCGTGTCCTCCATGTCCCTTGATGTACACAGGAACCTTCTTCTCCACCACGACGGGCACCTTCACGGGATAAGGTTCAGGGACATGTACCTTTACAGGATAAGGTTTAGGGACAGGGACTGGATGTGGTACTGGTACAGGTACCTTCACTGGTACCTTCACAGGATATGGTACAGTCTTCTCTACAGGATATGGTACCTTCTTCTCCACGTATACAGGATAGGGTTTGGGTACATGTACTGGATACGGCTTCTCCACGTGTACAGGAACAGGTACCTTCACAGGATATGGTACTTTCTTCTCTACGTGGACGGGATAGGGATGTGGTACAGGGACTTTGACTTCCTTGGTTATGGTGATGGCTTTCACGTGATGAGATTCTCCACCAAGACCAGCTCCTCCATGTGCAAAGCTACCATAACCCCCTTCTCCATGTCCATAGCTACCATAACTGTCTCCATGTCCAAAACTGCCATAATTGCTTTCTCCGTGACTAAAGCTGTCCGCCCCGTGTTCAAAACTGTCGAAATTACCTCCATGTCCGAATGTCCCATAACCCAAGCCTTCAATGCCTCTCTTCTCAGTCTTCTTGTCTTCCCTCTCAGCCACAACGGCAGCAATCAGCAGAAACAGACATGCCTGAAATCAGGTAAATGCTTGTTTTATATGGCAGTCATATATTTTATAATGACAATTTATGTTGAATTGTAAAGATAATAGTGATTCAAGTTTCTCTTTTTAATACAAAGTAAGTGCTTATGGAAGTTATTAAAGATTAAAGTTCATCTGAATTTTTATTTATTTCTGTGGACTTTAACATTTGATACAACTCAAGCAATGCTAAAATAAGAATATTTAGTTCTTACCAGGAACTTCATGATTGCAAAGCACTGATGATACTGAATACCATCTCTAATGTTGTGCTTATATACGTCTCTACAAAGGAGGCAGCTTTCGTTTGTGCATTGCGGTTCTAGACACGGTGCTTCCCCCGTGGTTATGCAATAGATATCTACTAACAGCAATTGCAGTTATATGTCGATAGAGAGGCCGGTCACACTAAGGTTTCAAGGAGGCAGAAAGAACATAGTAACAATTGAATATACCTACTTATTTTGGGAATAAATGAATTTGGCAGGCTAATTTGGGATATGGTTTATAGGGTCTGAGTCATTTACTTTAGCGCCATAATCATAATCATTAGTGATGTAAGATATAGATGTTCTTTTGTCTCTTTCGGCTCTCCGCAGTTTCCGTTCCAAGGAATGGTAGTGATTTAATGAAAAATTGGGAATTTAATGGAATTATTTCAAGTTATTGGTTACCCTATTCCCGAAAACTAGGATGAAGAACGATGAATAAAATTAGCAGGTAGCATTTTTGCTTGCTTATCACACATATAATTTCAACGTTTTCAGGAAGTTTTGTACACAACGCCAATGTTTTCGTGACAGAGTTTCCTATATTAAAGCCTCGTATGACCTGTGCCCTCACTCTGCCACAAAGTATTTCTAGTAAATCGTATTCTTTAGTCTACTTCCTATTACTCTAGTTAAGCTTTCATTGCACACTTAGAAATTTCGTTGTAAGTGCAAGAGACCAGACTTGAGGAAGAGGGCTGACAGGAATGCAATCGAGTATTTGCCTTCTCCACTTTTGATCCCATCACCAAATGCAGGTCATCTGTATTTTCCGGTTATTTCTTTGCATATACGCACGTCTTTACAAAGAAGGTAAGTTTCAAGGCGTGCAGTGACGCAACCGAATAGAAACCTGATGTATTGGTTTTGTGATTACGTGATTGTAATTGCAGGGAACACAAAAATACTTATGTTCCCATTTGACTTTCAACAATTTTTTCAACACTGTGAGATACATAGATAACGGCGGGGCGTGGCTGATACCTAAGCGGTGTTAGCAGAGTGGACGTGGCTAAAAATACGATGTAGGGGAAGTGACACATTGAGTCACTTTTCCCCGTCTATGCCATTGACTAAAGTGATAGTCAGAATTTTGGCTATCAGATAACTTTGAAATTCCACGCATTTGCATCACCACGAGAAACAAAAGAAATAAGACTTGCCGCTTGAGAAAAGTTTTTAAAAATTAAAAAATAACTAAGAACACCTCGTAAATTATTGTCACAAAAAAAAAAAAAAAAAAAAAAAAAAAAAGGGCATAAAATTTTTGTATTAAACGTTCTGTTCTTCTTTTCTTTGTGAAACAAGTTGGTTTGTCTTTGTTTATCGATTAGGCTAAACCATCCGGATCGAGAGAACTCCAGCGAGGAATTTTAACACACGCATTTCATTCTTCATAAAAGTGGTCTCACAGTCAAAACTGTTAGTCATTTTTTTGTAAAACTCCTCTGTGTAAAAAAGAGCATTTTAGAAAAACATACGCGCGCTCGCGCGTGCGTGTGTGTGTGTGTGTTTCAGACAGTGGTCAGCATAACCCCAAAATGAAAGTGGGTTAAAATCCAAAGTTGGTATTTAAGTTTAATATATTTTAAGGATGCGACACGAAGATTTTGAGAAAAATTCCTGCACCCTAAACTATCCTTTACATGGAAAATTTTTCAAAAATCTTGATTTTCTCAAAATGGCTCTAACGATTTTGATTAAAATGTCATATGTTTAAGATATTTTATGGCAAATGAAATGTATATTTTGAGTTACCTGTCTATAGCCTATGTTTTCCCTTTTACTGTTGATGACTTTTGGATAGCTGGTAAACCATAAGAGATAGAACAAATCTTACTGTTCAAAAAGATGCAGATGTCGTTAAAACACAAATTATGGACAAATGCATTTTTTTGTGAGTGGCCCATTTCAGAGATATTCCTAGTTATTTATGAGAGTTTTGTAATACTGTTGCAATACTTCTCTCATATAAAACGTCGTTATTCACTTTCTATCAGTTGGCCTTGCAAAGAGAACGGAATTTCAATTTGAAAGATTTCACTATCGCACAAAGTTTACTGTATTGCCATATTCCCTTCCGCTTATATGAAAATCAGGAATAAGATAATTTCTGCAAATGTATATCTGGACTAAGGTGAATCTAGAGGAATATTAGCTTGTAAGAACAGTTAATACAAGAGTAGAGGAAGTCATGTGAGCGCAACACATCAAATTTTTTTCCATCAATTCTTCAACAAACTACAAGCCTGCCCCTGTGGTATGGAGATAGCTTGTCTTTCTCACATTCAAGAGTTTTTGAGTTCGAATATTGCTGAGGCTGCGT
The DNA here is from genome assembly GCA_030765045.1 of Tenodera sinensis. Lineage (NCBI taxonomy): Eukaryota > Metazoa > Arthropoda > Insecta > Mantodea > Mantidae > Tenodera > Tenodera sinensis. Next base: position 64,733,461 of record CM060965.1, on the reverse strand, counting down.
TATTTGGGTAATATTATACAGAAAGATGAATGTCTGATCACTCCAAGCTCTATGGATTACGCGTTTATTTCAATATTATTCCTTTATTTCACTCATCGTCTGATATGACCTAAGCGGTTAAAGGACTTAGAACCTTTAAAAATAAAACAAAACAAACAATATTTAAGAAGCTTATTGTTCTATCTACTTCATGTTAATCGAGATAAACATTCGTAGGAATGCTTTTATTGCGTAGAATGGGAATAGGAGAGCGCTGGTCAAATCTTCTAAGAGCTTGTTGGGTTGTGAATGATTTTATAGTTCCGTTCTCTTCGCATGACAGAGAGAGAGAGAGAGAGAGAGAGAGAGAGAGACAGAGAGAGACAAAGACAGAGCTCGAGAAAGTGAATAGAGAGAAAGATTTCAGTGTTGGGAAATTCAAACCAATAAAAGGTATTACCCGGGAATGTTAACTCCACAGGAAAATGTGTTTGACATAACTCTTAAACGAGATCTACGCTCGAAGCGCTAATCGTGCACCACACTCCACTACTGCACCCAACTTAAGACGCCCGCTGTGGATAGAGGTGGGGATCGCAGTAGTCGGGCGATAGGCGTTGGCCCACATGGGCTGTTGTGCTGCGGAGCTCAAATATTCATTTTAATTTTATGAACATACTTTAAACGGCAGGGTATTTTGATAAACATCGTTACTTATTTTGGAGAAAATACATTTTTTCGAAACAAAAAGTTCCATTTGATGAGTTTGGGTTTGAGCACTTGCTTGAAACTATTCGTGTAACTTCCTTGTAAGACCCTGAGCTTTAATATGTTAAGCATTTGACTGGCTATTCTAAAAATGCCCTGTTTTGGAGTACTGGAGTCTCAAAACGTGTGTTTCTAGTGAAATCTCGAAATCGAATTATTCGGCTTGATGAAATACTTTCTCTATGTACGTGGTAGAGAAAGTAGCCTGACTAGCAAGTCAAAATAATCTATAAAGTATCTGAGAGTTCATACCAATTATGAAGACCATCTCAGAAATGGTTGATTAACCAAAGATTCATTTGGCACACATGTTGCTATAGTACGTAGATGAGAACTGACAATTTGTGTCACTTTCCCTACATCGTAGTTTGAACCTGGTTCAGTTCCTCACAGTGATTAGCTACTAGGCCACGCCTCCCGCTATTGTCTGTCTACCTCAGAGAACGGGTCAGTCCAAATATTGTCAATAAGTGGAGAGAGTAAATACTCGATTGCATTACTGTCACCCCTCTTCCTCATGCCTACTTTAGCGAGTCATTGAGTGTAGTTGTTGGTGCAAAGTGCAAGTCTAACCGTATAGTTAGTAACTGGTATAAACTGAGTTGGAATAAACTGGTCCATAGACATTCTAAAAAAAGCTTATATGTATAGTTTATTTAATATCTTAAACATATGCTATTTTAATCCAAATAATTTGAGCTATTCTTGAGATGATTAAGACTAAGGAAATTTTCCTAATAAAGGCTAGTTTCTGACAATGGATGAGTTTGAAACTCTTCGTGTGGAATCTATGGAAGCTGCCTACCTAAAATTTAGAAATTTGGTACACATCTAACACTTCGTTTGAATTATGCTCCTAATACACATAAACCTGAACGCGCACGAATGCATACACGAAGATTATTTTCAGCACTTTTTTGAAAGCGTGAGCGTCAAAAGTATATTTCCAGTGAAATCTTGGAACTGAAATTTGCTCATTTACTGTAGGTACATAGGAATTAGAGAAAGTAAAACGTGAAGTATGAGCTGCAGAAAGTTGATGCAATTGCCAGATTTATATAATGCTAAGAAAATTAAACTTTCTGTCATTTTATTCAAAATATCTTCTGGTGAATTACAAAATGCGGCCAATCGACTCTAGTAACAAGAATTTGTGGAATTTTTGTTATCCTTTTAAATCGTGTACTTTTGCGATTGAGAATTCTGAACATTTCTTATCTATCTGTTTTACTGTATCTCGAAACTTGTTTTGTTAGTTGTATTTATATTATGCACATTGTGATATTTTCCAGGCTAATGGATACTGGCTTCTGCTACTTATTATCTCATTCATCTTTAAAAACGCATACCTATTTAATAATTGGATCTGCAAATAAAACACAGGAATAGCAATAAATAAAATAAAGTTTATTTAATACACATATCTGTACATCAGTGACCATGACCAAAGCTATATCCTCCAAAACTGTGACCTCCAAAGGAATGACCACCGAAGTCGTATCCTCCATCATGTCCCTTGATGTACACAGGAACCTTCTTCTCCACCACGACGGGCACCTTCACGGGATAAGGTTCAGGGACATGTACCTTTACAGGATAAGGTTTAGGGACAGGGACTGGATGTGGTACTGGCACAGGTACCTTCACTGGATATGTTACTTTCTTCTCTACGTGGACGGGATAGGGATGTGGTACAGGGACTTTGACTTCCTTGGTTATGGTGATGGCCTTCACGTGATGAGATTCTCCACCATAACCAGCTCCTCCATGTACAAAGCTACCGTAACTATCTCCATGTCCGTGACTAAGGCTGTCCGCTCTGTGTTCAAAACTGCCGAAATCACCTCCATGTCCAAATACCCCATATCCCAAGCCATCGATGCCTCTCTTCTCAGTCTTCTTATCTTCCTTCTCGGCCAGAACGGCAGCAATCAGCAGGAACAGACATGTCTGAAGGCAGGTTATCGCACTTTTACATGCAAGTCATGTGTATTAGAGGTATAATGATAGTTTGTATTGAATTGTAAAATTCAAAGTAATTGTACTTTATCTCTTTACTACGAACTTAATGGTCATATACCTTTATTTGATATTATTAAATCAATGCTAAAATAAGAATAAGTAGTTCTTACCAGGAACTTCATAATTGTGAAGCACTGATGATACTGAAATACCATCTCTAACGTTGGCCTTTTATACGTCTCTACGAAGGAGGCAGCTTTCGTTTGTGTATTGCAGTTCCAGACACGGTGCTCCTTCCGTCGTTATGCAGCAGATATCTACGGTCAGGAACAGCAGTTTTGTGCCGATAGAGACTCGTCACACTAAATTTTTAACGAAGGTGATAGGATATAAATATACCTTTGGAATATATCTAGTTATTTCGGAATAAGTGTATTAAGCAGAGTAATTTGCGATATAGTTTATGTAGTTTGAGTGATTCACTTTGTGATTGTTGTCATAAGCCTAATCATTTGTGACGTAATATATGTGATTTTTGTCTCTTTCGTCTCTCCGCAATCTCCGTACCGAGGGCTGGTAATGGAAAAAATCGAGAATTTATTCGATATACTTCTGTGTCCCTTAATCTTGGAATTGTTTTATGTTATCAGTAACCTATTCCTAAATACGAGAATGAATAACCCTAAATTGTGAGACAGTAGCATTGGTTTCTTATCGGACACATCATTTCAACGTTTTCAAGAAGTTTTGTGTATGAGGTAAACGGTTTCTTCAAAGCGTTTCTTTATTTTAAAGCGTTATGTTTCGTGTCCACATTACCTGCGCCCCTCACTTTCCTACAAACTACTCTTAGTAAAGTGTATTCTTCTATCTACGTATTTTTTAAGTTAGTCATGATTCCATTTTACCGTTACATTTGTTTGGAAGTATAAAAAGCACACCATAGACTAAAGCGATTGTCAGATTTTTGACTCTGATGGCTTTGAAATCCTATGCACTAGCATGACCACGAAGAAAGAAAGTAAATAACGACTTACCACTTCAGAAATGTTTAAAAAAAATTAAAACATAACTAAGCCTATCCTCTAAAATATTAATGTAACTAAAGTGGCTCTGGCGTTAAGTTTGTGCTTTAACCGTTCTGTCCTGTTTATTTGTAAAGCGGGATTTGGTTTATTTTGGATTTATCAATTATGCAAGAACATCCAGATTTGAAAAGAACTTTGGTGGTTATTCCCAGCGAACTCAAGATACACATGTCATTTGTACTGAAAATAGCTTATATTTGTAGTGTTTCAAACAAAATTGTTAGCCGTTTTTTATAAAACCTAACATATGCTTTGCGAAACGGGTAGTTAAGGTGGGGAAAATCAACATATTCGCTTCATATCCTTGGAGGGTTCGGAATTTAAACACCAAGCTTCGTATTTAAGCGACTTTTCGTTATTAAAGTGTGCTGTTCACACATAATTATTTTTTTAATGAGGACCTGAAACTACGTTTCTTGTGTAATCTCGAAATAAAGTTTTTGTGTGGACTACAGTGCCCACCCCATCTCGCTGTAAGTACGTTGCAGACGGAATAAAAATCCGATGTGTTTTAATTAGCTTGATTTTCTTTGCTCACATTATTACAAGTTATTCTTTCAGGAGACTATTATTCGTACCTCTTGCTAATCAGCGTAAAACCTTGCAGATAACCTTTTATTACAAGAGAGATGTAGGAAGTCGAAGCAATAGTCAGAAGTTTATATGCTGGTGTAGAATGACGTCGCGAGAAGTAACTGATTGGCAGGTACTTCAGAACATCCATTGCAGCAATGCGCCATTTAGACCCTTACGTGCTCATGACGTAACCTTGTCGCTGTAACTCACCTCCCTCATTTTGTCCACGAAGCAAGTTAGGTAACCAGACATTAAAGATATTTGCTTTTGAGCTTGAGAAAATGTAATTGGAGGCAACTCCGTCTTTTCCTCTTTCACATAAGATCGGGCACCATAACCTAGTATACAACATTCTCACGGTTTATTTTTCTATCTGGTGCTTTTTATTCGACATAAGCTTTTACAGAAATACTTTTATTATACATATTCTTGTAAGCACGGAGAGCACACCGTAAAATGAGGTAATGATTAGATGTTTAAAAATGTAATGTTGCGTTCATATGACATTCTATAGGCACCCTCCTATGTACATTGTATCTTACTAAGACGCATGCTATAGAGCACTTGCACTAAGTTGCCGGTGGGGTGTACCCGTGGAGCGCATACCGGCCTATTTACCTAACCACAGGGCCTTCGTCGGATCTATTTACTTAACCACATGGACTTCAAGGGCCCATTTAAGACAAAGAGCACTTGCGTACAAAGCGGGGATTTCTCTCAGGGTGGCTTCTCAAACCTGCCACCAAGAACTGCGAGGAGTGCACGTACATATTTTTATTTGACACTGCGCGAGTCATTTGTTCTAAAGGGCCGCTGGAAGGCGGTATTAGTTCAGGTGACTAGGTAATAGGGCTGGCATACCTTACACGAGCGCGGCTCACTGGTAACTTTGCGCATTTGCTCACACTTCCAACAATTCCAGACCCCAATTAAGAGGGTGAATTAATGGACCCGCACTGTATTGCTTCGTGCTGATTACAGATTGCAGATCTGTTTATTCATAAGGCTTTTTGCCTGGTGCCGCTGAATATGCCTCGGCTTACAGGCTGATATTTTGATAGGTTTACAATTTTTTTTTGTATACTCTTTTTGGTTTACATAAAACCCATACTGTGACCAGAGGTATGCCATCGAGAACAATCTTTTTTAGAGGTTAATGACTGTATGAATTAAGAAACCCAGTTTACTTTTATATTATTACACGCCATTGACACATTATACAAGTATATGCACTTTGTGTTAAACGGTCACAGAAATGCTTCTGTTGCATTGTACGAACAAGGATGCACTAGATTGAAGCTATATTCAACCATTTAAAAAACAACACTATATAATGGCGTTGAGTTTTTAAATTTGTAGTTTCACTACTACTGATAGTAAGTTAGAGGAAGAATTGTATTCCACCCAAAAATTCGATGTCAAGACTTCAGGTGAAAAATGTTTCAAGGCCCCCCTGCATAAAAAAAACATTTTTAGAGCAACGTTGTTGTCTGTGTGTGTGCGTGTGTGTGCGTGTGTGTGTGCGTGTGTGTGTGTGTGTGTGTGTGTGTGTGTGTGTGTGTGTGTGTGTGTGTGTGAACAGCATAACTCAAAAACGAAAAGTCGGTTAAACTCCAAAGTTGGTATTTAAGATTAATATATTTTAAGGATGCGACACGAAGATTTTGAGGAAAATTCCTGCACCCTAAACTACCCTTTACATGGAAAATGTTTCGAAAATCTTGATTTTCTCAAAATGGCTGTAACGATTTTGATTAAAATGTCATATGTTTAAGATATTTTATGGCAAATGAAATGTATATTGTGAATTATGTCTATAGCCTATGTTTTCCCGTTTACTGTTGATGACTTCTGGATAGCTGGTAAACCGTAAGAGACGTGTGTAAAAAAAATGTAGATCTTGTTAAAACACAAGGTATGTACAAATGCATTCTTTTTTGTGGAGTGACCCATTTCAGAGATATTCCTAGCTATTTATACAATTTTTGCAATACTGTTGCAATACTCCTCTCAAATAGAACGGCGTTATTTACTTTTTATCAATTGACCTTGCAAAGAGAATGGAATTTCAAAGCTTTGAAAGATTTGACTATCGCAAAAAGTTTACTGTATTCCCATATTCCCTTCCGCTTGTAAGAAAATGAGGAATAAGATAATTTCTGCAAATGTATATCTCGACTAACATGAAGATAGAGGAATAATAACTTGCAAGATCAGTTAGTACAAGAGTAGAGGAAGTCATGTGAGTGCAACGCATCAGATCTTTTTCTATAAATTCTTCAACAAACTAAGCCTAAATCAAACTAAAGTATAAACTAAAATGTGGTGTGAAGGTAGCTTGTGTTTCTCACATTCAAGAGTTTTTGAGTTTGAATCTCGGTAAGGTTGAGTTATCTGGATATTTTTTCGGTGTTTTCCCTTGTCCTGAAATATGAATGCCCGGTTACTCCAAGCTCTATGGATTCCTCGTTTACTTCAACATCATTTCTTTATTTCACTCATCGTCCGATATTACCTAACCGGTTAATGGACTTAAAACCTTTAAAAACAAAACAAACAATACTTAAGAAACTTATTATATCTACTTCATGTTAATCGAGAAGGAATGCCTGTGTTACGTACAATGGGAATAGCAGAGCGGTGGTAAAGTCTTTAAAGAGCTAGTTGGTATATGAATGCCTTTATAATTCCATTATCTTTGCATGACAGAGAGAGAGAGAGAGAGAGAGAGAGAGAGAGAGAGAGAGAGAGAGAGGGAGGGAGAGCGAGAAAGCGAATAAAGATTTACCATTTTGGGAAAGATTTCAGTGTTGGGAAATTCAAACCTATAAAAGGTATTACTCGGAAATGTTAACACCACAGGAAAATATGTTTGACATAAACTACGTTCTTAAACGTGATCTACACTCCAAGTGCTAATCGCCTACCACACTCCACTACTGCACCCAACTTATGACGCCCGCTGTGGATAGAGATGGAGATCGCAGTGGTCGGGCGATAGGCGTTGGCCCAAATTGGTCGTTGTGCTGCGGAGCTCAAAGTTTCGTTTTAATTTTACAAATATATTTTAAACCTGCAGTATTTTGTTAAAAATCAGTACTTATTTTGGAGAAAATACAGTTTTTCGAAAAAAAGTTCCATGTAATGAATTAGGGTTTGAGGACTTGCTTGAAAATATTCGGGTAACATCCTTGTAAGACCCTGACCTTTAATATGTTATGCATTTGACTGGTTATTTTAAAAATGCTCTGGAGTCTCAAAACGTGTTTCTAGTGAAATCTAGATATTGAAAGAGAAAGCAGCACGACTAGCAAGTCAAAATAAACTATAAAGTATCTGAGAGTTCATACCAATTATGAAGACCATCTCAGAAATGGTTGATTAACCAAAGAGTTATTTGGCACACATGTTGCTATAGCACATAGATGAGAACCGACACATTGTGTCACTTCCCCCTACATCCTAGTTTTGACCTCGTTCACTTCCTCACAGTGATTAGCTACTAGGCCACGCCTCCCGCTACTGTCTGTCATCCTCAGAGAACGGGTCAGTCCAAATTATGCCGGTATGTGGAGAGGGTAAATACTGAATTGCATTACTGTCACCCCTCTTCCTCATGCCTACTTTAGCGAGTCATTGAGTGTACTTGTTGGTGCAAAGTACAAGTCTAACCCGTATAGTTAGTAACTGGTATAAGCTCAGTTGGAATAAAGTGGTCCATAGACATTCTAAAAAAAATTATATATATACTTTTTTTAGAATGTCTATATATATACCTAGGGTTTATTTAACACCTTAAATATATGATAGGTTAATCCAAATCATTTGAACGATTCTTGAGATGATTAAGGATAAAGGAAATTTTCCGCATATAGCGTGTTATAGTTTCTGACAATGGATGAGTGTGAAACTCCTCGTGTGGAATCTATGGAAGCTGCTGTTCTAAAATTTAAAAATTTGGTACACATCTAACACTTCGTTTGAGATATGCTCTTAGTACACACAAACCTGAATGCGGACGAATGCACATACGAAGATCATTTCCAGCACTTTTTGAAAGCGTGAGCGTCAAAAGTATATTTTTGGTGAAATCTTGGAACTGAAATTTGCTCATTTACTGTAGGTATATAGGAATTAGAGAAAGTAAAGCGTGAAGTATGAGCTGCAGAAAGTTGATGCAATTGCCAGATTTATATAATGGCAAGAAAATTGAACTTTCTGTCATTTTATTCAAAATATCATCTGATGAATTGCAAAATACGACCAATCGATTCTAGTAGCAAGGATTTACAGAATTTTTGTTATTCTTTTAACTCATATACTTTTGCGATTGAGAATTCTAAACATTTCTTATCTGTCTGTTTTACTGTGTCTCTGTAAATAAATGTGAAGCTTGTTAAGTTGTATTTATATCATACACATTGTGATATTTTATAGCCTAATGGTTACTGACTTTTGCCACTTGTTATCTCATTCATCTTTAAAAACGCATACCTATTTAATGACTGGATCTGCAAATAAAACACATGAGTAGCAATAAATACGATAGTTTATTTAATACACATATCTGAACATCAGTGGCCATGTCCAAAGCTATATCCCCCAAAACTGTGACCGCCAAATGAATGACCACCGAAGTCGTGTCCTCCATCATGTCCCTTGATGTACACAGGAACCTTCTTCTCCACCACGACGGGCACCTTCACGGGATAAGGTTCAGGGACATGTACCTTTACAGGATAAGGTTTAGGGACAGGGACTGGATGCGGTACTGGTACAGGCACCCTCACTGGTACCTTCACAGGATATGGTACAGTCTTCTCTACAGGATATGGTACCTTCTTCTCCACGTATACAGGATAGGGTTTGGGTACATGTACTGGATACGGCTTCTCCACGTGTACAGGAACAGGTACCTTCACAGGATATGGGACTTTCTTCTCTACGTGGACGGGATAGGGATGTGGTACAGGGACCTTGACTTCCTTGGTTATGGTGATGGCTTTCACGTGATGAGATTCTCCACCATAACCAGCTCCTCCATGTACAAAGCTACCATAACTGTCTGCTCCGTGTTCAAAACTGCCGAAATCGCCTCCATGTCCGAATGATCCATATCCGAAGCCTGAAATCCGTCTCTTCTCAGTCTTCTTATCTTCCTTCTCGGCCACAACGGCAACAATCAGCAGGAATAGGCACGCCTGAAATTATAAACCACTAGTTTTACATGCAGATAATACAGTTGTGCACAATAAATAATTTGTATTGCACTATAAATTACAAAGAAGATGATGATGATAATAATAATAATAATAATAATAATAATAATAATAATAATAATAATAATAATAATAATAATAATAATAGTAATAATAATAATAATAATAATAATAATAATAATAATAATAATAATAATAATAATAATATTGACATATATAGTAGTATAAGAAATAGGATGTTGCTTATTAAGAGAGTAGAATAGAATTAATTGTATCCGAGAATTAGTTTCAGTACACCTTATTTGACATTAACTCAACGCTAAAATAGTGTTTAGTTGTTACCAGGAACTTCATGATTGCAAAGCACTGATGATACTGAAATACCTTCTCTTATGTTGCCCTTTTATACGGTTTGTGCCAACCATGCAACTTTCATTTGTTACTGGAGTTCTAGACACAGTGCTTCTTCCGTTCTTTTGCAACAGATATTCTGGGATCAGGAAATCCAGCTTTATATCGATGGAGATAATGGTCACACTAAAGTTTCAAGGAAAGAGTTCAGATAGGGGTGTTTAAGAGTAGGAAAGAAGTCGGCATAGCAATTCTTAAGCAAATGATTTTAAGAATACTCAGGCCATTATCACTACAAGAACGCAGAGAGTCCCTGGCAGACAAATAAAAATCGGTGTGAGTGGTGTCTGCAAAAGCCGAAGGGCTGTGGAGTGGGTGGTTATAATAATAGTAATAGTAGTAATAATAATAGTAATTATTATTATTATTATTATTATTATTATTATTATTATTATTATTATTATTATTATTATTATTATTATTATTATTATTATTATTATTATTATTATTATTATTATTATTATTATTATTATTATTATTATTATTATTATTATTATTATTATTATTATTATTATTATTAATATTAATATTAATATTAATATTAATATTAATATTAATATTATTATTATTATTATTATTATTAATATTAATATTAATATTAATATTAATATTAATATTAATATTAATATTAATATTATTATTATTATTAATATTAATATTATTATTAATATTAATATTATTATTATTATTAATATTAATATTAATATTAATATTAATATTAATATTAATATTAATATTAATATTATTATTATTATTAATATTAATATTATTATTATTATTAATATTAATATTATTATTATTATTAATATTAATATTATTATTATTATTAATATTATTATTATTATTAATATTATTATTATTATTAATATTATTATTATTATTAATATTATTAATATTATTATTATTATTATTATTAAAGTCATGATAATATTGATAATGATCGTCACTTAAGATATACGTATGTTTCAGTTGGTCATATTTATTCAAAGTGGGTATGCAATTCAAAATGTGTTACAGTAGAGCATCATCAGCTATTTTTCCCAATCTCCAAAAGAACTGGTAACGGACAAATGTGGAATTCTGCTGAAATAATTTTATATTATCAATGTTGATGATAGCATTATACGACACAGTTTAAGGAAGATAAGTTACTTCTAATTTTGAATTATCAGGAAGCAACTTTTTCTTCATCAGACATACATTTTTACTGTGTTTTCACTATTTCAAATAAATTTCGCATTTGTGGCTAATGATCTGTTGCGAAGCAGATGTAGCTTCCTGTATTTACGCTACGGGAGTAATGAAGGAAGTTGAAACTAGAAACCTGCGTAGGATCCTTTAATATTATGTATCTTAGCTTGCTATCTATGATGCTCTATGTGCTAGATATTTAACTTTGGCACATTCTGTAATATGCTATTGGAAGTTGCACATTCTATGTCATAGTTTACGGCCTTGGTTATTTGAATATATATAGTAAGAACATGCATTTTTTATGTGGAAAGCCACGTCTTTTATTCAATAAAGATTGCTCCCTATCGTTTTTGTTTTTTAACATTATCATTAATATCATTGGAAAATGGCACAAACATTTAGGAATATTTTAAAATTAAGAATAAGTTTTTAGATGCAATTTTATTTATATATTACTAGGTTCTAATACATAATTCAGAAGGCAATAAACAATCCATATAGCAATTAAATGATTTGTGGGGAAGATACTCTATTTCCAAAACAACTCGGTAGAAACCGACAGATTCTTTTTCCGGTGTAAAATTGTTAGCATGACTTCCTTCGGAAGGAAATCACGCCGATATACAGTGTTGTAAATTTACAGTACCTCAAAGAATCTCAAACCTGATAAAGAGGCCCATAAAAAATTTAGGCGACAAATGTCAAATGGGAGCCTGTGAACTAAAATGTTTCCTTAAACCCAAAATTATTAAAACTAAGATGTGGGAGTTCAAGGGTGGTGTAGAATTGAAAGGAAATCATTACAAAAGAGGTAAATAATTTCAACTACATTGGTTGTAAAGTTTCATATATTAAAAAACGGAAACATAATTGAGAGCTGCAAATGTAATTATGCTATACCTATGTTGGACATTAAAACTAAACTTTAAAACTACTGGCAAGGAAAGTAAACTGAACGTTTCCAAGGTAATGGCTGTGTCCACTTCGTGATAATTGGTACCGAAGAAGAAAAGCCGCAGAAACAAGGTTCTTTAGCAAGGTCCCAAACCACAGTTTATTAGAGGAAAATAGAAGCGACGAGGGCAGAAATAGACACGTGTCTATAAGTTGATTGAGAAGGTGCACCAGCTGGACAGAACATGTCGATAAGATAGAAGACTACCACATTCCAAAAGTGGTGGTGAATTATAAATGTACAAACGTTGGTTGATGGAAGAGAAGATGGACACAGCAAACATATTATGCATTAGACCAGAACAAACATTTGTGTTCATTAGTGCATTTCATCTCCTGCAACAGTGTTATGCAACAATTGAGGAGCGTTGTGTATGGAACAGCAACATACAAAGGAAAGTAACATCATTAGTAGGATACATATAAAAGGGGAGTTAATGCTTGGCATTTCACACATTCGCTTCACACGTTGCCATTATGAAGATCTTGGTAAGCAATGCGCATATTCCTGTTTCAGAAGTAGTACTTATCGTAACAGAGTAACTGTTAACTTCTGGGGGCGGGAATGTTTATCAGTATTCTATTCTTATATCCTTAGCAAGTAGACTTTAAACTTCATATTAATTTAGTTCTAGGTGACGTGGGACACATCATTTTAATATGTGCAACCTTTAGGCGGATCCAAGAATTTATAACATTCAAAATGTTTTCAGGCATGTCTAATCCTGTTCACCACTGCGGTTTTCGCCAAGGACGAAGATAAAAGAACTGAAAAGAGAGGACTTGAAAATTTGGGTTATGGAGGATTTGGGCACAGCGGTGATTTAGGAAGCTTTGGTGGCGGCGATTATGAAGAATTTGGACACGGAGGAAGCAGTTATGATGGCTCTGAACATGGAGGAAGCAGTTATGGTAGCCTTGGATATGGAGGAGCTGGTCTTGGCGGAGAATCTCATCACGTGAAAGCCATCACCATAACCAAGGAAGTCAAAGTCCCTGTACCACATCCCTATCCCGTCCACATAGAGAAGAAAGTCCCATATCCTGTGAAGGTACCTGTTCCTGTACACGTGGAGAAGCCGTATCCAGTACATGTACCCAAACCCTATCCTGTATACGTGGAGAAGAAGGTACCATATCCTGTAGAGAAGACTGTACCATATCCTGTGAAGGTAGCAGTGAAGGTACCTGTGCCAGTACCACATCCAGTCCCTGTCCCTAAACCTTATCCTGTAAAGGTAGATGTCCCTGAACCTTATCCCGTGAAGGTGCCCGTCGTGGTGGAGAAGAAGGTTTCTGTGTACATCAAGGGACATGATGGAGGATATGACTTCGGTGGTCATTCCTTTGGAGGTCACAGTTTTGGAGGTCACAGTTTTGGAGGAGAGAGCTTTGGTTATGGTCATTAATGTACAGGTTTTAAATATGAAATAAAATTTATTTATTGCTATGACATATTTCAATCATATGTAACAGCACCAACCTCTTTATCCATTCATCGGTTTACTTTCACTTTTATGTGCTATATTATATGTTTAAAATTAGGTAAAATAAATATGTTTCTACTTATGAAATAAACCAAAATATGGTTTGTTTTAAGGAAATCTTAGTTGTAACTTATTTAATGACAGATTTATTTAAAATTGTCATTGTTTGTCAACTGGATAAAAATATGTTTAAAGTTTTCATGCCTAAAATGTAGGCATCTAAAATCGCCAGCTCTTGCTGCCTAGAATTATTCAGGTTTGGCAATCACCAATATAATTCAATAAAATAGGGGAAAAGTTGCACACTTCCTATTTGTTAATACTGGTTTTCTTGAACTTATTTAAATCTCTGGAGGTTTTAGACATTTTGAGATAATACTTAGCTATGTTTGTTTCTTCTTATTAGTTCGATGGTATTCTAGCCGAGTGGTTAGACCGGCTAACCTCCCACCATCACGGACTGGGTTTGATCCCAGGGGCCGTATGTGGGAAATGTGACGGACAAATCGGCAACTGGTCGAGTTTTCTCTGGGTTCTCAAATGTTCCCCTCCATCCATTCCCCAATTGCTCTATAGTTATTCTTCCCCCCTTTTAATATTTCCTATCATTCACGTCTTGATTCTTATATAATGTATCAGCTGATTCCGTATCCTGGAGGTTCTCTGGATCCTAAATACCTCTGCTCCATGTCAGGTGTCTGAGCCCAGGTGCTCACTGGTAAGTTTAGGAGGATGTACAGGGTTAGGCAAACTAATGTGAACAGTGGTAGTAAAGGAATGGTTGTGTTTGACGGAATGGTTGTGTGTTGCACTTGACTGTACGTGTTCATTACCGAGTAGGCATCAATACATGTTGTTTACGAGTAGTCCACACTTTTTATTTGCGTTCAGAGGCACCGGTAGACTTGCAATGGAAGACTTAAGAGTTCCAAAGAGAGCAGATCCTGGGGGCTCGATTAGCTGGAGTAACAATAACTAAGACAACCATCTTATTTAATGTTTCAAGAGCTACTGTTTTAACATTTATGAAAGCCTACACAAAACGTGGAAAGACATCACCTAAAGTAATAAAGGGAGAAAGTCAAACTAAATGACAGATGGTTATACACTAACAAGAATTGTGCCAAATCAGCACAGCACTACTGCGGCTAAAGTAACTGCATAGCTCAATAGTCATCTAATAGACCTGTATCTATCGATTGTCAACGGAGAACTCCATAAAGCGGATATTCATTGGACGAGCTCCTACACCTAAAATATTAGTGACTAAAACCAACGCAAAGAAGCGTAAAAATGGTGCGAGGAGCATAAGTCCTGGATGGCTGATCAGTGGAAACAAGTCATATGATCCGACGAGTCAACGTTTACGTTATTTCTAACGTCAGGTCGGAACACCAAAAGAAGCATACAATCGTGATTGCTTCATTCCAGCGGTTAGGCATGGAGGTTGAAGTGTGACTGTGTGGGCAGCCATATCCTGGTATTCTGCTGGAACCATAATTACTTTGAAACTCTATGTTGCAGCCAAAGACTACTCGAACATTTTTGGTATTCAGGTGCACCCCTGATTCAAATATTCTTTCCCATCAACAATGCCATATTTCAAGACAATACACCCATTCACACAGGCAGGACAGTACAATCGTGGTTTGAGGAGCATGGAAATGAACTGTAGCATCTTCCCTAGTCTGCACAATCGCCGGACTTGAACATTATCGAACCAGTTTGGGCGGTATTGTAGAACTGTCTCCCTCGTCACTACAAGAGTTAGGAGAAGTTCTGATAGAAGAGTGGCATAACATTCAACTGGTGACTATAAAATCATTATATTCCAGTATTTCAAGAATTGCAGAGTGCATTACGGCTCAAATAGAGGTTCAACCCCTTATTAATAAAGCATTCCAAAGTAAGTACAAGTGTTCACATTGTTTTGCCTATCTCCTTTTAAGTCCTCCATGAGAGGATCATTGGAAATAAATTGTAAAAGAAGGTATTAGTTAGTCCCTTTTTACTGTCGCACATTTATAGAGAAGCTGCAAACAAAATTTGTATAAACTTCACATAAACGTTAGGCTTAAATGTTATTGTAGATTAAGTTTGCTAACAAGGTAGAACAGCTTCGAGCTGTTGTAGTGACACAGCGACCATGGCCCAAGCTTATCGAGAGCTTAGCGCCACCGGGGAGACTGCGCAGTTGGAGAGAACAGAAATACATAGACGCGGAGGGATTCACACCCAGAGTAACACTTTCTGGAGTGGTCGCTTCTCCTCACCTCCAGGATGTTTAGAATGTTCTCTGGAAATTTCCAACGGCTATACAGAGCGAGTTCTCTTGTGAGTTAACTAACAAATGAATTGGTGATTGCGCATCTGGTGCGACAGAAAGTGCTGTTCTCCGAATGAGTTTTTGACAGCCGTTGTGCCGTGCAGTGATGAATGCTACTGCAAGAAATTAGAGATCTTGTGTTCGATATCCCAGGGAGAGCCGCTCGGAAGAGGAGGCTACGTCGTGCATACTTCATTGCATCGCTACGTCATGAAGAAAGTAAAGTGACAAGGGGAACTAAATAAAGCCACAGTGGAAATTTGAGGTGCAACACATTAGGGAAGTGACAGTGAAGACTGGGTATGACGCTGACAATGAAAGCTATACAAAGTAATTTCATTCAAACTTCATATAAAATAATGTACCTTCACATGTATTTGTATTTGATATCACGATATCATATTACCTATAGTTTGCAGGAATTTCCATACGCTGATTAGCAGTTATAACTGAAGCGAAAAATGTGCAATTTACTAAACAATTTAGTATTAAAAACCCCTGTAGTTATATATCAAATCAAAGTGATTTCATCGAAGAGCATTGGAACAATGCCCATATGTGTAAGAAATCTGATGTGTTTCACTCACATGACTTTCTCTATTATTGTACTAACTATTCTTAAAACTATTATTCCTCTAGCTCTGTGATGTTAGTCGATATATACATAGGCAGAAATTATGTTATTGATGATTTTCTAGTAAGCACAAGGGATAGTCAAATCTTTTAAAGCTTTGACATTCCGTTTTCTTTGCACGGCCAATAGATAAAACCTGAATAACGGCCTTGCATTTGAGAGAACTATTGCAATAGTATTGCAAAATTCACATAAATAACAAGGAATATCTCCAAGATGGTTCACTCCTTACATAGCTTGTGTGTTTTAAGGAGATCAACATTTTTTCTCAATAAGATTTGCTCTATCTGTACGGTTTACCA
Source organism: Tenodera sinensis (assembly GCA_030765045.1). Taxonomy (NCBI): domain Eukaryota; kingdom Metazoa; phylum Arthropoda; class Insecta; order Mantodea; family Mantidae; genus Tenodera; species Tenodera sinensis. Next base: position 64,716,561 of record CM060965.1, on the reverse strand, counting down.
GTAATGCAAAAGTCATCAACAGTAAACAGGGAAACATAGGCTATAGCTAAAAGCTACAAAATATGCATTTCATTTGCCATAAAATATCTTAGACATGGCATTTTAATTAAAATCGTTAGAGCCATTTTTGAGAAAATCAGAACTTTCGAAAAATTTTTCCAGGAAGGTGTAGTTTAGGTTGGAGGACTTCTTGTTTTTGAGTTATGATCACACATACGCGCACGCGCACACGCACACGCACACACGGTGGCGGTGGCGGTGGCGGTGGTGGCGGCATATTAAAATCAGATACAATTTTCTTGCCAAACTGCTAGTGAAATACTACTGCGATTCTAGAAGGAATCCGGTAAGACGAAAGAGAAAATAACACTCCTTTAGAATTTCTCATTGAATTGGTGATCACACTTGCCTAATGTTAATATAATGTTTATTCAAATTCTGTTTAGTTATCTGCAAATGTGTCGCAAGAAAAAGAATTAGCTAACGATAAACACAACTAACTGGATGCTGCTATTTACTAAAAAGGTAGCAGTATCACCAAAGATATGAATAATTTCAAGAAGAACAGTAATAACAGATACAGAGTGTGTAGTTTTAATCCACTTTACATTGGTAATTGCCAAATTTGACTAATTGCAATAATCATTCTAGCAGCAACAACTAGCGGGTCCTAGGGGCGTAAGGACGTTTTAGGAGCGAAATCATTTAAACTATGTTTCTATCCAGCTTAGAAATAAAAGGATAATGTAAAAACCGTTTGTCTTTGATTAAACATTTTGGGCTTCTTTGAAATCTGTAAGTTGTCGTTACCACATATACCATGTACTGGTTTATTGCTAAATAGAAACAGTTCATCTATTATTTTTACTAATAATTTTGTACTTACACACACACACATACACACACACACACGCACACGCACACGCACACGCACACGCACACGCACACGCACACGCACACGCACACGCACGCACACACACACACACGCACGCACACACACGGATAAAACGGTTAGAATATATTTACGTATAATTGACATAGACGAATGTAGCAATAATTCAAATACATAGATTTTATTTTAAATTTAACATTTGTACATTAATGACCATGCCCAAAGCTATATCCTCCAAAACTGTGACCTCCAAAGGAATGACCACCGAAGTCGTATCCTCCACCATGTCCCTTGATGTACACAGGAACCTTCTTCTCCACCACGACGGGCACCTTCACGGGATAAGGTTCAGGGACATGTACCTTTACAGGATAAGGTTTAGGGACAGGGACTGGATGTGGCACTGGTACAGGTACCTTCACTGGTACCTTCACAGGATATGGTACAGCCTTCTCTACAGGATATGGCACCTTCTTCTCCACGTATACAGGATAGGGTTTGGGTACATGTACTGGATACGGCTTCTCCACGTGTACAGGAACTGGTACCTTCACAGGATATGGGACTTTCTTCTCTATGTGGACGGGATAGGGATGTGGTACAGGGACTTTGACTTCCTTGGTTATGGTGATGGCTTTCACGTGATGAGATTCTCCACCAAAACCAGCTCCTCCATAACCACCTCCACCATGTCCAAAGCTACCAATACTGCTTTCTCCATGTCCAAAATTTCCATAACTGCTTCCTCCGTGACTAAAGCTGTTTTCCGCGCGTTCAAAACTGCTAAAGTCGCCTCCATGTCCGAATCCACCATAACCCAAACCTTCTATTCCTCTCTTCTCAGTCTTCTTATCTTCCTGGTTCGCCAGAACGGTAACAGTGACCAGGAGAAGAAATGTCTGAAATCAGGTTATTATTTAGCTTATATGAAGGTAATTGTATTAAACCAAATAACTGTTAGTTTATCAGGAAGTATAAAGACGATTTCAACTGAAGATTTGTTATTTTGAATATTGTTTCGAACCTGCTTTATAAGCAACACCAAGAAAAAAAATTATTCGATGGTGTGTATCTTCGCATCATTAACATAGAACATTAAAACAAGAATGCTTACCAGGAACTTCATGATTGCAAAGCACAGATTGCACTGAACTACCAGCTCTAAAGTTGCCTTTTATATGGTAGGTATGTACTAATGATGCTGCTTTCGTCTGTGTACTCCTGCTCTAGTTACGGCGTTTCTTCCGTTGTTATTTTGTACATAACTGTGGAACAGGAAATGCGTTAAAGCATTAAACGAGGGGTAGTCACATTAAAATTTCAAGGAGCAAATTTAGGTAAGTATAGGTGAGTATTTCAAGTGTAACTCGTATTTCGAGTAAAAGAGGAATCTAGCAGGTTAACTGGAGACTGAGCTTTCACGTTTAGGCAATAATGTACCTTTAATAATTCGATGTATACAACGTAGAACCCACATTGGCTAACGTTTAACTTATTAAATGCAGATCAACGAGTTAGGTAATCTTATGTAACACAAGATTTTAATTAAAATCCTTTACTTTCCCAGTCCTGTTGTCACTGAACCCGAAACTAAGAGTTGGTAATGGCAAGTTATTGAAACAGCAGTATAAGTTGAATCATTCTGTCCTATCAACCTTTGTGATGGCATGTCAGTTTCAAGGATAGTTTAAACCAACTTCTGAAATAGTAAATAAAGTACATATTTTTGCAATAAACCATTTGTTCCTTTATCACACAACATTGAAGTATTCGTACTATTATTTCGAATAAATTTAGCATTTGGTCCTAATATTCAGTTTCCCTATTTAAACAGATTAAAATTCCCTTTCTGTGTGTGTCTCTGAATGTGTCTGATTATATAGTTCATTGTCCCATAGAATTCTACGTCACCTTATCCGTTATGTATTGATTTTCGTATTTATACATAAGTAACTAGAGTGCTTAAAGACTGTCGATACAGTGCACAAAGGAAAACTTTGTAAAACCATGATTGAAAGTTGTTATGGGCAACACTTAATAAGCACCTGTCTGAAGACGGGATTTCAAATGTAGAGGGTGTGTAGCCTTGAATATTGCAAATAGACTAACACCCTGAATAGATGTCACCCCATATATAGGCTACTGAATATACCAAGTTGTTAATTACCTTATTCATCTGACGTAATGACACGCGTTAAGGTCTATTTTGCTTCAACTGTCTTCCCAACTTAGTTTCTGCCTTAGTATAATCGTTTACTTTATGAAGTATAGGGAAACCTTAATTTATTCTCATATGAACACCAATTCTTGCGACATCATTCAATTTTTGTTTTAAGGGAACAATATTGTCTTCTTGTTGTAACTTGCATGTTTATAAGCTTTATTACGTCAGTATTTTGTAAGTGATATCTCTGTATCATCACAAAGCATCATTTCTATTTATTCAATTTTCCCTTTTCCTTGCTTTGCTAATATATTAGTTTAGGGTATTATTTGTCTTAAATCAATAAAAACCAGTATTGCAGATAATTAAAGTTATTAACATGCTAAATTATACTTATATTTAGTTTTACTCTCGTTATAGGGCACATTCTTGTGTAAGTTATGGTTTTTCTGCAGATTTTCAAGGTCAGTTTGTTGCTATTAATTCTAACTTACATGCTGCTTTCTGTAGAACATCTTCGGAATCTATGGCTGATAACTAAAGAGTATACTCGTGGCGTGCCTATATTAAAACCATATAATTTAAAACATTTATCTAACTGCATTTACCATTGATCTATGACTTCATAAGTATAAATAATGTACAAACCCTTTTTAATGCGGGCATCCCTATCTAACACATTTGTTTTTTGTTGAATATTACAACCTTGTATAACTCCCCCAAGGTTTTTTCTCTGACTATACAAAAAGTTTTAAAGCAATCTAATTATCTATAACTTGCACGTTTTAGGACTGAAATGTTTTAAAATGTTTACTCTCTAGTTTACAAATAGAAATGTCATACTTTATATTTCATAACCTAAAATGTTCTTGTCCTTAAATAAACGTTTGGACTTATTTGCAAGTTGTCCTTACAAATGTCCTTACAGCTAAATTGCTCTTTTTTTCGAAATACGAGTTACACTTCAAAATACCCACCTACACTTACCTAAATTTCCTCCTTGAAACTTTAATGTGAATACCTCCTCGTTTAATGCTTTAGCGCATTTCCTGCTCCACAGTTATGTACAAAATAACAACGGAAGAAACGTCGTAACTAGAACAGCAGTACACAGATGAAAGCAGCATCATTAGTACATACCTATCATATAAAAGTCAACGTTAGAGCTGGTAGTTCAGTCCAATCTGTGCTTTGCAATCATGAAGTTCCTGGTAAGCATTACACATTCCTATTTTAGTGTTCTATGTTAATGATGCGAATTTTTTCTTGGCGCTGTTTGTAAACCAGATTCGAAACGATATTCAAAATAAAAAATCTTCAGTTGAAATCGTCTTTAAATTTCCTGATAAACTAACAGTTATTTGGTTTAATACAATTACCTTCATATAAGCTAGATAATAACCTGATTTCAGACATTTCTTCTCCTGGTCACTGTTACCGTTCTGGCGAACCAGGAAGATAAGAAGACTGAGAAGAGAGGAATAGAAGGTTTGGGTTATGGTGGATTCGGACATGGAGGCGACTTTAGCAGTTTTGAACACGCAGAAAACAGCTTTAGTCACGGAGGAAGCAGTTACGGAAATTTTGGACATGGAAAAAGCAGCGTTGGTGCCTTTGGACATGGAGGAGCTGGTTTTGGTGGAGAATCTCATCACGTGAAAGCCATCACCATAACCAAGGAAGTCAAAGTCCCTTTACCACATCCCTATCCCGTCCACGTAGAGAAGAACGTCCCATATCCTGTGAAGGTACCTGTTCCTGTACACGTGGAAAAGCCGTATCCAGTACATGTACCCAAACCCTATCCTGTATACGTGGAGAAGAAGGTACCATATCCTGTAGAGAAGGCTGTACCATATCCTGTGAAGGTACCAGTGAAGGTACCTGTACCAGTACCACATCCAGTTCCTGTCCATAAACCTTATCCTGTAAAGGTACATGTCCCTGAACCTTATCCCGTGAAGGTGCCCGTCGTGGTGGAGAAGAAGGTTCCTGTGTACATCAAGGGACATGATGGAGGATACGACTTCGGTAGTCATTCCTTTGGAGGTCACAGTTTTGGAGGTTATAGCTTTGGTCATGGTCACTGATGGACAGATTTTTAATATGAAATAAAGCATGTTTTGTAAATAGTTATTCCTGTATTATTAAATCTAATTAAATTCATTAAGGAAGCACACCTTTTAAAATCCATTCCTCCTTTCCAGCTTCTATCTCATATGGTGTTAGGAGATAGCAACTAGCTAAAGTGAGTATGTTTAAGCCTGAGAAATATCGCAATGTATGTAGGATATAAGCAATGCTTGCTGTAGTAATTTACAAAACAAACCTTGCTTTTATTCCAAAAGACCTACACATGAGTACTATTCAGGGTTATCATTTGTGAAAATGCCAAGTAAGTCACTGGAATAACATAGACATCCTAACAAGGTCTAGAATTGGTTAGTCAGACTTTACAATTTAAAAACAAAGTTATAGTTTCAAGTTTCAACAAAATGGTGTAAAATTGATATTTTATTGTTGTTAAGTAAATGTTACCATTTCTGATCGATATTTTATATGTCATCAGTTTCCTTCTTTTCTTACTTTCTGTGTTGCCTATGTGGTGCTGACTGTCCTTATCCGACACTAATTTGTTTGTCCAGCCCATACTTATACCCATAGGAGCACATGCTACTTTTATTAAGAGTGGAACTATAAGTTGTTTGAAGTTCCTGTTTTTGATTTGTCTCATAATTTTAGTATGGCATACTAAGGTTATGATTTAACTAAATTATAATCATCTGAAGCATTTACTATATTAATTTAAATTGGAATCAAGCTATTATTTTAACATATTTAAATTTTATTTTTCTGGTTTTATATGCTTTTTACCACTAAATCATATAGATATCTTATAGTTTGCCGGTTATATATTTGGTGTCAGTTGTACTGCCCCTTCCTTCCGCCCTTGGGGTCTATTCCTGCCTTTCCTAGAATCACGCTTTGAGATATATTGATTTGCATGCTGGGCTTTATGGGCAAGTAACGCAACCATTGCGTAATGTAACTGCGTTTGTCCTTAACTTTTCTGACGCTAATCTTTTGTTTCCTCGGTTTTTTGGGGGGGTATCAGCTCTCTTTGACTTTATTATTGTTTACCGGAAGCTTATTGTAATCAGTTATTACCACTGTAACTGTAAATATGCATTAATGTGGCTCTGAGTCCATTTACGCGTCGGTGAATTTTTTCCAAAACACCTATCATTCTTAACTGTGTGTTGGGCTAAAATTTTAACCATTTCTGCAGAATGAAAAATACTATATGGCACATCTGAAATGTAAGGCAATTAGCTTCAGTAATGGAATTTGTAAACTCGATTATTTCTATTTATTTCAGCCATGGTGATGAAGCCGAGTTTCCAAAGGAAGCGGTTGTGCTTCTCGTATGTCAAGTTGCCAAACAAATCAAAATCTGGAAAACAGCAAAGGGAACCCTTACAAAGAAATAACCTAATACGGCACCTTAGGGAATATAGACAGTTTATTAACATAATTAATAGGTATTTGAGTATAATCAACATGTGATGACTAGTCTTAAATTACGTAAAATCATGTAATGCTGTAACAATTGTGTGTCAAAATTCCATTGAGGTTTTAGAAAATGTACCAAAAATGTTACATATGATAGACGTGTAAAGCACCATTGATTAATTCAAATAAAGTGAAACCTTCAATGGAAGAAACAATATTGTCAGTTAAGAAATGACCTTTCCAACACTTCTTCTTTATCTGATTACCCTCCCCCAATGTAAGACTGACACCCCCTAGGACTTACAAGCCCGTGTCTAGGGCAAGATGGCTGTCAGGGAGCAGACGAACCTAATGGAACAGACAGAATGAAGACCTGGAGGCGGTTGGTCAGCCAAGCACCAGGTATGAGAGTGAGGAAAAAGGATGATATGAAATACTGGCGAAATGGGTGATGGGAAAGTCGATGATGGAGCAGTCGGTAGAATGAGTGGCAGGAGAAACCAGAGAACCCGGAGTAAATCAGCCCAGACGCCGCTTCGTCCATCACGAATATCACATGCGGGTCGAACCCGGGCGCATTGGTCTAAAAGCTCGACCACGGCGCCGCCTCTTTCTAACACACAACAATGTAAATATTTAGCAATGCAGTTAAACAATAAACAATTGTCACTCTAACACACAAATATGAGTGTGTATGGTTTAAGGACCCATCTACAAGCTGGCCATTAGGACCTGTAACACACAAGATAAAACCATAAGTAACTAAAACACTGTGCAGAGTGAAAAGTTTAATGGTGATATAAGGTCGGCCGAATAACAAGTACACACACTGGCTAGAACTCATGACACATTAGCACAATGACATTAATACACACATACTACTTGGCTAAGCTATGAAGCGTATCGGAAAGATTATGAAAGTGCCCAGCTATTTATCATCATCATCATCATCATCATCATCATCATCACTGTCGTCGTAATCGTGATCGCCATCAAGGTATAACATTTTAGTTTGTTCCGCCTTCATATTACTTAGTCTCTCCACCTCTTTCTCGGCCGACCCACATACCGTTTGCCTCGTGGTTTGTACTGGAGAATCACTTGAGGTGTATGTGAGTCTTCCATTCTGTCTACATGCCCTCTCCAATTTATTGTGCATTTTTCATTCTCATCTGGTAGACGAAATAGTCGTAGTTCTTTCCTTACGTCTTCAATTCGTTTTCTATCCCTCAAAGTGTATCCCGCAACAGATCTGAGAAATCTCATCTCAGCCACCGTCACTATTTGAGACTGAGCCTTTGTGAGCGTCCAACTGTGACTCCCGTACATGAATGTTAGGACTGGCATAACTGTATAAAATTTTAATTTAGTCTGTTTACTAATATTTTTAAAGCATCTTGTAATTGATATTGAGATTTCTGTAGCTTCTTATCAACACCATCTTTCATATTGGAGACACTACAGCCAAGGTGTTGAAATGTTGCAATATGTTCTAGTATTTTATTATTTATGGTTACTTTTGCCCATAAGTGTTTCTTGCCTTGGAATACCATTACTTTCTCAACTGTTTACGTGAGTTTATCGTACAAACACAGCCATACATTGTCTGTTCAGATGTAATCATATCTTCAGGACAACATCATCTCATATATCGGCAGCCGCGAGAGATCATCTATTGTGAGCTATCCGCCAAGTTACTATTATTTCGCTATTCTAATAAACAAGATATGAAGTGATCGTAGCGCTCGACAGACAAAGCAATATGCATCTTCGCTTTGCAAAGTAGTACGTACGAAGCATAACAAATGAACAGGCGACCAGTGTAGCGCCGTGATCTTTCTGCAACCCGCAGAGCCGTCTCCACGAATCAAAACAAGCAGAGGAACAAAACATACACGCTCAAACCAAAACACTAACTCCGGAAGTCAAACAAAACATTCAAACATAAACAAAGTATGTAAGCATAAGCACCAATGCCAAAACATAGCGAATCCAGGATTCTCAACCAAACGACAGTATTAGAGAAGGGGTTTTATTTGGGAAACACGAACCCTACAGATATGCCTCCTTGAGATCCTTGACTTTTGAGCCGGAGAGCAAAAAACTTGCAACCCGGCTGCGCAGTGTTTTCCCTGTCCGCATCCTCGGTGCTCGACGACGTCCTGGAAACAGGCGGATGAACTCAGACAACCATCACTCGCCGTACTTCACGTTAAGAAATGCTGCGATTTCCTGGCGGATATTTTGTTCTAATTCTTCCAGGGTGTGTGCATTTTCTTGTACACTTCGTTTTAAGTTACCCCAGATATAGAATTCGCAGCTTTTAGGTCCTGGGACCAAAAATCTCTACTAATAACTCTATCCTGAAACACACCTTCAATTGTTCTCATCGAAAGAGCTGTTGCAGACTCCTGTTGAAAAATCGGATGTGTTCCACTCACATGACTTTCTGTACTCTTGTACTAACCATTCTTACAAACTCTTATTCTTAGATCACCTTCGTGTTAGTTGAGATACACATTTGCAGAAATTATCGTATTACTTATTTCCTTGTAGGTGCAAGGGGAATATGGGAACACAGTAGGCTTTGAGCGATAGTGAAATCATTTAAAGCTTTGAGATTCCGCTCTCTTTGGACGGTTAACATATATAAACAATGAACAACGACGTTGCATTAGACGAACGTTTGTTTTCCGAAACTGACACAAATAACAAGGAATATTTCCGAAATGGCTCACTCTCCAAAAAGAAAAAGAAGTTATTGCAACATAAATTGTGTTTTTGCGAGATCTTCATTTTTTGTACAGTAAGATTTTGTCTGTCTCTTACGGTTTACCAGTTATGCAAGTCATCCAGAGTAAACAGTACTACATAGGCTATAGTCAGAAAATTCAAAATATACATTTCATTTGTCATAAAAATATCTCAAGCATATGGTATTTTAATCGAAACCATTAGAGCCATTTTCAAGAAAATCAAAATTTTCGGAAAATTTTCCATGTAAAGTTTAGTTTACAGTGGAGCAATTTTCTTCAAAATCTTCGTCTCTCATCCTTGAATGACGAACTTTGGTTTCTAACCGAGTTTTCGTTTCTGAGTTATGCTGTCCACAGCCTGACACACACACACACACACACACACACACACGCACACGCACACACGCACACACGCACACACGCACACACGCGCACACGCGCACACGCGCACACGCGCACACGCGCACACGCGCACACGCGCACACGCGCACACGCGCACACGCGCACACGCGCACACGCACACACGCACACACGCACACACGCACACACGCACACACGCACACACGCACGCACATTTTTCTAAAAAATTTTTTTTGTTGGATTCATGGGAGCCTCAAAACATATTTCCGGTGAAATCTCGACATCAAATTTTTGAGTGGAATACAATACTTCCTTTACTTCCTAGTACAGAAAGTAAAAAAGGCAAAATCACGCTCTCTGTTAATTCTCTAAAACAAGGGGTGTGGGGGAGGCAAAATTGTATTCACGTTTGTACGGGCGTCCACTGTTGACTCAAAAAAAAAAAAAAAAAAAAAAAAAAAGGGCCCTATAACTCTGAACCTATTATTGTTCATGAAGTACCGCTTTATGAAGAAAAAATTGGTATATGAGGCGGCATTAGCGGAGAAAGTTTCTCCGAGCTCCAATAAGCGATTTCTATCTCTGGGGTAACTTGAAACATGAAGTGTACAAACCAAATAATAAATTTTATTGTAAAAAAAAGCGTGGGGTGCTTTTGATATTTTTATATCTTTAGCTTTATAAATAGCTACCAATGATCAAGTTATACAATTTGATGTCAGACCCCCACTCTTTTTAACAATAAAGTTTATTATTTTGTTAATCTAAAGTAGTTTTTATTTTAAATTTATTACAAAATTTTGAAATATAATGAACTAGTTGACTTTATATCACTATAAAACAAACTCTTCTTACTTAAAATTATTTTATACCTTTTAGTTCGGTTTGTTATAAAAGCGTTCTTTTAAAGTTTTTTTAAAACTTTAATTTATTTTAATTTTTTAGTCTCAAATTTTTCTATTCAAATATTTTTCAAAACATTTTTAATTTGGAATGTTTTTAAAATTTCTGAATTCTACATTTCTTCTTCTTGAAAATTTTCAAATCACTATTTTTTTTGGAACAGTATTAGACTACAATTACTGTTTTAACTACACTATCAGCTGTTGTGGATTTCCTGGCCCTGGGTAAACTTCGACCCGCATTCCTTCCCCCGAAATCTCGTGTCCCTCTCAGGTCCTTCCTCCGTGTTTTGAAGCGATTTACTTTGTCCAGTGTAACTTTCTAAACTACCAGATGTGAGTGTCTTGGCCCTGTGTGAACTCCGGTCCGCGATATTTCCGCTGGTTCTCGTGTTTCTTCTCTCTGGGCATCTAGGTCATACAATATATAATTTTATATAATATATTTAAGTAAGCGATTTTCAGAGTGCATGCAGAAACGTTGCCGCATCTAGGTGTCAATAATTGGACCACTTTCTACAAATTTGCCCTAGCCTTCTTTATCCTGACGAGCATAGTCAGAACATTGGGACAAAGTTATAATATTGTTGTAAACTCATCGGTCCTTAATACGTGTGCAAATTGTCAAGTCAATCAGATAACTCTAAGTTGGTGAAAATTGTCGAAAAATTCCGTTACATGTATACGTACATACATACTTACAGGTGAAGGTAATATAAAGCGTGTAAAAAGACAAGTGTAGTAATCAAATGTACTACAAAACGTGGATCTGAAAGGACAGATCTACATAACACCAACAAAATATATTATACCCTTTTATTGAAGCTGCTCAACTATTTTTGTTAATTGAAGATTGTGATTAATCGATTCTTGTAGCAAGAGGGTGTGAGAATTTCACTGCTGTTCCATTAACTTCTCACGAGTGAAAACCCTTAATACTCCTCATGTGTGAGACATTGAATTTATTTTTGAAATAAAAGCAGTGTTTGTTTTTTACATTAAAACGAGCAGGTTGTGTTTGTACAAAACGAACACTCATTGTGGTATTTCCTACACTTCAGCATACTCAATTATACTACTCGCTATCACCTCACACCATACCAGGGACAGAGGGTTGAAAGGAGGAACGGATTTTAAAATGTTTCCTGCCTTAATGTAACCAGATTAAAAAGCACAGAAATAACTATTAAAAAGTACGTTTATTTCATATTAAACTAGTTATACATCAGTGACCATGACCAAAGCTATAACCTCCAAAACTGTGACCGCCAAAGGAATGTCCACCGAAGTCGTACCCTCCATCATGTCCCTTGATGTACACAGGAACCTTCTTCTCCACCACGACGGGCACTTTCACGGGATAAGGTTCAGGGACATGTACCCTTACAGGATAAGGTTTAGGGACAGGAACTGGATGTGGTACTGGTACAGGTACCTTCACTGGTACCTTCACAGGATATGGTACAGTCTTCTCTACAGGATATGGTACCTTCTTCTCCACGTATACAGGATAGGGTTTGGGTACATGTACTGGATACGGCTTCTCCACGTGTACAGGAACAGGGACCTTCACAGGATATGGGACTTTCTTCTCTACGTGGACGGGATAGGGATGTGGTACAGGGACTTTGACTTCCTTGGTTATGGTGATGGCTTTCACGTGATGAGATTCTCCACCAAGACCAGTTCCTCCATACCCATAGCTACCAGAACTGTCTCCATGTCCAAAACTATCATAACTGCCTTCTCCGTGACTAAAGCTATCCGCTCCGTGTCCAAAACTGCCGAAATCACCTCCATGTCCGAATACCCCATATCCTAAGCCTTCGATGCCTCTCTTCTCAGTCTTCTTATCTTCCTTCTCAGCCACAACGGCAGCAATCAGCAGAAACAGACATGCCTGAAATCCGGTCAACATTATTTTTACATGCAAGTAACAGGTCTTGTGCAATAAATAATTGGCATTGCATGTACATTTTAAGGATAATAATATTAAATAATAATAGTAATAATGATAATGATAATAGTGATAATAGTTTTGTATTGGAAACTTCAAGTTAATGCAACTCGAATTTCATACGAGAATTAATTTCTGTGCTATTACTTATGTGATATCGTTAACACAATGTTAAACTATGAATGTTTTGTTCTTACCAGGAACTTCATGTTTGGAAAGCACGGATGATACTGAAATACCATCTGTGATGTGGCTCTTTTATACCGTTGCCAGCAAGCGTGTAGCTTTCGTTTGTTACTGTGGTTCTGGACACGGTGCTTCCTCTGTTGTTTCACAACAGATATCTGCGATCAGGAAGTACAGTTTTGTGTCGATGGAGAGATTGGTAACGATACTGTCAAACAAAGAACCAAGACAGAAATATATGGGAATATAAAATAAGCCGGCATAGGACTTGTTAAGCAAATGGTCAGATGTACACTCACACCATTAGCACTACTTAAATGCAAAAGAGTGGCAGATAAAACTCTGTCTGAGTGGTGTCTTCCAATGCTGAAAGGCTGTGGATGGGGGTGGCTTGTTAGCTCCGATGTCCAAGCGCTTCCATTGCTTTTTCTCTGACCTGTTATGTTTAAAAACTAGGAATGAAACTGCATTTGGAGCTAATGGGGAGTTCTAACATAGGAGGAAACTTCTCTGTTACATTCACGTGGCTTTCTGTCCGCACTGTTTTATGGAGCTTCTGGAGTCTAATAAACATTTACGGAAAGATCTTCACGATTTATTTCGTTGTAATTGAGGAGTGAGCTCCAATAAAGGCACATGCAGAAAATACGTGTTGGGAGATAAGTTTTATAGATTTCACGACTAGATCATTGCATATTTTGTTAAGAAGTAGATGTACATGTTAATCCAAGATGGTACGATGTGTCCTCTACACTAATAATACACAGATTATGCTTCGTAATCCAGTTTTAAACTCAACGTTACACATATTTATAAGTAGAATATTTGTCCTTTTTTGTGTAGAACAACCAAAACCAATAAGGCACGATTCCTTAAATAAATAAATCCACGACTGCAGGTACAAAAATATCACAATTGCTTAGTCATACTTTGTAAGTCCATCGTGTTAATTGTGGCCCCGAGTGGCAATGTACCGCAGCCGTGTCCAGGGCACACCGGACCAATATGTTCAGTGCAGTTTTCACGTGATGCACACAGAGCAATGGCTGCGTCTGAGTCTGCAAGCATTGAATCACGTATTCAACCTGGGGCTTTTGAATCCGAATTGGAAAAACAATTCTCATGTAAAGTTGTCGGCGGTAGTAAACACTACCTTGTATGCAATCATCTGTTGTGCTAAAAACCTACAATACACAAAGACATTATGCACTATAGCACCAGGCAGCATACGGTGAGCTTAATTTTGGAGAATGCCAAGAGGCACGAGGCATGTAATGGTGTAAATGATTGTTCACGGTTTGAAAAACACTAACCTAGGCCTAGAGTAGGTTTAATAATCTTTGTAACCTGGATGAAACCAACAGAAATTAGCGATTGTATTTTGCTATTTTAATCAATTGAATAACTAAGTAAACCGATAAGAGATTTTCTATTTCAAGCTGACCCATAGACAAATCTATGATACCGCGAGAAACAATTTTATTAGACACAACTATTACAAATGACTGCTATTGGAAAATCCAAACTATTTATTTTCTTTATTCCAAGGGTCATTGCTGACTCATATAAATATTCGCCTATGTTTAGAATGCAGTTCTGCCATAACAATTACAGTACTTAAGCACTGGTATATTCAGCATGAGTTGCAGTAAGTTTGCCATATCCTTCGACAACTTATCCACAGTTGTAGATTCATTAAATTGTTCTATATTTACCAACGTTATCGATTTTTTCCGTTGTTTTGTTTATTATGTCATTATTAGTTCAGTAATGTTAATTTTGTAGTAACTTATACACATTATTTTGTTTATGTATTTCTCACTTATTATAGTTTTTAAAGGACATTGTATGTAGACTAAATTATTATTTTTTGTTAGACATTTTAATTGAGAAAACCTGCTATGTCACACGAAGTAGAAATAAATAAATATTTCGAGTTATTCGAAGTAAATTGTGTTTCGAAAAGCCCTGTGTAGTAAGTGTACGCCTATGTCTTAATTTAACACTTAAATAAAACTATAGAAAACTCTTTACGAAATTCAAAA